>MU224112.1:591335-603989 GCA_018584345.1 Thuja plicata
GATTATTAAATAAATATCCTCATTTCAATAATTGAATTTAATTATTCAAATAATTGAGAAAATGTATTTATGAGGTCATATTTTATTTATTTAATCAAATAATCTCTCCAAAATCCTCACTTCAGTTCAGAAATGGAAACTTTGAGTTGATTGAGATTCAAAAGTGCACCAAATCAGTTAACTGCTTCATTCACTCAAAAAGACAATAGTTCACTATTTCTCTCAAGGAAACTTGCTAGTCTGAACTGGATTTTGTAGTTTTGACTATTTCTCTAAAAGGAAACTTTATATTCTAAGTGAACTCTCATTCTATAAAAGAACTCTCTTGTTCTCATTCAAAAGGGAGAGAGAATTCATTGTTGCATCGAATTGCTGCTGCATTTTCAATTCAATAATTTTCAAGCATTTAAACTATCACATTTCTTAGTTTGCATTTGCAATAAACTAATATCATTATTGCATTAATCATGTCTAGTTTAGCTTGTTTCAAGAATTCTTAGATTAATCTCATTTCTAGCTTAATCTCATATTCATTCCTAGCTTAATCTCATGCTTATTTCTTAGATTAATCTTGCATCTGTCATTCTAGATTAATCTTGCACTACATTTTTAGCTTAAATCCTCCATTCTAGTAATGGTCTATGGTTGTTGGACTCTCAAACACTGAGAGCTTAGTCAAAACCCCAGCTAGATAGGAGGTAGCAGGTTGACTCACACAGGCATGCAAGATGGATGATTTCATATCCATTCTTGTATGTGACTGGTGAACAATGACCATGTTGAAGTGTATGACTAAGTAAGAAGGCCACATTTAGCATATACATTTCTGGCACCCATCGTGGGGCAGAAAATTCAATTTCTGGCCTCATTATTAACTTTTTCTTTCAATTCTATTTTCCATTCACTTTGAGTCAAATCTGACTCCACCACCGCATCCGAGTCATCTTTTTAGTTTGAAATGACTGTAAATATGCATATGCCCATCCAAAACTAAATCTGTTGCAAAACAAATTTGCATACAAAGCTCGTAAACCTCTGCACACAAGTCAAGACAAGGCCTATACATAGACCGAGGCACACAATTCTATTTTTTAAAAAAATAAAAAAATCTTTGTTTAAGCCCAGCGGTAAAACCTTGCATTTTGCATATTCTATCGACATTTCAAACATGTATTATATATCAAGCTAAATCTCCACCAAACTTGTGACATAGTCTTTTGCTTTGACTTAACATTAGCGGGCTTTGTATAAAAACAAATCTATTTTTCCCAACCCCACGCATGTATGACTAAATTCTTAACCCTCAAAATGTGCTGCACTCACCCTATCCTCTACACCACAGCTCACGCGGTGTATTCTCCTTCTCTCCACCACACGCTGCCCAGCTCCTTCACCTCTCCCTACACTTTCTTCACCTACTACCATTCCCTCAACCCTCCCTTCGCTACCATTCATAGCGCCATCCAACCCTATGCATCTGCTTTCCTTTTATCTCCTCCCCACTCACCTCCACCCGAGCTACCTGCTCAAGCTACGCTGTAGCCTACCATCTCTTCCCCTTCTTGACACTCCATCCAACACCACTTCTCAGCCAATCATTGCCTGTCTCCTCTCCGCCCACTACCATCCATCTTCCACAGCCTCCCTCTGCTCGGCTATGCCAAAAACACCCTCCATGCAGCCCCCACTCCCTGCTTCTACCTCCACACATCTCCTACCACTCCAACTAACCTTCCACTTCATCTCTCCTCCACCCTGCATTTTCTCCCCACTCCCGGGGAGATCTCTCTATAGTTAGACTATCTTAGCTAAATACAGGGTTAGCTGTCTTTGCTAAAGTTGGAAATGAATTAAGTTGGCCTATTACCAAAGATTGTCCCATTATTAAACTAAGCACTCTAAACTATTTATTCTTTGTTCTTGTTCCATCGGGTTTACAAGGCAATGACAGCCCTCAATTTGAGATTTTGGACTATGGTGTTACATTTACAACAAATGATGAAGTAGAAGAAGAATTGAAATTGTTGTAGACATGTATTGGAAATTATGGGTGTTTATCTGGGCCCAAAAGTGATGGGTATGGATGACTGAATTTGGATCTCCACTTGGCCATTGTATTTTCTTGAAAGTTTCTAAAGCCTTTTCAAGATAGTCATTTCCTGCAAATTTTCAATCATTTCAGTTCCATGAGATACCAACGTTCTGAAGAACTTTGTCAAACGGTTTATAGACATTTATCTTTTCTTCACATTTTACATGCCACTTTATATCCATATTTTGGCGGTGTTCATAACCTGGCTCAATTTTTTTTTTGTAACTATGGAAGACACTACAAGATGACAAACTTCTAATTTTCATCTGCCAATTTTATTTTCTTGCAAAGTCCCTTGTGTGTGCATTCAACTACAATATTTGACAAAAAATCTCTTCTAAGCTTCGATGAATGTTTATAGTCTATAGAACATGTCTTTAAAATTGTTGGTTGCTTTCCCCAAACTTGCCAACTTTTTTGCAAAAACATTTTGTTCTTATTCCATTATTATTGCATTCTAAAAACTATTCATGTGCTTTATTATTTTTCATATACGTCTCGGCCGGTTGGAGGACACAGATCTATAATCTTCTCACAAATTCTCTTGCTACTCTTCTTAATTAACTCTACTATTTTCATACAATATTTCACACTTTCTTTAGCTTCTTTCTAACATGTGGCATTTAATCATTTTTTTTCCACGCAAGAGTCCATGTTATCCTAAATTTGATGTTTGTCCAACCGTCACAATATAGTGTTATGGTCTTTCTATGAAGGCCTCCAGACCATCAATTCTAGAACACTAAACTGCTAACATCATCCAACATTTGAATTTTCTTGCCTTCACCATTGGAGTTTTCAAAATTGCAGTCCAACTTTAAATGACCATAACTTGCTCATATTTGGTCCAAATTGACTCCAATTTTTTTTTATTTTGGGTAGATTTTCCCAAGGATCACTGTAGTGGGGTTTTTATCTATTTTTGGTTGCTGTATTTCTCATAAATTGTAGATTTTGATGACTGTACCTACCTAATCCCTCATTTTGTAGCTTCTAGAGCCTCGTACGGGCTCATACGGTAACCTTTTTGAGTAAATTTATTTTTGAAAGTGCATGATTTCTCATCTAGTTTCTGAATATGCAATCATA
This sequence comes from Thuja plicata, assembly GCA_018584345.1. Lineage (NCBI taxonomy): Eukaryota > Viridiplantae > Streptophyta > Pinopsida > Cupressales > Cupressaceae > Thuja > Thuja plicata. The sequence continues at coordinate 594,517 of MU224112.1, forward strand.
TTTATGATTTTCTAAACTTTCTAATGCTAACGAGTTTTGGGCTTTGTGGTTCTCTGACTTATCTTATTGGTTTCATCCTAACAATGGTTTGCAGGATGTTGAAAAAGAAGACAAAAACATAGACTACTAACAAATTGTCTTGCAGGTTGCCTTGATCAATAGAATGCTAAACATTGTGTTTGCATTTTGTTTTTGTTTTAATAAAATAGGAACGCACATGCAAGAATTTTTAAAATGAACTTCTATCTAGTGTTTTAGAGATGACAATAATGTCAGGAAACTATGCTCTCACCCTTTTCAGATGATCAGAAATCCAGAAACATTATCTTCATTTTCTGATGTGTTTGAAGTGTCTTTTTAGATTGTAATCCTAAGAATTATATGAATGTATCCTCTCCCCTAGCCTTTGTGGATCTTGGGTGTAAGAGAAACTCATATAATTCTTTTAGTGTGGCTACCTCCCATGAGATTTAATAGAGCCGGTGAGAGTGGATTGCCCAACCGATAAAAGGCTAAAGCCAAGCCCTTTTGAACCGGTATATAAAAAATGTCATTGTGATTAATCTCACAGTGAACAGGTGTTGATTGCATTATACTGGGAAGAATATCTCCCTCAGTACCCTTGTGGTGGGTTAAAACCTACATAATATAACTTTTGTAGGCTGGGAGGCCTCCATAATGGAGCTAATCTACCACAAGTATAACCACCTGAATGGATACCCTTACTAAAAACCTTGTTCTAGTATCCAAAATCCCTCTATCTACTAGCGTAGAAGCTCAGAGACCGACTAAGATGTCCCACACTTTCATGGCTCTTAGTAGAGACAATAGTCCCTTGGAAAGTCATTACCCTTGGGATTCAAAGCTTGGTGTGCCTGAGAAGTGAGTGCATTGTAAGGAGGAGCTCGTGCCTCCAAGCCTCTAAGTTTTCCACTATGAGTAGGCGTGGCTAAACTTTGGTTCAAGTGGGAATTTAGCAGATATTTCCCTGGATTACCTAGGATTGTGGTGTGCTTGTTCTTCTTTTTTATCAAACATTCTTCTTGATGTGTCTTGCATGAGTGAAAAAAAACAAATGAACAATCAAAACAAACATCAAACCGATCAATCAGATTCAAAATCTGCACTTCTAGATGTTAACTGTCAAACTCTTGTCTGATTTTTCTGCATCTACTATCAAACTCTGAACATTAGTCACATTGCTACCCAAATTGTTATTCTATTGTGAAGGTTCTGTCTAAATTTTCACAAATTTGCGTTCTCATCAACATCACTACTAGTCTGTCTCTTACTACAATCTGTTGATAGTCTGACTCGTTGTTGTCTAAAAATTTGACTTTGTTGTGCTAGTCCAAGTGACCCATTATCTATTTCAATCTTATCATCTTTGTCTAAACTTTTCTTATCCTGAGTTGCGAAAGAAGGTTCATCAACCTTGACTCAAGATCAGATTCATTGCTTCTCTCTCTCAGTTGGACATTATCTCTTTTATCCTTTGGTCTTGGACTTAGTCAACACTTTAGATATCACTTCAGCGCATGTTAGTCAATCAATAGATTCATTATACATACTTTTTAATCTTCTAAATAAGTGCATCAAGACAATCTTACAATGTCTACAAGCAAAGAAGAGATTCTTAGGGAAAATTTATTAAAACAACTTCAAACTTTGGAGTATGAGCTCTAAGGATTAAGGGGGAAAATGATACTTCACCTGACAAATCCTCATTAAGATCAACCTATACTTTTCTATTTGATCATGATTCTCACATCTCCACACTTCCTTCCAACATGGATAGATCTTGGTATGACAATCCCATCTTTGATCAAGAACAATTTAATGACAATCCCATCTTTGATCAAGAACAATTTATGACCATCCTATCTTTGATCAAGAGAAGGTAGAGGAAACCAAGACATAATCAGATGAAAGTCTTTTCTATCCACAATAAAAGGATATTGCAATTCAAGAAGTGTCTAATTATCCTTTAGAGAGAGTCTTTACTCCTTTGGGACAATCTTATACATCAGCATTGGAAGCACTTCTTGAACATAATTTCATCACATTTCCTCAAGCCACATCATGTGGATTCAGATTCTTGAGTCCCTATTATGTGTATCATTGACATAACAAGCATAAAACTTCATCTTGCATGGAGTTGAAACATAAAATCCAAGATCTCATAGATGATGGCATAATCGAAGTGGAAATTCCTAATGAATCATCTAGTGAAGATACTAATCTCAAGCATGATCAATATCAGGAATCCATGTCTAGAAATGGTTCCCATATCCAATCTACTTCTTCCACCATTCCTCCATCTCCTAAAGCTTCACCATCTCTATCAAGAAATGAGCCTAATGACAACTATTTCTACTCTCAAGGACTACCTCTAAAAGAGATCCAAGCTAATCAGCATATGGCTACAAGTCTTTCTCAAGATTCAAAGAGCATCGAACCAAATATCCCATGTACTTCAACACTTATCATGCCTATTCTGAATATTTTCTATTAGTGTGTCAATAATCCTTCATGCAATACAACACTCCTACCTCCTCCTTAGAAATGGCTTCATGTCAAGGAGACAATCCAATGCATGAAGAAACAAATATCAATAATGATCAAGATCAAGACACCACCCATATTTATCCAATGGTTGACCAAAGTCACATATCTCAAGAGTCTCATGATGATTTTATCATCCCCTTCCATGTCTTCCTATAAGAAACTCTTACATCTCCTATATCTTATCCATCTCCCAAGCAAGATCAAGATATCCTTTCTGGCATCTCTAATGGGCCTATTGAAAATCAAGAGAAAGGTACCCTCTGTACACCATCTAAAGCTCCTTGTCAAGATTAGTGCATACCATCATCTCCTTGTCATACTTCTCCATATCCACCTTAAGAAACCATCATTCCTCTAAATCCCTTGCATAACAATTAATCCAGTCAAGCTTCAAATGCTCCTATCTGTTGGTTGTATTTCCTGTTTTTGCTGGTTCTCCTCGTTCCTGGTCTTGCCCTCTGTAAATTTTTAGGTTCTCATGTCTAAACCTTGCCAAATTTGCAAAAAACCCTGAGAAACCCTAGTTGTCCAAGTGTTAAACGGTGAATTGAAACCCTAGGTCATGTCTTATGTTTCAGCGTTGATTTTTCATTTCACTTAAGACATGTTTTTTAAAGTTAAGTCGCCTCGTCGCGTTACCCCTAGAGAATATTCCAAAGCTCTTTCCGACTTTGCTTTTTCCTTGTGTCGCGTGGTCTCAATCAGAAATAGAATATTCCTTCAGCGTTCTGAGACTTGGCGATTTCTTTCAGTCGGGTAGTCGCAAGAGCTTCATGTCATAAGCTTTATAAATGATGGGACCCATTGTTAGTCGGGTGATCGCAGGAGAATTCTCACAGTTAAGAAAATGTTCTCAGACTTCGCGATTATTTCATGTCGCGTTGTCTCCAGATCAAGCCAAAGTTCACGGTTAAGTTTTCCTTCAGTCGCGTGGTCTCGGAATTGGATGGCGATTAAGAGATTTTGATGCAGACTACGTGACTAACCATTTGAAGTTTGCGGCATTGCTTAGTCAGGATGTCGCCAAAATAGGATAATGCTTTAGTTCCCCATTATGCATCAAGTGAACTAATGAGCAACTGACATATGTCATAAAGTAAGTGGGTTTTCAGGAGGTCGCCAGAAGGAAGAAAAGGATTAAGCGATTATGAGACTAAGGTATGTTGCCTTTAGTCGCAAAGTCTTCAAATAAATTAAGGGCATGACCGATCATTAAGCGATTAAATGACAGCTGTCAGATGAAAGAATAAAAAGATCCAGTGGCAGTCGTGAAGTCTGGAAAGAAAAGTGCCCCAGGGAAAAATTCCTCCTGACTTGATGATTAGGGTATGTCGCCCAGTCGCTATAAGTAAATAAAAGGCGCATGTAATGTATTAAGGTAAAGTTGAATGTATCTCCCGACTGGGTGACTAAAGGTTGTAGCATAGGCTTGAAAAGGAACATAAGCATCTAGCGACAAGGAGACAACTGTGAAGGTTAGTGATAACGGCTAGTCGCCAGGTCTCAGAAAGAAAGGTGAGTTAAGGTTAACTGCTCGTGACTTTGATTTTCGTTATGTCGCGTGATCGCCAGATGGTCACTGGGGTCGCCCAAAGTTAAGAAAATACATTGTCGCCGAGTCTCGAGATGGAACCATGGTTAAGAACAAAGGCCCGCGACAAAGAGACTTAAAGCAGTTGCGGGGTCGCTTGATCACAAGATCTAAAAAATGGCGGCAGTTTCTTGATGTGACAGAGAAAATCTCTTGGCAACCAATCACAGGCCCGTATTTTGATCACAGTGCAAAAAGGGTAGCTGAGATGTATGACGGATAAAAAATCAAAAGGTGACATGTCAGCTCTCATAAACATTTTATGATTGCTCTGAGGATTCATATTTGAAAATTTGATTTCCTATCAACTTCAGTAACTACGGCTAGGTTTTTCAAAGTTCACGACATGGAAAATTAATGGCAGAACTGATGTTCCTGAATTATGAGCTATGTACTCTGGATGATGGCTATAAGGAGGTGACAGTGCACTCATTCCCATTCACCATGCTTTCAATTTTTCAGAGCCAAGTTTCTAGATTTTCAGAGAAGAGTGATATTTTAAACAGTTGCAATGTATCCAGAAGTGATCAGAGATTTCTAAAATTGCAGAAGTTTGTGCTCAGAGAAGTCAGCTGATATTGGAGATTAGATTTGTTTCAATATCGGTTAAAAGAAAGAAATTCAAGGTGCTGTAGAGATGAGTAGAGCTGTGAGCATCACTTCAACAAGTGGAGGCAGTGGAGAAGAACAGAAAGGAAAACTGAGTTACTCTGATGAGTTTCTCCAACTTCTGCCAGGTTCAACACAGAGAAAGAAGGCCGATGCTAGTGTCCTTCTGGATGATTACAAAGACATCCGAGATGCTGTGACCTCGGGCACAATAGGTTACTCTCTTTTCACATACTTTTATAAGAATTCTGATAAGCCCATCCCTATTTCAAACCCATGGACATGTGGTCTAGCTAGGTTATTAGTTCCTGATGTGTTCTTAGATGTTGACCTATTTCTTGACCTGGAAAATCACTATGATGCCCTCACAAAGACCATCAAAAGGGATGATGGCACTACCTTTTTGATTTTAAATAGAAACTCATTTATGCAAGCCTTTGGCTTATTCAGCACCATGTCTAAAAGAATTGACATGACAAGGCAGAAAGAGAGATACAGTTCTAAGCCCGGAATTGCAAAGGGCTTGTTACAGAAGCATATGTTGAAAGAATTAAAAAATTATTTAAATCCTATGGTAGAGCCCTATCCATATTATTTCAAGGACCTACTCTTCTACATCAAGTACAATGCTTATGCCCTATGTAGAGTGTTGGGGATTGATGGAGATGCAGAGAGAATCAGCTCTGGCATCTTAATGATGGTTTTAGACCTGCAAGAGGTGCATTCAAGCACCAGTTATGATTATATTCAGCATATAATCGATGAAATGCATGAGGGTTTTGTTGCAACACAGAAGAAATTAAAGAACCCTAAGGAGAAGGAGCCAAAATTCTTGCATTATTCAGTCCTGATGCACCTTCTCTTGTATTTCAATTTTGCAATCATGGATCCCCACAACTTATCCCCTCAGAGATTCTATAAGTCACAACCAAATCCTATCTAGTTCTGGGTTAGGGTTTGGAACTATACCTCCAGGGAATGTGACTATTGTGCATTCCAAAATTGGATTGTGTATCCAATTGTGCAGAGTTTAGGGACAAGCAGGACTAGAGTCCCATTGAAGGTCATCCAATTACTTAGGCCCTGCCATTTTAAAGACAATTGGACTAGAAACCACAACTGGGGTGACTTCTTCTTGGAGGAGAACTTCACCATAATCAGAGTATATGGATGTATTCATCCACCTCATATATTACCTTATCATGTGCCTATGAGAGTTGCTGCTATGGAATTCATCTGGCAGTTAATGTTAACTGATAATGAACATTTTGCACCACATAAAAAGGGGACTATAACCCCTAGGAAATTTAAGATTGCAAATTTTACAATTGGTAAGAATTTCATAGATGAAGTAGGTCAATGGTTGGAAAAGTTTAGAATGGGGGCAGCCCCTTACAGGTATATTGACCCAGAAGGCTTCATGGCAGGGGTTAGGAAGCTGTACACTCCTACTATCCCTAATACCAATGTGCATTGTGAGTGTATTGAGGAAGATTCAACAAGAAATCTTTTGGATGAGGATGACATTCATGAGAGAAGACTGAGAATCCAGGAGCTGCTGAAGCTGCAGACACAAATAAGAAGAAATGGATTGTCATTTGGGGGTTTTTACCCTGATCTCTCCTATTTTGATAGGATTAAGGCTATGAGTGACAACTACTATGTATTAGTAGAACAACTGGATACAGTCCTAGATAAGAAAGGTGCTCAGTCACCTGAGCATTCAGAATCAGAATAAGAGAGTGGTGATGATAGTGATTATGCACATCCTTCTGTGCTTTCTCCACAACAACAAGCACCAGAGCAAGAAATGGTTGAGGTCCCACAGTTGCAGGGAACAGAGAAACATATTATAGATTTAACAGTTGCAACACAGCTTGATGATGTTGAAGAGCCTGCAACAAAGAGGCAAAAGTTGGAATTAGGCCAGCCTTCAGTTGAAGGGCAGAATAAGAAAAGGGATAAGGCTAAGGCCTTAGTACCAGGCACCAGGTTATATGATCATAACCTAAGAAAAGCAATCAGACAAGGCAAAAACCAAAGGCCTGACTTAGAAGATGAGGTAGAGATACCACTCAGGGCTTGTGTAGATGAAAGATTGCTTAATCAACAAAAGTTCCTAGATGATGACAACTTTGTGAAGACATAGGAATTTAAAGACTTCCTCAGGTGGCACAAAGCAGAGCAGCTAAAGTCCCAATTACTTGTGGATGGGAAAGAAATAATTACCAATGAAGCTCTCATGGACCTACAAAATTATGATCCTGAGATTGAGGACATCTCTCCTGAGGATGCTAGAAAAATGGTACTAGGAAGTGGAATTTTATTGGCTAAAGGCTAAGACTTGGTATCTGCTTTCATCATAGATCAAATCAGAAAGTAGCCTGACCTTAAAATGGTCAGTGAATTCCAAGTAGGAGAGATGATCAAAGGATTTGGGTATAACCCAAAGTCACAAGCCTTTGTCATGTGGAATTTGAGCCCTAAGGACCAAAAGCCCCAATTAGTAAACATTTAAGAGAATATGGTGGGGAATTAGATGGTGTGGTCAGTCCAAAATACAAGAAACCTAGAGATTTCCCAAATAATGACACACTGGGCTCAGTTAAATGAGGATAAGACAAAGCAATTGTCTGAAAGGTATACCACTCTGCTGGAAGAAACAAGTGCACTGTCTAAAGACAGAGACATGTGCCATATAAAACTATATCAGAGGGATCAGATGATAAAGACATTGTCAGAAGAATTGGAGGCAAAGCCTGAGGTTGTGTATGTGCCTGCACAACCACCACCTATGCAAATTGAAGACAAGCCTAAGTCAGAAGAGGCTGTAGAACAAAAGGTGGATGAAGAAAAGGGAAATGCAATAGCATTGAAAGCATTCAAGGGTATATTACAACATAGGATTGAGATCCTCAAAGAAAAATCTGATGTTGTAATCAATACTTATAATAAATTGCCTATATTGCATGCTGAGGTATTAAGGTACCTTATAATTCTAAACCCACACTTCACAAAATGGTCTGCCAGGGCAAGTTTATTTGAGAAATTGTCATCTTTGCAGTCTATAAGGCCTGACTTTCCTCCAATAGTCACAGAGGTGGAAGATGAGATCAAAAGGGTAAACATTTCTCTCTCATTCTTCAAGGGAAAATTGAACCAAATACAGGCTAAATTGAGTCTCTTTTCAGCTGATTTCAATAGGTTCATTCTTTCCTTAAAAGGAGATGATGACCAGGTGAAAGCTATAGATTCCTGGAGGGGTGAGTTTGACACCAAGATGCCTAGTGAAGAGGCTTTTCTTTTGGGAGCTGAGGTTGATATAGATGGATTTAATTTAATATTGGATGAGGCATTCAGAGCTGAGACAGATATCAACAAGTTCCTACTTGATGTCAAAAACATCACCGATGTGAGATGGGACAGGCAAAAGGTGCAGATACAAAGTACTCAAGACTTCAATTGGCCAACAGATGATGAAGTAAAGGCATAGGAAGTCATGACAACACCGAAGAAAAAGAAGCCTGTGGTAGAGGAAGAAATTTTGGACGATGAGTGAGGTAAGCACTTGGTGCTGCACTGTTCATAGATAAGATGGACAGTTATTTCAAAAGAGATGTAGGTGAGCAGGCGAGAACAACTATCTGAACTTCGCATAACTACACTAGCTACCATCTACAAATCAGATTGCAGTCGCTAGGTCGGGGGAAGAACAAGAGATATCTGATTTTACCTTTTTTGACTCAGTCACTTCACCGCTTCTTCTCTCTCTCTTTTGTCTCTCTTGTATCTTTAGGGTTAGGGTTTTGAGACCATCTAAAGCTTGTTGCATCCTTAGGGATTCCAAGATGGTCTAAATTCTATATATAGCAGAAGAATTGTAAAGATTAAAGGTCTTTGATGTTGGAACATTTTTGAAGAAGAGATAATATACTACAGAATTTAGATATTCTTGTTTATGTCTATCTTTTGAAGCTGTGTAATCTCTGATGTATAAAAAGTTGGATCTTATAAATAATATACGGTGCAATTTTACTCTTCTATCTTGCTGTCTCTTTTTCTTTGTATGTGCTCTTCTATGTTAAGATTACAAGGTATTCTAAACATACTGGTTATAAGGTGACCATTTAATTGTTTGCAAGTTTCTTTCAAGGAAAGAATTAAATGTTGTGAGTAATTTCAAGGAGCATACTACTTTGTTTAAAGATTTGATACAATAGATTTGAGGTGACAGGATAACTTGTAAGGCAATTTATCTGAGTTGCATGTGAACTATAAGGCAGTTTACTGTGTTTTATTTATATGATATCTTAGCTTGTATTTGACTCTGTAGCCCAAAGGATAGGCACTGGTTTAGAAACAGTCTGATTATCTATCTATGTCTGAGTTGTTCCAAGTTATCAAAACCAAATCAATTAAAATACTTTGTTACTAAGAACACACAAACTGAACTTGTTAAGGACCTCTGTCAGCAGGACACTATCCATATTATTGATTCCTTGAAGAGTGAATCCATTAGGTTGTCCCTCCTATAAAGAGAAGGAAGAAGGATGAGAATCCTTGTATCACTGGTTATTGTTATGTTTATAACTATGATTTGTATGGTAATATCTTGTTTATGGTTATGCTTGGTCATCTGCAAGATAATTCATAAGTTGGTCCAATAAAGATACATAGCTAATCAGTGTCCACATCAACAAATACT
>MU224112.1:604041-625949 GCA_018584345.1 Thuja plicata
AGCTCAAAAATGAAGAAGGACCTTATCCAGTCCTTAGCAATTAGGCTTTTCTTGTCTCTGAATCAGAATTAGAAGGCACAAGGTTCAAATAGACATTTCAAGCATTGTGGTTCATACAAGAAAAATCCCTAACACTATCAAAATTACTCTTATTGAAGCTACTCATTCTGCTGTTGATATATAGATGAATTCTAAAGAGAATAGCCTTGGTCATGAAACTCACTATAAAGATGTTGATATCCCCTACACACTTTATATCCCTCCATTTAAATGTAAGCATCAGCCTTCTCCATCTTCCAAATCCATCCTTGGTCCCTATATCCCAAAGTTAAAACCGTCAAACCTTCTATTTATATTGGGTCCTTATATCCCTCCATCCACCATGCCTATCACTACTAGCTTGTCATCCACTTATCCTATCTCCTATCAAGATCAACAAAGACATTCATCCTTGAATTCTCCTTATTAATCCATCCATATGAACCATCCATATCAACCCTATTCATCCACAGTTCCTAAGTCTTTTGAAAGCAATTTGGATGTACAATGAAAAAATCATAAATACAAGAATCCACTTACATATGAAGATCACTATGTCCCATCTAATCGACATGTGACTACAAAGAGACCGCAAAGGTCCATTGAGAAAAAAATAATATCAAAGAAAATATGGGTTCCTAAATCCATCATGGATGCATTGCGTTCTAAATCATCTAACAACATTACAAAATCAAAAGCTATATGGATTCCCAAGTCTCTTCTAAAGGACTTGGATACAAAAAGACAATCCAAAGCTATGTGGATTCCCAAGTCTCTTCTAAAGGACTTGGATACAAAAAGACAATCAAAAGTTATGTGGATTCCCAAGTCTCTCTTAAAAGGCTTGCACGAAAAGGAAAAGTCAAAGTTGGCATCCAAGCTTCCAAAATCTTCAACTCCATCTCCATCTAAACATCTCCCATATTCTAACTATATTTTGGGTCCTTATGTCGCAAAATATATTACCTTGAATACTTCATCCATCTTGGGTCCTTGTGTACCAAGATCCATATCTACTCAGCCATCAAAACATCAAGCTATTCCATCCACTTTTCCTCCATTCATCCACTACCCTTCAAGGGGTGTGTCAATGTTGATCTTATCACCATTTCCATCTACCTCTATACAAACTTTTACATACCCTATCTAATATCCTGCACCTACCTGCTACCGATCCATCTCACATCCTTCCATTCCTCTTATCCAATCCATCGCATAAATCCTTGGCTACCATCTCCCTTATCCTCCATATCAATCTTCTCTACCATCACCCTATCAACATCTTTGAGCATACTTTAAGCGGCCTTGGCCTATCATATCATATCTTTCAAAGGAGCACTATCCAAAGAGAAAGATGTTGCAGTTCCTCCATAAAATCAAAAGTTCAAAAAAAGAAATAAAAAAAATGCCTTGGTGAAAACATGGTAAATAGGCACCTTGGTAGAAAAATCAAAAATAAATCAATCCTTCCTATGGTGAAAACCACTTCCTGTGGTGCCTTGGATCAGTACCATGATGAAAACCTAGCAAATAGGTGTCATTCCTCCTACTTTCACTCTTCACTTGGGGGAAAGTTCCTTCCATTTCATATTATCCATCATATCAGTATGAGTCAATTCAGTGTTTGAGAAATCTAACTCAGATCCCTGAGGATCAAGCTTCATTCTGGAGATGGTTCTCAAAATCTCATTTTTAGGTATTTGAGAAATCTAAATTAGATCCCTGAGGATCAAGCTTCATTTTGGAGATGATTCTCAAAATCTCATCTATTAGGTATCTAAGCAATGTAACTCAGATCCCTAAGGATCAAGCTTCATTCTAGAGATGATTCTCAAAATCTTAATTTATTAGGTATCTAAGCAATTTAACTCAAATCCATGAGGCTCAAGCTTCATTCGACAGATGGTTCTCAAAATCTCATTGTTAGGTATTTGAGAAATCTAACTCGGATCCCTGAGGATCAAGCTTCATTCTTGAGATGATTCTCAAAATCTTGATCTATTAGGTGTCTGGGAAATCTAACTCAGATCCCTAAGGATCAAGCTTCATTCTAGAGATGATTCTCAAAATCTCATCTATTAGGTATCTGAGCAATCTAACTCAGATCCCTAAGGATCAAGCTTTATTTTAGAGATGATTCTTGAAATATTAATCTATTAGGTATCTGAGAAATCTGACTCAGATCCTTGAGGATCAAGCTTCATCCTAGAGATGGTTCTTGAAATCTCATTATTAGGTATCTAAGCAATCTAACTCAAATCCCTGAGGATCAAGCTTCGTCCTAGAGATGATTCTTGAAATCTTAATCTATTAAGGTGTCTAGGTGATCTAACCTAAATTCCTGAGGATCAAGCTTCATTCTGGAGATGATTCTCAAAATATTAATCTATTAGGTATTTGAGAAATCTAACTCAGATCCCTGAGAATCAAGCTTAATTTTGGAGATGATTCTCAAAATCTTAATCTATTAGGTATTTGAGCAATCTAACTCAGATCCGTGAGGATCAATCTTCATTCTGGAGACAGTTCTGGAAATCTCATTGTTAGGTATCTAATCAATGTAACTCAGATCCTTGAGGATCAAGCTCTTTTCTAGAGATGGTTCTCAAAATATCACTAGGGATATAGGTCCCTAAATTTGATCATATCTTTGGATCACACTTGAGTCAGTAATCTTGTCATTTCTAAAGGATAACTCACTACTGATACAAACTAGTGTTTATTAACACCCCAACCAATAGTGGTTCTTAACACTATCTTTGGACACATCTATGTTTCTCAACACACATTGGATATTGCAAACATAAACAACATCTATCAATAGCAATCAAACACAATGCACTCACAAGCACACCGATGTTTTTTAACACCCCTATACTCATATACATCTAAAAACTTTGAAACATGTTGAGCTATGATTGAATTTATCTTTGTATGCTACTTCTTCTCATTGATTTTGTTTATCTTTTCTTTTTCTACTACTTTTTGATGAGGTCAATACTATTTCCTTGTTTGTTTTTTATCTGCTTGTTTACACTAGCATGCACTCATGGTTATCTTGGCTTTGAATGCCTCAATACTGGTGTGCTCTTTCTCTATCAAAATTGGAAACAATGTTCAGGTCATCTCAGCTTTTGTGCCTCGATGCTTATGTTAGTTTCCCATATCTTATCCAATTAAATTCATATTTATATCTTTATGGTTTCAACAGCACCAGTAAGGATTGTATCGGCTCCGATGTTCCAAACAATGCTCTATGATGATAATTGTTCCAATGGGTCCAACAACCACATCCTAGGGATTGCATCTACTATAGGATTGCACTTTCACTGTATCTAACATAGGATTGCACTTTCATTGCATCTAGCATAGGATTTCACTTTCATTTGCATCTAGCATAAGATTGCATGTTCATTCTAGACTTGCTTCTAGATAGCATTTTGGTGTTCACTTCATTGTGTTCTCCTTGATTTGTAGGATGAGGGGTTCTTCTTTACCATTCTGGCTTCATCACTACTACCTGTGTTTGATCCTCACTCTCACTCTCACTCTCTCTCTCTCTCGCTCTTTCTCTTCAATTCCAAATTCTTTGAACTGGAATCTAATTTTCAAAAGTGTTCCATTTTTGGGTTCGAAATCAAAATTTGACACTTCTATATAGCTTAAAATCATATTTTAAATTTTTTGGGACCGACGTGATCAAACGCTTGTGTCGTCAACTTTCTGACTTCACTTTCTTATCAGAATCATATCCAATCAACATTTTATCAATATCATCAAAATTTTCCTCAAGAGTCAAATCTAGTCAAACTTGGTCCACTAGACCTCAAATTTTCTCAAACTTGCTCCCGAATCTTCTAGATTCTTCCATAATTTGTTCTGAGTTCTTCTTAACCTTTGATTCAACATCTATCTATGATTAATCTCTTTCAATCTTCATTATGACGTGTCATCTTTCTATTTCACTCTCAGGGGGTAGGATGATTACATCATTTAATCACTTCGAATCTATTTTAATCAATCTGATCTAATTTTCAAAAATGCTCATTGCTAGGGTTATCTCATCACTTGGGGCACATTCAATTTTTGTACTTCATAGTCAAAACTGGGTATTCCACAATCTTGAATCACTAGGGGCATCTTTGTTCCTTGCATCTTGTCATCTATTAGGTGTCAAGGCAATCTAATCTTGACTCTTGAGAATCAAGCTTCATTTTGGAGATGATTCTTGAAATCTCATTATTTGGTGTCTAAAGGATCTAACTCAGGTCCTTGAGGATCAAGCTTTGTTCTGGAGATTATTCTCAAAATCTCATCTATTAGGAATTGGGGCAATCTAACCCTGGCTCCTAAAAATCAAGCTTCATTCTAGAGATTATTCTGAAACTTGATCTATCTAGTATCTGGGCAATCTCACCCAGATATTGGGGGACTAAGCTTTGTTATGGGGACATTCCTAAAAATCTCTACTGACAAACTTTCAAATGGATAGGTATTGGGGAAATCTAACCCTGACTCCTAAAGATTGAACCTCGTTCTGAGGACAGTCTTTTGAAAGGTAGAAATCTATTAGGTATTTGAGCAATCTAACTCATATCCCTAAGAGTTAAGCTTTGTTCTAGATATGATTCTCAAAATCTCAGCTATTTGGTGTCTGGGCAATCTAACCCAGATCCCTGAGAGTCAAGCTTTATTTTGGAGATGATTCTCAAAATCTCATCTATTCAGTGTCTGGGCAATCTAACCCGGATTCCTGAGAGTCAAGCTTCATTTTGAAGATGGTTCTTGAAATCTCACTGCCAGGTCTTGAGGCAATCTAATCCTAACTCCTAAAAATTGAGCCTCATTCTAGGGACATTCTTTTGAAAAGTGATAATCTATTAGGTATCGGGGCAATCTAACTCTGATTCCTGAGAATCAAGCTTCATTCTGGAGATGACCCTCAAAAACTTGATCTAACCGGCATCTCGTCAATCTAACCTAGACTTCAAAGAGTTAGGCTTTATTCTAGAGATAGCTCTAAAACCGTCATCAATCATTACATCATCAATTCTTGAAATCAATTTAAAACTATTCTTCTATGCTACAAGCATTCAAACTATTCTTTGAATCAATGCACCACACGCACATCAATTCAAAGAGGGGCAAAATGAAACACCCCAAAATTGACATCTTGCAACCCTAACCAATTTTGTTGCATTTATCAATCTTCTGAATCATCAAATCCCTATCGTACTAGGAAATTCTGAGTCTCGACTAACTCTACTTGACCTTAGTGTCAAATGCAGAAAATCCTAAATTTGCATTAATCACATACTGCATTTAATTCCTAAGTATCAATTGTAATTGGCTAAATAAACCCTATGATCAAATTAATTTAATTACAAAGTCCTAGCACTTTGATTAAATTAAATTCTCCCTTTTAGCTAAAATACATAAAAAGAAATTAAATAATATTTGATTATTAAAAAAATATCCTTATTTCAATAATTGAATTTAATTATTCGAATAATTGAGAAAATGTATTTATGAGGTCATATTTTATTTATTTAATCAAATAATCTCTCCAAAATCCTCACTTTAGTTCAGAAATGGAAACTTTGAGCTGATTGAGATTCAAAAGTGCAACAAATCAGTTAACTGCTTCATTCACTCAAAAAGACAATAGTTCACTGTTTCTCTCAAGGAAACTTGCTAATCTGAACTAGATTTTGAAGTGTTGATTGTTTCTCTGAAAGGAAACTTTCTATTCTAAGTGAACTCTCATTCTATAAAAGAACTCTCTTGTTCTCATTCAAAAGGGAGACAGAATTCATTGTTGCATCGAATCGCTACTGCATTTTCAATTCAATAATTTTCATGCATTTAAACTCTCACATTTCTTAGTTTGCATTTGCAATAAACTAATATCATTTTTGCATTAATCATGTCTAGTTTAGCTTCTTTCGAGAATTCTTAGATTAATCTCATTTCTAGCTTAATCTCACATTCATTCCTAGCTTAATCTCATGCTTATTTCTTAGATTAATCTTGCATCTGTCATTCTAGATTAATCTTGCACTACATTTTTAGCTTAAATCCTCTGTTCTAGTAATGGTCTATGGTTGTTAGACTCTCGAACACTGAGAGCTTATTCAAAACCCCAGCTAGATAGGAGGCATTAGGTTGACTCACGCAGGCATGCAAGATGGATGATTTCATATCCATTCTTGTATGAGACTAGTGAACAATGACCATGTTGAAGTGTATGGCTAAGTAAGAAGGCCACATTTAGCATATACAGTTACTAACATTCTAACTCAGGTATAACTATAATATTTCCTCATGCATCAGCATGTGGATTTGGACTTGCTAGCTCATCTGGAACTAATGTATGATAGCTTGTATTGTACAGTTCCAGTCATCTCCTTGCATTCCTATTCTGTAATGGTAGATCCACCCAGCTCACTATTTTGGGTGCCATTAGATCCTTTATTTCTTTGATCTGAATAATTAGGAGACTTCCTTACGCATTGTTGACTCATTTGAGTTCTAATTTCAAAAACTTTAGCTTTTCCATTCTCAAAACCAGTATCAAATTTTTCTCTATTCATACAATTCTTGCTTAGATGACCGAGTTTCTTGTACACATAACATCTCTTAGTAGGATCCTTTTTTCTGAAGTGGGTCTTCACACAATTTGCACCAATGTGCCCATATTCACCACAATGACAACATCTATACCATGTGTTGTAATCCCAACCAAAAATTGCCTTAGCTAATTGTTCAGCAGGATTCCACTTCTTAGTTCTACACTCGAAAGATCTATGACCTTGTTTGTTACACTTGTAGCATTTTCCTTCAAACTTAGGTTTCTCTTTGCATTAACTTGTTGTATGCCCATGTTTGTTGCAACTGTAGCATTTACCATTAAATTTTGACTTTCCATTGCTCCAACATTTATTTGATGTATGGCCTAGCTTACTACAATGATTGCATGTAGGCTTGTTATTCTTTTGAGCTCCTTGTTGTGAGGATTCACCTTGTTCAGTATAACCTAATCTAGTTTGTCCATGATGTCTAAATTTTTTTGCCTGATCCCTGCTTACTTCTGAATTCATCATCCTTTCATTTGTTTTCTTTTTAGAATTGATATCATTCTGCAGTCTTTCATTTTCTATCCTCAGATTGACAACTTCTTGTGTTGTATCATTGAGTTGACTTACCAAATCAGCTTGCTAAAGTGACAAGTGTTGGATTTCATTTTCTTTTTCCTCTAATCTTGTATTCAACGATCTTTTATCTTTTTGTGCTATATTTCTATCATCTTCTTCTTTGTTTTTTAGTTTCATGACTTCACATATTATGGTTGAATGAATTTCATGTTCTCTTTTCAACTTTCTGACTTCTTCATGTAAAGTGAGGTTATTTGTAAGTAAGTCTTCAATGGCTACATCAGCTTCTTCATAACTTCTATCTTTGCAAAAGTCTTCAATTATTTCTTCTATATAGTTCTTTTCATTCATCTGCACTGCTAATTCTTTTCTTCTTTTCAGGGAAAGAGAGATCTGCTCCTTAAGTTTCTTGATCTAATCCATGACCACTTTAAGATCTATCTTTTCATTCTCAATGGCTTTCTCCATTCTGTATGTTTCCATTCCTTCTAATCTTTTCTCAAGATATCAAACTTATGATAAGAGAACAACTATTCTAATACCAATTGTTGGAAATATATGATGTGCCCAGTGACTGAGAGGGGGGGTGAATCAGGAACCAATAAAACTTAATCCTTTTAATCCACAATTAGATCACTTCTTTGTTTGCATGCATAGAACTTGAAAGTAAAGAATCATACACAACACATTACACAATATTTGGTTACCCAGAAACCTTCCAAAAGAAGTAAAAATGGGGTGGGGATGATACCCACAAGATTTAGTACTACAATATAAATTTAGCCTGTTAGAGCTTTAAATGACCACATTTGATGGTCTTCCCTGTTAGGAGCATAGAAAGGGCAGTTAGGTCCACTTTGTTAAAGGATTTTGTACAATACAATAAGTAATGCAACTCTGTTAAGAGATTTAGAGAAAGGATTGTTAGGTCCACCTCGTTAAAGGATTTTACTGATCCACCTATGATAATGAACCATTTGATGATATGCTCTATGCAACTATGATTGCTGAATGAGATCCTTCTGAATATAACTAATCACCTGAATGTGATAGATAAGACTCTGATGTCCTGAATACTTATTCTCTTTTAATCAAACTGCTATTTTCATGTCTTACACTTATGCATATACATATATTTCATTTATATTCATACATTCTTACATTTTGGATAAAACAAACTATATTACATATATATCTTATCCAAACAAATAACTCTACAAGTGGGCTTGCAATAAACAAAATGATAATTAACAATACATGCAAGGTCAACTTCAAACTATCACTCAGGTCCAGAAGTCTACTCAGGTGATGCTGCAAATCACTTGGGTCATACTAATCACTTGGGCGATGTTGGTCACTCGGGCAATATTGATCACTCGAGAAACACTAATCACTCGAGACTTGCATAATGCTTGCTGGCTCGGTCGACACTAGATGACTAAATGTTTTGACACTACTTGACAATAAGTCTTTCCATAAGGTCTACACAATCATCATGCAATAATCTCTTTTTTGATACCATTTTAGATATTTTTGGAGTCATTTTATTACATCAAAACTTGTGATACCATTTCAATAAGCAGTTGCATCACCAAGGTATAAGACATTTTGTCCTTCTTTTCAAGCTTCTTCTACTAATGAAACACTTCATTTTCATTTCAAGAATCTCAATTTTATTTCAATATAAATATCTAAATATGGGTTTGACCAAGGAAAAACCTTTTTCCTCAACATCTTTCCCATTTTTTGTGTGTAAGTTATAGGTGGTGCAGTTGTGGAGACAACTACAAAAAATTCTGACAAACAGCTATAATTGACTGAACTTTCATCAGATTTTTTATGGTATGGTGATTCAAACTCACCATGTACATCCTACTTGACCCTAACCCTTAGAGGCACCCTATACTTTCCATTCTAGACTACAATTTGGATCACAGGTCAGCCACTGTGATGGTTTTTTAAATAGGTTTGAAAAATTAGATTTACAGTTCATATCTATCCACATGCTCAAATAATTCATTTCTCTATCCATTCTTGTGTTTTACATTCCTACTTTTCATATTCATCTTTCAAGTCTTATAATAAAGGAATCCTTGCATTCTCATAGTGATTGATCCTCCTCAAGCATACTGGATTATCCTTCCTTCAAATGTGTGAGAGGATTTAGGTGAAAATTTCCTAGTTTGATTTTCCATGTTAGAGAAGACCCTTGCGCCTATTTTCTTTCATCACATTTTGGTGAACCTGAGACATCTTACATTCCCTTTTATTCTAATTTTGATTTCTAGATATGATTTGGGTGTCTTTCATCTTACAATGGAACTCACTAAATTACATAGGTTTTATATTTCCCATGTGATGAAATTCCTCCTTACTTCCATCTATCAAAATCATGAGGTAGATAATAGATTATTATTTTCATGTTGGTTGTATTCCTTCTTGGTACTCTTGCATATGACATCATGAGAATTTAAAACACTCTACCTTCTTGCAAATCATTTATCAATTATTTTATTCATTTTGTGTGTGGTTATATGATAAAATGTCTAATGCAATGCATGGAATATGTCAAGTTCATATGAATATGTAGAAAATGATAATTCTATAGATGGCATTGACATAAACAATGTTAGTCCCTCTCCTAGGTTTCCTTCTGCTAATGAAGATAGAGATCATGCTCCTAATACTAAATTAGGGAGTATTAGGTACTCTCCTCCTAAAGATACCTTAGTGCAACAGACTAAGGGTACTAGTTTATGCACTTCTTTAGATATTCTTCCTTCTCCTAGAGTAGACTCTCTTTATCAAAGTATCTTCAATAATGATGATGTGAGGCATTTCCTTCATTATTTATCTCCTAAAATAACATTAATTAAGGATGAAGATCTTGATAAACCTTCTTCTTCTTCTTCTTCCCAACCTAAAGAGGATGTAACTAATATTGATATGATTCTAAATCACCATAAAGAGATTAATCCTCCTACTGTTCCTCCTTATACCATACGCATCCACAAATTTTACAATGAAATTCTTCCCCCCTCCCAACTAAAGGCTTATTACAATGTAGGATATGGAATTATGTCTCAACAAGGATATAGCTGACAAGTTCTTTGAATTAGTGAACAAGGAATAAATATCTTTATAGATTCTCTCAAACAAGTCACTAGAAAAGGTATAGAATTTATACCTCAATCCAACATTTTTTCTTCTCCTTCAAATCCTATTTTTCCTTCTTCACCAACACCTAAACCTCTTTGTTTATGAATTTTTTTTACAACCCCATCAAATCATATCATGCACTTAGATTATTGTTTGGCCTTGTCTAAGAGAATATTTTGTAGACTTAAATTTGATGCCAAAATCCGATTTCCTTTTCATGATTTTCTAAAAAATTGAAGATCACATAATATTTATTTCCATCAAGTCTTTTTCATCATAGCAATAAATATTTTCTTTATGATTGCATTGAATTTAGATAATTGGTTCAAGATTTAGTATATAGATTTTTTATTCATTTAAAAATAGATCTTATACTTTTCCTTGATATAAAAATGTGCACTAGCATTCTCTTCACCTATTATGTTTTTCTCCACCATGTCATCTTAGTGGCTAACCTTGTTGGGGGTTCTTTGTTTTGCATGGTGTTATTCTTTCATTTTCAATCTTCCCTTGTGAGAAACATAATAGGTCCCTTTCATTGTCTTTCCTCTTGGGAGGTAAGGGTCCTCTCTTAAATTATTTATTCTTCCAAAGGAACCATTATGTCTTTTTCGTCTTGTACCTTGTATATTGTGATATCCTTCCTTGCGTGGACTTGTTTGTTCTGCACGATGATCATTATTTTTTTCAGGATATTGACATCCTTGTCTACAATCTCTTTCTTGCTTGGAAGTGTGCATAATTTTATAAATGATCTATCACTTTGGGTCCATAATGAGTTATCATTTACCTTTCCTTCATCCTTGAGGGGTAAGGTTCCTTTTCTCAATCTCTTACTTCTTTCTAAGGATTCTCTTTCCTTAGTGGAGTGGTGTTTGTTTACTATGTGACATCCTTTCTTACATGGAATTATTTGTTTAATTGAGGAATATCTATTATCCAAGAGGTGTGTATCCTTTTTTATAAATTCTTCCTTGTTTGTAATTGCATGTCCATTATAAAAAAAAATCCCTTGCTTGGGGGCTTAAAGTGTGCCACCCTTCATCAAGAACCCCTTTTTACCTAGAAATGTGGGAAAAGGGTAAATTGTTGAAAATCTCCTTTCCCTCCCTTTATCAAAGATTATATTTTTGTTCAAGAAATTCTCTTGGAAATAAATGTCTTGGAAAAAAATCTCTTCCCCCTAAGCGATCCCTTTATGCTTGTTGCAAGATATTATTTTACACATTTGTCTCTCCCTTGGCCTCCAAGGAATTATCTCTCGTGGGATAGGGTTGTATGTACATTTTTGCCTAAAGAATATATCCTTGGTGTTTAATGTGTGTTTTCTTGTTCCAATTTTCTTTAAGATGCCATCATAGTTCTATGAACTATCATCTTAAGGACAGGGCATATATGTGGCCTCCTTGTGTATTATATAGTATATTTCTTGGGAGATGAAATTTTCCTTGGGGCAATCCTTTTTCAATATTTTTAATTAGATTCCTTTGGAAATGACATTTTCCTTTGGGAAATCCTTTTATTTTTAGATTTCCTTGAAGACAATGTTTTCCCTGGTTATCTTTTTTTCACCAATATAATAGATTCCTTTGGAAACAACATTTCCTTTGGGAATACTTTTGTTTTCATATTTCCTTCGATACAATGTTTTCCTTGGTTATCTTCTTTTTTGCACTATATATAGTAGATTCATTTGGAAACAATGCTTTCCTTGGGGAAATCTTTTTTATTTATATTTCCTTTCATACAATATTTTTCTTGTTATCCTTGGGATGGGTTGACTAGCATAACATAGCTTGTTTGATTATCAACTTAATCTTTGCATTGATTCTCTCTCTCTCTCTCTCATGAGTGGAGCATAACTCAACTTGATAGATTTGTTTATGTTCTTCCTCCTCTTTTGTCTCATATATCACATAACATAACACAACTTGTTGTCCATTGGAATTTGTGTTCTCTGATGGATCACCTAGCATAACACATTTTTCTAGCTAGTGTAATTTATTTTTTAACTTTTCTTTTTGCTTCATGATCGCATAAGAAAAACACACCTTGCTAGTTGGTTTATCATGGAGTCTTTTCTCATATTTTATGTGAACTCTTTCTCTTCTTATTGGACCCCTTGTGCTCATAAAATAGCATTCCAAGTGTGATACTAGCATTTGAGACATTTTTTTATTGAGGTGTCTTCAAATAGTTGATTTGGAGCCTTTAATTGTAGCACTAACCCATTGTTTGTTGTGTGTATTTTTAGTTTTGTCTTTGTTTTTCCTTTTCCTTTATCTTTTTTTAGCTCTTGTGCATGATTGTATGAGTTAAGATCCTTAGTTTGGGGGCTTTTTCCCTTGAACTTAATGATTTCTTATCTCTCTCTTGTATGTGTGTAGGCTCATACTCCTGCTAAAGCAGGGGCTAACTGTAGTGTCGTAAATTATATACACTTCCTAAGGTGTCCAATTTCATGCTCACTAGGAAACTATTTAGTGCATATTAATTCTTCCATGCATCATAGAAATTTTTTATGCATTTAATTAATAAATTTTTAATAAATGTAAGTCATTTCTTGATTTGATTTCTATGAGGGCCCTTAATTATAGGCATACCCTTTTAATAATTTCATCTCATTTATCCTTAATTGCATGCATATACCCTATTTCATTATATGTGACCTTTTGTATTTATCCTAATTTCAAACTCCAACTTCATGTGTATTTTTGAAATTTCAATATCATGATTGACTCGCAACTCAAATTTGAGCCTCAAATTGTTGGTATAGGGAAAGCTTGACTCATCCCATAATCTCCAGTTTGGGCCCAAATTTTAATTGGAGAAAGGTCTTGGATTTTTAGAGGGATCATTAAATCCCAGACATAATTCTTCATTTTTAAAGCTCCAAAATGGCTAGATGAGGTATAAACGAAATGATACCTCCCTCACTTTAGAACCTATCCATACATTTTATCAAGAATCCACTATCAATCTATCAATTCAAGCATTCATTCAAGGTTCAATAATACATGGAGTATTCAAGCATATCAAGCATTCAATGAATTTCATCCTTCATATGTGGCAATTATCAACAATCATTATACAAGAAAGTCTTTTGTGATCTCCTTTTAGGTCTTTATGAAGTCACACTATTGTATTAAAACACTTGTGATCGCATTTTAAGAAGCAGTTGCATCGCCAAGGTATAAGACATTGTGTCCCTCTTATCAAGCCTTTGCTACTAACAATATGCTTCCTTTTCATTTTAAGCATTTCAATTTGATTTCAAGGTTAATTCCTAAATAGGGGTTTGACCAAGGAAAACCCTATTTCCTCAACATCTTTCCTATTTTTATGTGCAGTTTACAAGAGGCACAATTGCAAAGACAGTTACATAAAAATATAACAAAGAGATACAATTGAATTTATTTATCCTGATTTAAAACTCCAACTTCATGTGTATTTTTGGAATTCTATTATCCTAATTGATCTTTGACTCAAATTTGAGCCTCAAATTGCTAGTATAGGGCAACTGGTGTAGGAGCACCCATGGCTTCATCAACATATAGGATGTATAATAATTTTTTGTGTGTTTTTATGATTGTAATAAGGTCTCATGGACCATTTAGCGATGTTTTGAAATGTTTTGAATCATTTTGTAAGACATTTATGCCAAATTGCTCCTATGTAATCATCTAGGACCTAATTGGTCAAACTATAGTCAAACCCTCCAAATGTGTGGGAATGGAGTGGAATTGACATTTCCCATGATTATAACTTATAATTTTCCTATTGGCAGAGTTATAGGGGCATAGAAGGTCATTAGATAGTTAATGGAAAAAATTGCAAAAGTTGTAAAAGTAGCTTTAGCAACTTTTGCAACTTTTCTTGCAAAATTGGTCAACTTGTAATTCCAACAGTTCGATGACTTAAAAAGAGGTTGGGATTTATTGTATGGGTTATAATTTGTCTATTTATGCCTCTTTGTGTTGAGGCATGTGAGGTTTTTGAAGTTTTGAATGAGATCAATAAAAAAATTCTTTGAATTTTCCTGATATTCTATAGTTTCCTTACAAACAATCAATTTGTACAACCTTGTACAGATTGGAAAGAGTCTAAAAAAAAAAGGATGTGTATACAATTGAACTACCTTTATTTTGGATTTAGTTTGACAGAGATCCATTGAGATTTGAAGGAATTATAAGCAATTTTGTACAAACTAGTCTGAAACCCTAACTAGCTAGGGTTTTGTCACAAAAATGACATTAGCTCTTCGTTCCACCATAGAAAAATCTTAATTCTTAGTGAAATTATATATTTAAGGGTTAGATATAATATTAAAGAGGTTTAAAAGTGATCCCATATGGTGGCAAAGGTTAAATCTACATTTTGAAGGTCTAACATCTCTTTGTGGGAGACCAATTCGTAAGGGTTTGGATGTTAAGTGTGTAACAGTGCCAAATTTTAGAGGTTTACACATTGTATGATGATGGATTGTATGGTTTGGAGATAAAATTGAACCATTCCATGTGGTGGTTGGGTTGGGTGATGATTCCAAAGGATAATTTCTTTTTTAAGAGACCTAATACCCCTATTGGGTTGCTTTGACTAGTCTTGGTTGATGTAATGCCCACCCTAGTACCTTGATATTTTGGACTAACAAGATTATTACATTGGTTATTATGGATTCCATGTTTTTTTGTTTTTTTATTGGAAGATGACATATTATGAGTATATGTTTGGATAATGAAACTATTTTATAATAAATTATTTAAGGCATTTGCATAACATTTTGCATATATACATGATTATATTGTTCATGAAGATGATTCATTTCTTTTACCACACAATGAGGTTATGATTATTTTGGAACTGACCATGCTAACCCAATTATGTTTTAATATCAATATTGTCTGATGTGTTTGCGGGATGAGGGGAGGCATTCGTAGTCACTTATATGGGAGATCTATACAATGCCACACTCCCCCTCCTTGTCTTCCATTGTCTATTTTTATACATACACACACACACACATATATATTGGTGTATATGTTGTTCTTCTCTTGATGATGTAGGATGGTACCAGGCATCAACTCTACCTGGCTACATAGTTCTGAGCATGCCTTCAAATCCTTGGACGATGTTGTTGTTGAGGATATTCTACCAAGGTTCTCTCAAGAAACCCTTGTTGACTTAGGTTCCTATTTAAGGAAGTCACCCTATTCTTGGGTTGGGCAGTATTATTTTTTTATTTTATTTTGAGATTTATGTTTTGTCAGTAGATTATGTTCTTATTTTGCATATCAATATGTTTTGTATTTTGATTCTCAATATTTTTTTCTCATTTGATAAATATAAATATGGATGTATTGGATTATGTGGTGTAATTTATTATATATATATGTATGTATATATGTGTGCACACACATATATACCTACATGTGTATAAATATTTGTATATGTAGATTTGAATGTGTGAATATAATAATATGTGAGAATATGCTTGTAAAGTAAATAAGGTATTTGTAGAGTAAAATGAAATTAAGGAAAGTGATAAAAGTAAATTTATTAACTAAAAAAACTAGTTTGTCTAGGAGTTTCAAACCTGAGACCTCCTAGGAGTTAGGCTAGCTTGTTACCATTGGGCTATGTGAGTTTCTTGGTAATCCTACTTATCTCTATCTTACTTATAGACTTGGTAAAGTGAATTAAGTTAATTAAAAATTAAAATTTTAAGTAAGGTTCATGGGACTGTGAGGGAGTTGTTTTAATTATTTTGGTTGAACCAACTATATTGGTTGGAGTTGTTGCTTCCCGTAAAGCAACCCCTCAAACCATATGATTGGCTATTTTAATTGGGTAGATTTTTGGAGAAGGATTTGAAGGAGGATTCAGAGAAGAACTTTGGAATTTAGGTACATAGCCTGTAGGTGAGGGATTTTTGGTAGGAAGGAAGAGTTTTTTTGAATCTCAGAAGGGATTGGTGGTAATTTCAGAGAGGAAGTAAATACTACCCTAAAGTTTGGAAGGAAGATCCTGGACTGCACAGGAGGTGGAAGAGTTGTGGATTGCTCGACATTAAGGGTTTCTCCGTAGGACTCCAGGTAGGTTCTGGAACTAGGAAGAGTTTCCTTGTACTTGTGTGTGTGTGTGTGGGTGTCTATGAAGTTTATTTGATGCTTTATTAATAGATGTATTCATTAGTTGTTTAGGAAATAGATGTCGTGGATGCATCTTGTATGAGAAGAAATGATGTTTTGGAAATGAATGATATTTATGTTATTTGAATATGTAATTGGGCATAATTATTGTCTTTTTTCATGGTGTATGTCATATGGCTTTAATTTTGATAATAACTCTCTGATATTTTCCAATTCTGGAAAGTCTAGAGTGTCTCTTTGCATTGCCTTTTGTTACTTAGCCTTTGTGCAAAATGAAGGATTTATTTGTTTAATATCTTTTATGAATTAAGTACCTGATGGAATTGAATGATTAAATAGAGTTTGATGAATGATCTGGATGTGGATTTGGGGGACCTCAAATGGGTCTACCTTAGAAAATCTTCCAAGGACTCTCATCATGCTCAATTATGGTCGTACAATCAATCTGGGAATGAGTTTTTAAGCTTTTGGGTAGGAACTCATATGAGTTAGGAAGACAGGGGGTTTTTAATCATATGGGGATCCCTTAATACTCATATGGGGATCCCTATATACTCATATTGGATTTAATCTCTCTATTTTCAATTTTTGCATTGTATTTTATGGTTTTTTGACCTGCAACTTCTCTACTAGTGATCTTATCTATGTTTGCATTATTTTTTCTCTTTGGTCTTTCTCTATCCTTGCATAAGGTCACCCCATGTATGGAATCTTGTGCTTTATAAATACACACTCATTTTTATTCTTATTTGATTATTGGTTATGTTGGTTCCCAAAACCATAGATTGGAAATCTAAGAGCTTTTGTCCATTCTCCTAGATTACTTCAATCAGTCTTGGCCAATGAACGAGAATAATCTAATTCCCCTGCATTTTAGGCTTCGCTAAACCAAGGTGGGTAAAACCTCACCCCAAACACAAAAGTTTTTTTTCTATAGTTAATTTAAACTTCCTTGATTTCTCAGGATGACAAATGTTCCCTGAGTCTAATCACACTAAGAATATTTGATTCTTATTTAGTGTTTGAATATTATGAATGCTTATGAATTGAATTTATATTTTTGTATAAGGAAAATTCTTTGGGTACGAGATAATATATTTCTAAAGGATGAAATGAACTAACTTCAATGCTCATACAACAGTAAAAAAATGCTCTTTGAGGAGATACATAGGCCAGTCCCTTATCCAACTAATTGTGTGGAATGTAGTCAAGCTTTGTTTGAACCCTCATGTACACTCTACAATTAAAGTTTAGATTCCCTCCCCCATGACATCAAGGATGAATTGATAATAATATATTTTTTAGTCTAAATGAATTTTAATTCCTTGGCAGGAAACCAATTAGACAAGGATTTGTATAGATGAGAGCTTCGTATACAACCATTGATACTCGAAAACTTAATATTAAAAACTTCAATTTTCTGACATCTAACAGTAAAGAGAAAACTCTGTGTAACTGAAAATGCAAAGGACCAATCCAATAAAAAAACAATGAACTTACTTCTTCAATCTTGGACAGGAAACAAATTTTCTTTGTATTAATAAAAAAAGTGAATATAATTGATTTACATTTTAGTTGCAGTCACCATCCATGCTATCTTCCTATAGTACCATCTACCTCCTTTTTATTATCTATTATTTTTATATCTTTGATTACATTTTATACCGTGTGTGTGTGTGTGTGTGTGGATGAATGGTTTTCACACCCCTTTAGGGTGAAGAGACACCACCTTATGCTAAACTAAAAAACTTCTTTTGAAAAAAACTAATAAACAAATTAACTAATAACTACCTATCTTTCAAATTTGGCTTTGGTTAAAAATACAAAATAGATTGTATGAACATAATATTTAGACTGGTAATAGGAAATGTGATTTCCTGAATTGGGTCTATTTTAGATTGTTAAATGTCAATCATTTTCATCCTCTGGCGACATCATGTTTGCAGCATGTCAAAATTACAACATCTCTAAAATCTTTGCTCTCATAATTTTGATTGTTCCTGTCACCAAGCTTCCTTCTTTATAATCTATTCAATTTAATGCTCATTAATTTCAATACTCCTTACAAGACATTTCAAATATGCAAAATTTTCCAGTGTACTCTGATCATTAATTCAGACACCTTTTTACTTAATGCCATTTCACCATTTTGTAGCCTGTTAAAAAGTCAAAAATCTCTATTTTGCTTCCCCCACATTCCATTCATGAAATAACAAAAACTCTTTGTTTCTCTTCTTTGTTTTCTGCTCGAATGAAATAGAAAAATTTCACCATTTCACAGCTACCACCTTTTTGACTTTGCAAAATAGAGAAAAATGTCCCTTTTGAATGTATCTAAGATGTTTTCACATTCTAGATATTTGCAATATTCCTTCATATTTGATTTCTTAAATATCCTTTATGCTTTAAAATGCAAAATTTCAAAAATGACTCAACAATGGCTCTTTTTGGGGACGTATGCTCCTTGTGAGTATAGCGAGAAATCAGTTATCTCTGGAAGAAGAAGACCAAGTTCTAATCAATTGGGTTATAGAGTCACTGTATAGAAGTCACATAATAATAATTTGGCAGCCCTAGGCTACCAAAATGCAAAAGCAATATTTACCTTTGTCAAAAATATTATTTTCATCACATTCCATTGACATCAATTTGAAAATAATACTGAGATATGTCTGATAAAATATGTTGATACTTTCCCTCAACCAACTGGACTTTCTCTCTCTAATAATAGGTATCTTCAAATTATACACATACTCCTTGTAATATTTTCCCTTATCATATAGTCCACAGACATATACATTACAACATCCTCTGTTATCAAGTTTTCTATTGTGTATAGATGTGTTCATTTCTAAATTAGAATGACATCCTGATTTAGTCCTATCAAAGGGATTGATACAAAATTTAAAACCTTTATATCCTTTAAAATCCATGAATTTAGTGTCATTGTCACTACTCTGATTATGACAGCTTTGAAAAAGCACACCCTCTTTATTAAAGTCTAAAAATTCCACCATTGTTGGAGCCATCATAGTATTAGAGTCTGAAACATCACTTATTTGATTGATTATAGCTTTTGATAATATTTCCATGCTTCCAACATTGTGTTGTTCATCTTTAAAAAAAGGTACATTGCTCCATCTTTCCTCTCAATTTTCTGATGTTTCATCATGAAAAAATCATGAAGAATATTGAAATTACCTTTAGGTTTTACTTCTTTTATATGTTGCTCAGATTGCATGTATTTAGTAAATGCATCATCCTTTTGAGTGTCATCATGTGCTTCATCAACTAGGCCAATATCTTCATTATCTGCAGAAATTTTCTCCTCTTGGATGTACATTGATTCACTAATTTTTTGTTCTGGTGGACTGAGAAAAAAATTGCACCATTTGTCTGAACGTGTTTTTGATATTCAATGTCTAATAAATCTAAAACCTATTATGCACTGAGGAGACCCTCCCCATTACCATCATTATCACTGATATGCATTTTCATACAAATATCACCATGTATGAAATCTTCTTCATTTTTATCTTTTTTAACATGTGTTGTCATGGTTCTTAAGTACGGATGCTTCTTTATTTTCTATATGACTATTGCATGAACTTCCTTGTTTAAATTTGAAACATCACTAGGTTCTTCTTCTAAAATGCCTTCATATATAATTTTGATAAGAAGTCTTACCTGAGGATTATAATAAATCCCCAATTCATGCATTTTATCTGGTAGTGAAGGTTTTATATCCACAGACATTTCTTTATTGATGTTAAGCATTCTCATGAATACTTGTGCTGTAGTTTCATCTTCATAGCTCCTTATATTCATAAACTCATCCAAGGAAGACATATAGGATTCCTTTTATATAATTCAATTCTAATTTTTTTTTAGTATGGAGCATGAATTCTCCCTTTCCTCATCCTTTTTCACATTTGCATCTATTTCACATGTCCTATCACATGAATTACTGCTTTCTTTCACTTCCTTTTCTCTGATGAATTTTCTCATTGTACCAAGAAAAACACGCTTGATTATCAGGATATGTAACCATTTGGGGCTATCATTCTCTTCGTATTTTTTGGAAGAAGAATCCGCACAAGGCTCTGAATTCATAGTATGATATTGAGATTCTTCTTGTGTATACAAATACTCATCCTCTTCAACTATGCCATGAAACTCATCTAAAAACCATTGCTTGAACTCTCTCCATGATGAGATGCTTTGTGTAGGAAGAGATTCATATGCTTTTCTTTCATAATCCTTTAAATTTTTGACAAATAAATTCATAAATTGATCCTCTGTATTAATCTCATGATCCTCTATAAATGTGTCAAATACATCTAAATGCTCAAGTGTTGATTCATCCCATTCCCCATGAAACTTTGGTACAAGTTGTGAAAGTTTAGGGAATAACTCATTAGGAATACATTTAAATATTTTGAGATCCAATGACCTGATGCCATTTGGAACAAATGGTTTTCTCTAAAACAAATTCTTATTTTGGTACATTCTGAATATCTGAATTTGTAGTAACTTCTTTCTTTATACATTAGGTTCTTGTCAATAGAGTCGCCACCTCTTTCAAAGAGGAAAACTTTACTTATCTCCTTCTGGGTCTTCTCCCTTAGTAGAGTCACTAATTGAAATGATTTATTTAATAGTAGAGTCACCACCTTCTTATTAGAAGGAATTTAATGTCTTCTAAGTCCTTTCTCCCAGTAGAGTAAATCTTTATCACCATAAATTTTGAAAACTATTCTGATAAAAACTCCCTAGCAAAGTCGCCAATCTGTTGGTGACTCAGATGGGAAAAACTTGAACTGTCAATCCAATCTTCAACAAATCAACACCATAGATTCTGAGTAAAATTCAAAATAATCTTATGAACAACTCCTCAGTAGAGTCACCAATTTGTTGGTTCCCAAAACCACAGATTGGAAATCCAAGAGCTTTTTCCAATTCTCCTAGATTGCTTCAATTAGTCTTGGCAAATGAACGAGAATAACCTAATTCCCCTACAGTTTAGAATTTTCTAAACCTAGGTGGGTAAACCCTCACCCCAAACACAAAAGGTGTTTTTCTATAGTGAACTTAAATTTCATTGATTTCTCAGAATGGCAAATGTTCCTTGAGTCTAATCAGAATAAGAATATTTGATTCTTATTTAGTGTTTGAATATTATGAATGCTTTGTAATTGAATTTATATTTTTGTATAAGTAAAATGCTTTGGGTATGAGATAATATATTTCACAAGGATGAAATGAAAGAAATTCAATGCCCATACTGTTGGAATAATGATACATTTGGCATCAGTGAATGCACTTAGTGAAAACACTTATTCGGTTTTGAATGCTTACCGAGCTCATCACTCAGCCCACAGCCTATACCGAGCATTCAGCAAAGCTC
>MU224112.1:642762-658934 GCA_018584345.1 Thuja plicata
GCCCTAACAAAGTCTATGTTTGGCCTTGGCCCCAAAAATTTCCCTATAAGCGTATTCTTCATAAGAGCCACAGTATGATCTATCAGAGAATCAGGCAGTGAAATGCTAAACAGACCTTTCTCCGGAATAGACGTATTGTCAACTAAAGGAAAGGAAGATTTTCCAGTAGGTTTCACTCCAAAAAGAGAGGACCAATTTCCTTTAGCATAATTCTTAACTAAAGGATGTCCATCATTTGCTTCAGAAGACTTACCTTCACTATCTTTTGTCTTTAGCTCATCTTCGTTGATTTGGAGTCTCGATAGTGGAGATACCGCCCCTGTCTCTTTTGTGGAGCCCTCCCCAGCAGCAACTTTTGCCTTTTCCTGACTCGCTGGCACGGGTACCATCTGAGCATTGCCAGGAAGCACTTTCCCGCTCGTTTCATTTTTCAAATTGTCTCGTTTTCCTCCTTCTCGAGGGCGTTGACGGTCTGAATCTTTTTCCCTTCCCCTTCCTTGTCTCCTTCCTTGAAGCTCCTGCTACCATCTGCAAGATTCGACTGCGCTCCTCCATCCACCGATTTCCCGCCCTTAGGGGGATTCGAATTCCCTCCAGCCCACTGGTCTCCTTCGCTCCCACTCCCGCTCATTGTTTTTTCCGTGAAGAAGATGTGTGTGGTGGTATTTTGTTATGATGATATCTTTGATCTTTTTGGTGTTTTGGGGAAGGATATCACTTTAGCCTTAGATTTCCTTAGAACTTTTGAGTATCTTGGTTCTATCTCCTAGCACGGGGGGTGGAAATTCACAGTTTCACATGGTTGGGTGGAAAATATTTTTTGAGGTATTTTTCATGGTCTGAGGATGAATTGGTTTGGATTCATGTTCAGATTTTGTTGAAGATATCTACTTATATTTCAAGTAATTCTATGCTTTGAGATTTAATTGTAATTTTCCTTTGTAGGCCTCTTGGACAACATGATGTAATTATAATATAAATTAAAAGAAGAAGCTATGCAAATGAGAAGGGTAATTTTTTACAAATATCATAAGGGGATGTTCTTTTGTAAATGGAATGTTGTAATAAAGGATCCAATTCTCTCTCTCTCTCTCTATTGCAAATATTATTTATGTTTTGATAAGCACAAATGAATTGTGTTTAGGACATAGGTGTTTTTAAAGAAACTAAAAGATGAAGTGTTAGTGAAAAATGTATTATGGATTATGAAAGAAGTAATAAAGTTATTAGTTAAAAAATGAATTCATAAGATGAGTAATTAGATCAAAAGTATTAAATTCAGTAACGAACATTAAGGGAACCTTTAATGACATGATATTAGTGTGGTTTAAGAAGCAAGTAACAATATTGGTTGTTTGAAAAAAAAATAGTTGTTTCTTAGAACTTTAGACCTTGTTCTTCTTGAAGGTCTGACATCTCTCTGTGGCAGACCAATTCATAAGGGTCTGGATGCTAAGTATGTAACAATGCTAAATTTTAGAGGTTTACACACTGTATGAAGATGGATTGTATGGTTTGGAGACAAAATTGAACTATTCCATGTGGTGGTTGGGTTGGGTGAAGAGCCCAAAATATACTTTCTTTGTTAAAGATACCTAATACCCATATTGGGTCACTTTGACTAGTCTTGGTTGACCCCATCTCTCCAAAGGAATATATGTTGGTTTTGAGACATGTTTTGTAGTTCCCAAAAGGGTGTCTGAAAAGAGTCTCTATTTGTCTTTGTGATTTGGGAGAAGAGATTTATTGTCCAAAAACTCACTGGATAGGGCTATAAGGCCTAATAAGGCCTAGTGAAGAAACTTGATCAAAACAAAGCGTTGGGTCTGTTGGAGTAAGGTTATCATTTTTTTTTTCATCTCTTGATGTGGTATAACATCAATTTGAATTTAACCACTTCTCTGATATTCTCTTGTACACTCTCGTAACAAGGGTATGGTGAAATGGTTATTTTTGACAAATGAGTTTGGTTAGGGAATTGTATTTTCTAAAGGAGTTTGTTGAGTTCCTTTGAGTCTCAAGACATTGTAAGAATCCTAATTTTAATGTTTCAATGCTTGGGCAAACTTGGTGTCATGTTTAAACAAGGAGCCTATTCGAGGTCCTAGGTCAAGTTGGGGTTCATAGTAAAGTAGGTGTCTCCAAAAGTTCTAGGTTGTAGAACTTTGTGAATAGGTCAAGTGTGTGTTGATTATTGGGTCTTTCAAGTACCTCTACATCATATTGGAATCAGATCTGAGTCTTCTTGTGTGAGAGAAAATAATTGGTGTATGCGGGAAGAAGGTTGGGAAGAAGAGACTAACACAATTCCTCCAAAAGGAATGGATACAGAAGTGGCTTGAATATTTCAGGAATTAAAAGAGGATTTGGAAGCCACAAAGATTGAGAAAGAGAAAATGAGAAGAAATAAAAGGAGAAGAAGGCGAATTTGGGGAAGATGAAGAGGGAGAAGATTGAACCCCTCAAGAGGAGAATCAAGAGGAAGAGGCACCCCCCAAAGAGAGAAGATTGTTGAATTCCTTGAAGTAGGTAAGCAAGAACTTATCTCATGTGAAGATGGACCTTCCAATTTATGGAGGCAAGATGGACCCTGAAGAGGTGATAGACTAGATTGATGCACTCAACAACTATTTTGAATACAAGGGGATGCTAGAGGATAGAAAGGAAAACTTTTCCAAGACAAAGCTGAAAGGTTCTACCCTGAATTGGTGGAATTATACCCAAGAAGAGAGGGTGAAGGAAGGGATATCTATGATTAACTCATGGGAAAGAATGGTGATTATGATTAAAAACTAGTTCCTACCTGTATACCATGGAATACAAGTGTATAAAAGGTTGCAGAATTTGAATAAAAAATATATGGATGTAGACTCTTATACAAAAGAGTTTCATAAACTCACAATCAGATGTAGACATGTGGAAAATGAGAAGGAAAAGGTAGATAGGTATCTTAACGGTTTAAGGTTCAACTTGCAAGATGAGATCAGTCTTATATCACCAAAGACAATTGATGAGTGTTTTCAAATGGCCTTAAGGGTAGAGGAGAATTTGAGGAGTAAGAGTGAGAAGCATGGCAGAGGCAGAGGTAGAGGCAAAAGATTTAGAGGTAGTGGTATTTTTGCAAGTAGAAATCAGACTCAAATGTCTCAGGGAGAGTCTAGCCACAATGAGAAAAGTGGAGACTCAAGTTTTAGAGGAAGTTTCAGAGGGAGGAGACCAAATGGAAGAGGAATATTTGGAGGACCAAACAAAGGTTCCAGAACTTTTCATTGGTAGATGTTACAACTTTAACCAAGTAGGGCATACTGTAAATAAGTGTATAGAGAAGCAAGCTTAAAATTCTAATGGAGGAGAAAGAATGAATCAGTTAGTGAAAGAGGAGGACTATCAAAGTGTTAATTCACCATCTAGACTTGTAGAATCAGAGTATGGAGATATATTTATGATGAGGAGAACCCTCTTGAAGGTGCCAAGTAACCAAGAATGGCCACAAAGGAAGTCATTGTTTAGGACTTCCTGCAAGGCTAATGGAAAGGTATGTTAAATTCATTGTAAATTATGGTTCAACAGATAATTTGGTAGTATTAGAGATGGTTGAAATGTTGAAACTAAAAATACTACCCCATCCTACCCCTTATAAGGTGTCTTGGTTGAGCAAGGGTCAAAATGTACTAGTGGATGAATAGTCATGGGTAGAATTCAAAATTGGGGAGTATAAGGATAGGATCCTTTGTGATGTAATCCCCATGGATGTATTTCATCTACTTCTAGGGCATGATACTAATTTTTATCATAGGGAAAGAAAACACTAATTGACAAGTTTTATACAACCTTCTTCACTTCGATCTCTGCACAACCTAGGTGGGTGAACCTAGTAATACTTAAGGATCTATCAAATAATTACATACAAGCATTACTACCAAGCAGATGACTCTCAAAAAAATGCATCAAAATACATATGAATTTCTCCAGACATGACTCTATTCTGATTCATCATATAGAAACATAACTGAGAGTGAAATAAACTAAACCTACTTCTATCAACATGAAAGGAAAACTAATTTGATACAATGTTTCTAAAAGAACTTCAAAACCTCATAGATTAGTGCCTCTATC
The DNA here is from genome assembly GCA_018584345.1 of Thuja plicata. NCBI lineage: Eukaryota > Viridiplantae > Streptophyta > Pinopsida > Cupressales > Cupressaceae > Thuja > Thuja plicata. The sequence goes on from MU224112.1 coordinate 646,879, forward strand.
ACGGGCTACCAGAGTCAAATATGAAACCATAATAGAATCCCTATGAACAACTAAACTCAACCAATAGATTTCAATATGATAATTCATTGCACCAACAGATTTAATTATATCATAATAATAATCTACTTACAAATCTATCTCATGTATTCAAGACCAAAAATACCTGCTCCCAGAATTTAACCCTTCTCTCAGAAAAAGCCCGTGAAAAAATATCACTAAATAGAGACAAATGCAAAGAAAAATCCTAATCACTGTGATACTTTAAATTTAGATGAATATGAATACAATAGACTTGAGTCCATTTTTTTCAAATAATAAATTTATCTCTTTCTTTAAAAGAAATCAAGGCTGAGACAACACAACTACATATAATTGTAGAGATGAATTAAAATTCCTCAATATATTCAATTTATATGACCTAAGTGCACAAACCTAGAGACAACTCCATGATGATAGAAATTAACTTGTGCAAATTTATTAACCATTATTCATAACATCAAACTATTACAATAAACACATCCTATCTCCAACTTACAATTGGTGGTAAAAAACTATTTACAAAACTTGAAAAAAACTTTTAGAACCCCTAGAAAATGGAAAAGAAAAGAATATATAGATGATAAGGAGAACTCCAGGTTGCATCTCATGTTTCCAACTGTCCTCCTTGCAAAATCTAATTTGTTGAAAAATAAATTCTCCTCCTTTTCTCCAATTCTTAAAATGTCATCACTTTATTGAAAATATCTAGCTCCACTTTATAATTGAAAATCATTTTGAAAATATCCCTCTTGGAACTGAAAATTTATGCATACCTCTTTTTCATCTTTGTCACTGACAGTTGAATTTTGCCCTGTAATGATTTGCAAATAATAAAAATAAACATCTCTTGTAGCTTGATTTTGGATGTGGAAATATTTTCATTCCTGGTAATAACACTTTGTCTATGAGTCAACATATTAAATTGATTATAATTTTACCCAACTGATTAAATAATCACTAGTTTCAGTGAATTTTTTTATTATCTTCCCATTCAAATAGCATCTTCATGAAATGGCTTTTACTTAAATGAAAAAATATATCCATAGTGTTACATTATGAAACAATTATTATTGTCCAAACCCTTGTCACTATTCATATTTATCTCCATTTGCAAATTTACTTCTAAATCACTTGTCCTATTTGCTTCAACCACCTAGATTTTATCAATTTTATTGCCTTCTATTGTTGTTGTACTAGAAACATTCCCCTGGCTACTATCATTTTCACCCTGCATGTAGATATTTTTTATTTCCACATTTATGAGTGATGTTTTTTGTGCACTTTTAACTCTCTCAAAATAACTTTACATCTCACTATAAATATTTCCATTTAATGAAAATGGTTTTTAATTAGTGAAATTCATCATTACTAATGAAATAATTCTTCGTTCAAATGCATCCTCTTATGTTTCATTCACTCGAGATTTTCATTCATTCTTAATACCTCTTTAGGTTTAGGCATGTGAGTTTTTTGAATTTTTGAATGGGATCAATAAAAATTTGGTCTGAATTTTCCTGATATTCTACAGTTTCCTTACAAATAGTTGATTTGTACAACCTTGTATAGATTGGAAAGAGTCTGAAAGAAACATGAATGTGTATAAAATTGAACTGCATGGCTTGCATCATATTGGTATCAGAGCCAATTTTGTTTGTGTGGTAGAAAAAACTTGGTGTATGCAGGAAAAAGGTTGGGAAGAAGAGGCTAGCACAATGCCTCCAAAAGGAATGGCTACAAAAATGGCTAAAAGATTTTAGGAATTGGAAGAGGAGTTGGTAGCCATGAAGGTTGAGAAAGAGAAAGAGAAAAGAAGAAGAAGGTGACTTCAAGGAAGATGAAGAGGCAGAAGATGGAATGCCTCAAAAGGAGAATCAAGAGGAAATGTTACCCCCTATAGAGAGAAGGTTGTTGAATGCCTTGAAATTAGTAAGCAAGGAGTTGTCTCATGTGAAGATGGACCTTCCAGTTTATGGAGGCAAGATGGAACTTGAAGAACTGATAGAGTGGATGTATGCACTCAAAAACTATTTTGAATACAAGGAGATGCCAGAGGATAGAAAGGTAAAGTTTTCCAAGACAAAGTTGAAAGGTTATGCCCTGACTTGTTGGAATTACACCCAAGGAGAGAGGGTGAGGGCATGGAGATTCATGATCAACTCATGGGAAATAATGGTGAGTATAATTAAAAACCAGTTCCTACTTGTAGACCATGAAATACAAGTGTATAAAAGGTTGCACAATTTGAAGAAAAAATATATGGATGTAGCCTCTTATACAAAAGAGTTTCATAAACTAACAATCAAATGTAGACATGTGGAAAATGAGAAAGAAAGATAGCTAGGTACCTTAATGGCTTAAGGTTCAACTTGCAAGATGAGATCAATCTTATATCTCCAAAGATAATTGATGAATATTTTCAATTGGCCTTAAGAGTAGAGGATGTTGGTTCACTGAGAGGGGGAGTGAATCAAAAACTATTGAATCTTATAATTTATAACTTAGATCTCTAATTCAACCCGGTAACTCAAATAACAACATCAATCAAAACTATGATAACTCTACTTATCTCAATCAATAACATATACCATATGAAAGTAACATCCACAATTATCAATGAAACACACATAACATCATATTTAACAAGGAAACCCACTTTGGGAAAAACCTCTGTGGGAATTTTCACCCAAAAATAGAAATACTCTTTTGAAGTATGCTTGGTTAAGAACCAATCCTGTTAAAGATTACAATGCACATTTATTAGATGTGACCCTGTTAGGGTATTTACCTTGATTTGTTAAGCTCTTCACCCTATTAGGAGTGGCCTGGTCAGAGGGCTTAAACATTCATCCTAGAATGTTACCTTTCTCAAGGATTTACAAAAGGACTTGTTAGGTCCACTCTGTTAAGAGATTTATTTGTTACAAAGGTTAATAAGCAACAATGTAATGATTTGATCTTTGTATCTACAACTACCTCTTCCTTGATTAGATCCCTTATGTGCTCTCTATCACTATTGGAATCAATAATTCATCAGTCTCTTCTCTGGAATGGATCTTCACCTCTTTTCTCTTCTATGCTCCACTCAGTAGGTTGACCACACTTCAACCTTTCAATTTTCCAGCATCTCTCTTGTAAACACACAAGCTCATCAATATATAGGCCTCTATTTTTTCCTCTTAATCTCCTTGATTAGGTTTTCCTTTATTTTCTCTTGACTGTCAAATCATCTTCTTGAATTGATTCAATGTATTTGTGACATGGTTAAATGGTTAACCTTTACCTCAGGACTTGCAATTTTCTTGGAACTCACAACTTCCCTTTTTCCTCTTAATCTACATCTTAGATTTTGAACTTGACTTTTCATGACTATAGATCTTTGTAACAAAATTCGTCTTCATCCTTAGCATCTTCTTGATCTTCATGCCTTTGCATTAAATTTGTTCTGATCCTTGAATTCAAACTTTGTTTCATACTTGGTGACTGACTTCACTCGGTGTCTGACTTTGCTCGGTTACCAACCTTTCTCAGTGACTAACCTTGCTCGGTTACCAACCTTGCTTGGTGACAGACCTCACTTAGTTACCAACTTTTCTCGGTGACTAAACTTGCTTTGCTTGATTGACTAACACTTCACTTTACAAAAAAACTTCTCTATGCTCGGTAACTAGGTGTGTCCCCTTTACCAATTTGACCTTTCTTTCTTTACCAACTTAACAACATCAAATGTTAAGTAGAAAACAATTATACCAATAGTACCTAATCATTGTTTGATATTTATTATCTACCCAATTAATTTCCTCTCCAAATAATATGACAAATTAATATAAAATATAAATAATTACTTGACATCAATGAAAAAATAATAACTGATCTAACCATTATACTGTCTTTTATTCCTCTGAACTTGGTCTTCATCATTATTACCATCAGTTAGTTAACAATCTCTTTGTTTGAAATTCATGGAAACACTATTAATTGATGATGGTATACTCTGATCTTTCGGATTGGTCTTGTGATCCCTATTAGCTTGTTCCCCCTCTTACATGAAGTCTTTCCACTTTTCTATTCATCAATTACTTACTTCTCCCTCTTTGAAATAAATGCCAAACATTCATACTCCCAAAATCATGTTTAGGTAGTGAGTCATACCTTGCATGTACTGATATCTCTTTGCATACATACACCCCTTCACAACTTCAGGCATCAACTAAAGTGTGATTACTAGCATCAACTCACATATAGATATTCTAATGAATCCTCAAATTGATGCAACATGCATCTTGCACTAATGAATGTTGGATAGGGGTAGGACCCCTAATTTACCTCAAAGATACTCAAAAGCATCCTTCTGTAGTGGCTTGGTGAATATATTAGCTAGTTGTTCCTTTGAGTTCACATACTCCAGCATTACATGTTTTTTCTTGAAATTGCTCTCTCAAGTAGTGATACTTGATAGATATGTGCTTGGTCTTTAAATGCATTACCATGTTTTTTTATATGTTTATAGCACTTGTGTTGTCACAATAAATAGTGACTGGATCGGTAATTTCATCTTCTATACCTTCAAGTAGTTTTTTTATCCATACAATATTTACACTATTCATAGCTACAACAACATACTCAGCCTCAATAGTAGACTATTAAATACAACTTTGTTTCTTTCTTAGCCATGTAACTAGTCTTTCTCCTAAGAAGAAATCTCTACCACTTATACTCTTTCTATCATCAATGTTTCTAACCCAATCAGCATCAGTGTAGACTTTCAACTCAAATTCTCCTCCTTTCTTGTATAGTAGGCTGAAATCTTTAGTTCCTTTCAAATATCTAAAGATTCTCTTCACTGTAGACATATGTATTTCTTTGGATCAAAAGAAAACCTTCCAACAATCCCTACTACATGAGCAATATCAGGTCTGCTATGTACTACATATTGCAACTTACCAATCATTGATCAGTAGAGTGTCTCATTTACTTATTTTGACTCATCTTCTTTTGATAATTTGCAACCAGTGACCATCGGTGTTCCAATTGGTCTAGATTCATCCATACCAAAGGTCTTTAGGATCTCCTTGATGTACTTTGATTGTGTAATGTAGAACCCATCCTTTACTTTTTGAATTTGAAGTCCAAGAAAGAATTTAATCTCTCCACTCATAGACATTTCAAACTCCTTTCTCATATCCTCAACAAAAGATCTACACAATGTGTCATTTCTTCCAAAAATAATATCTTCAACAAACATTTTAGAAATTAAAACTTTGTTATTACTATCAGATTCCAGATACACATTTTTGTTGTCACTTTTTCTTTGAAATCATATCTTGATTAGATATGAATGCAATCTTTCATACCATGCTCAGAGTGCTTGTTTCAATTCATATAGTCTTTTGTGCAATTTGCATACCTTGTCCCTGTTAGTATTCTCAGAAAACCCTTCTTCTTGTTCAATATACAATTCCTCTTCTAGAATACCATTAAGAAATGTATACTTAACATCCATTTGATAAAATTTGAATCCATTATAAGCTACGTATGATAGTAGAATTCTAACTCCTTTGAATCTAGAAACATGTGCAAAATTTTCACCATAGTCAATACCTTCTTCTTGTGTATACCCCTTAAAAACTAATATTTCTTTATTTTTTATTACATTACCATGCTCATTCAACTTATTTATGAAAATTCACTTAGTACCAATTACATTCTTATCTTTGGGTCTCGGTACCGAAGTCCATGTATTATTCTTTTGAAGTTGATCTAACTCTTCTTTCATTGATTTCATCCAATCTGTTGGGACAGAAAAAAGCAGTAAGGCTTTTTGAAGTACCATGTTAAAATTTTGCATTTTGACCCCCTAAAGTGCTTTTTGAGCCTATTTTCCCTTATGACATTCTGAAGTTTTCCATGCATGTTAAGTACTCATCACTCTTTTTTAGGCATATGAAGACATCCTAGTTCGTTAATTTCAAGTTTTGAGTTGTTTCGTGATGTCTTGTTTTGAGTACTTGTCAAAATCTACATCTGTGCCCATGTCAATCTATTGTAACAGGCCTAGTTTGCCTTTGAATATCTTGCACCCAGAAATGTTTCATGACCCGAAACTTTGGAGATGTTTAGTATGCATATAAAAGAACCTATGTTTCAAATCCCAAGTCATTTTGATATGTTTTGACTAGTTTTCAAACCCCTCAAAGTTGGTAGTTTACTGTTGTCATGCATTGTGTAATTGATCAGAATTCTGAGTAGCCCTGTTTGACTGACTGTAACTTTTGACCTTGTGACCTAATTGAAAAATTTCCTTTTGTATCCCATTATGGAGGTCAAATAATTCTTGAGTCTCCGTCTTTAGGTCAGGACAAGTCCATTTGGTCAGTTTCCTAAGCCCATTCCATTTGCAGTTTCTATCAGTGTGCCAAACTGTCAAATGCAGATTTCTGAATGACCTACTTTGAGGTCTTACAATTTCACACCCGGTTGAATGGAATGGATAATTGAAAGCTTCCCTATATTCTAGGCATAGCAATGTGCTATCTTGATGATTTTTAGGTCATGATGAATATGTTTGTCCAATTTTCCAATCCGATTCTGTTTGCAGTTTCTAACAATTTGACGCAGATCAGTTGCATAGCTTGGTCGGAGGCCCTGTTTGCGAGGTTATATCTTGAATACCATGATTGGTCACATCAAGAAAATGGTTTCCCTGAATTATAGACAAAATTTTCTTCAATTTTGCAAGGTTTCAGATTCTAAGGATTTTGTTTGCACACTTTCCAAGTTTCTTTCCATTTGTAGAAATCAATATTCCTTATGTTTTCAGTTTTCTACATTTTCAAGTGGCTACTTTCGAGGGGTCAAAAAATGTGCATGGATTATTGTCAAGAGGTGCCCTTCTGGATCTATATTCTCCATATCACATACTTCCAATATCCTTAGGCTCGAATTCTCAGGAGGTTGTTTGACTTGTTTTCAAAGTCGAAACCAAATGCAGTTCATTGCTGTTGAACGGGGTAATTTGCAGAATTGATATAAAGAGACGACTTGGGTGATAAAATATTTTCACCTGTTTGGTTCCGTTAGCTTCCTCTTTGCAGTAGGGAAGAATGTCGACCATGGAACATGTGTGCCCAGCGCCACATTCCGGTTACTTGATCTTGTCAGTTTTTAAAGCCAGCCCCAGAGCCCGTATGCCATTAATGACTTGAAGTTGCAGAGTTGTAAAATTCGGTTTCAAGTAATTGCCAATTCACTAATCCAAGTTGCATAGTTGATTAATTTTGGTCTATCAAAGACAAAAGTGACATTTAAGGGTGCTAATTATGGAAGAAATTTTAAAACATTTCTATTGCAAATTGTAATCCGCTATTGCAGACATAATGTGGAGACATAAACAATATTAGAGGGAAGCACTGGCAAGAGGGCAAAGTGGGTTACCATTTGAAAATTTTTGCAAATCACATGGAGGTGTTGTGCAAAAGAAGTTTAAAACACTAAAACATTAAAAACCAAATGAAGATGTGGTGCGCTGATTTCTGATGGAAGAATTTGAAATATGTTAAACAATCACCAATACATAAGGTAAGAAGACAACTGTCATTGCCATGTCAAATTTCATAGGAGTTAAAACCATTGCATAGGAAGTGGAGTTCTCTTTGTTTTAATTCTCAACCAAATGTAAATGTAAACCCGCGCATTCTATTGAAAGGAGTAGACTGTGCTATCAGTGAATTGGAGGACATGCAGCCCAAAGAGGGAATTGAAGATCGCTTAATACAAACTGCAGAGATTCCAGCACATTGGAGGAAGTCCAGCGTAGACTGCCAAGGAAGGAATTTCAAAAAACATTAAACATTCCAAGAAAATCAACACCTAACTTAATGGAGATTAAAAGGAGCCTTGCGTAGGAATTGTTAAAGGAAGTCTTTTCTGTTTTAAAGGGTAAAATGAAATGGATACCCACGCAGCCCATGGAGAAGACTAAAGCATTTGCAATGTGCAAGTTTAAACTCAAGCATCCTGCGATGGTTTTGAATGGAAGGTAGTTTGAAGAAAAGGGATCATTTGTTTTTAAACACAATAATGTGCTGAAAGGAATGAAGAAGCCCATGTGGAAGCCAAAGTGTTAGATGTTTTTAACATTTAAAAATCCAAATGCAATGCCAGAGGAACATTGCACAGCATCTTGGAGGAGTTTGAAGTATAAAAAAAAACATTTGAAATCCATTGCAAAGGCATTGCACAGGAAATGTAATATGGTAGGTGTAGAGAAGCCAGAGTCTACACATTGTTGAAGACTTATGTGCATTAAGTCAGTAAGCACCAAACAAAACAATGCAAATAAAGATTGTGCAGGGGACAAAGGGAGGCAGCTAGCACTGAATTTCAATGCAAATATTGTTTTTATTTTAAAAGACATTGCAATATGAAGCAACTGCATAACGCATAGAAACAGATAGAAAATCCCGTGCATATGCATTAAACACTAAAACTTGCGCAACCAATGAATGGAGGCATCCAGCGCAAGGAGATTGGGGAGAGATTTCATAAGTTTTCCAAAGCATGGTGAGGGGAAAATGTTGCACAACATACCATAAAGAGTTGAAGATCACTTAGAGGGGAGTCTGGTGGAGAATAAAAATCCCACGCCATTTTGTCACAGAGGCTTCCAGGTTTGAAAAGAGCTCAAAATGCTTTGTCCCACATTTGCTAGAAAGTGGATTTTTCAAGTGTTTATATATGTTTTCACTTCCATATTGAAATAAGTAAAAGAAGAAAGGAAGTCCATGGTGGGCCTCTTGGGCTTGAGACTTAGTGTGCGGTGGGACCCACATATTTTGGACAAAAATGCACAAGAGGTTTTAGAACTTCAAAACAGTTATCCCACATGCATCCCACAAAGACCTTTTGAAGAGTTCATATACAAGAATGCAAAATATGATATATGAAGAAGAAAGAGGAGACTATGGGCGTGTGTGCAAGAGCTGGGAGTTCACCTCAGAAATTGTGTCCAAGGATAAGACATCTAAATTTTGGCGCTACCTGCAGCGATGATGTGGCAGATGACTAGGCTTAAGAGGATGCATGTTTGGGCATGAATCTCGAGGTGGCCAAAATTGATGAATGGCTGAATGGCTTAGTGAGAAAGTTGCAAGGAAGATAATCTTAAGCCATTAAGCCATTGGTCCACATGGTACAAATGACAAGTGGCACCCAATGGATCAGTCAGTGAATCAGAGGATGCCACGTGGTGCCCAGTAGGCGCCAAGTGGCGCAAGTCAAATGCAGTTCAGAGGCACCAATCAAAAATTGACACATGGCACCAAGTGGACCTATAGACCAATTAGAGGGTGACACTTGGTGCATTCTGGTGAGATGTGCATATTTCAAATTATTTTTTAATTTAAATTCATTTCATCAAATGGGTTAAAGAACTTGCAACTTCAACAAGATCCAAGGGCTGACTTAATGGCTTAATGGAAAGATGCTCACCATCTAACCAATAAGCCATTAAGCCATTGGTCCATGTGTCACCTCAGACACATGGCACCCAATGGATCTGCAAGCCAATTAGAGGCTGCCACGTGTCACTTTCTGGAAAAGGGTTTTAAAATTATATTAAAAAGCTATTGAATACGTGCAAAATAAAATGAGATTGAAGCATTAAAATGAAATATTATTCAATAGTCAAACTATTGAATTAATGCATAATTTCAAATATTTCAAAAAGTATTCCAAATTTCAAAACTGAATATGGACGGGAAATGGAGTTTGTTAGAGATGATTCAGAGGGCAAATTTTGTCCAAACTATAGAGTATTATATGTTATCGGAAAGGTCTTGGAAAGAAGATCATGATTTTGCAGACCAATTGAGGGAAAATCAAATCAGATTTTGTAGTTTCAGTTTGAACAGTTGCAGATATTTTCTGGGGACAGACAGGTGTCGGTGACTGGATTATTTTCCCTTTTCTCCTATATCTGGTTTTTTCCTCCATTGTAACAGGGATGTTGAAATTTACACTGTTGGGCAGTATTCAGGCTCTTGAGTCTTATTTTTGTGTTCTTGGTCTTACAATGTATAGTTCCAGATGAATTTCAATGAAGAATGATGGAATCCCTTTTCAAATATTTGTCTGATGTCTTTGTATGTATTGTCTTAATTCTTGCATATTAACTTGTAAAGCATGTTAATATACCAGTTATAAGGTAGCTGTGGGTTTGAATTTCAAATTCTGGGAGTTCTAGGTATGCATACGAATATGATGTCTAGGTATTGAAATGAGAAGAATGTCTTGCAAGGCATTTCATTCGGGTTTTTGAGTTTGGAATTGGGGTTTTTTGGGAATGCACGTTTGTATGACTCTATTTCCCAATAGATAAGGCATTGTTCTTTGCTTGACTGGTAGTTTTCTTCATCAATCAATTATTCAAATTACTTTTAAATTTCTGTATGAGAGCTTGAAATGTCTATGCCTTGCATTCTGTGAATGTAAGGGTACATGTTAGTTTCTTTAAAGAAGAAATCTATGGGTTAGCCTACCTGAGTCTAAAAATTGAAGAGAAGAAGGATTTCATCCTTGTCACATTGGCCATTTTCCTAGTTCTTAGCAGATCATGTAGGTGGGATCCTGCATAAGATTGGTTGAGTTGAACTCTCACATCTTGTAATTCTGAGAACTATCCACTATTTTTCATATCTTCATAAAGGACTTTAGTGATAGAGTGTTTATGTATGTAGATTTTAGCTTGTTTTAGGTGTACCCACTTGAGTGTGTGGAGCTTGAAGCAGAAGGAGGATAAAATCCTAATCAATTAGCCTTTTCTTGCCCCTTAGTTTGTATGAAGAAGTAGATTCATGTGAGTTGGACTAAGATCCCCTAGTCTACTTTGCATATTCTCTTTTAGAACTGAAGGATACAAAAAAAATTGCTAACAAAATGGTGACTCTAGTGGGGATGGGTTGAAGGAAATCATGTGTAATCTATTCTAGATTTTCTGGTATTGTATTTTCAGAATCTTTTGATCCAGTTCTGAGTTCATTGAAAATGTTGGGGATAGCAATTAGAAAATCTTATTAAACAAATTAGTAAATCTCTGGTGTTAAAAGTTACAAATCAAAATACCCAAGAAATTATAATCTATTAGAGAAGTGGATGTTAAAAGTGTTGGCAAGTTGACTTCTTGAGGAAGAATGACTTATTTTGTGTTGTCAATCATGGCAACAAAGTCATACTTAATTTCTGTTATGAAAGACAAAATGACTAAGTGTGAAAATAGGGCAAACAGACACATACAGAGATCAGTACGTCAGCGCACATGTTAGAGATCACACCAGAGCATGCGTGCTTAGGTATATACTCTATGGTGTATGTACATGCTAGATCCAGATGCACAGAGTACTAAACATCAGTACAGAAAAGTTATAGGCAGATTAGTAGACCTGCAGTCTAGGAAATAGAGCATGGAAGCCGACTACAATTATGATCAGCGTGAATGATTTTGTACTGTAATGGCTAAGTTGCTTTAGTTATAAGTTTGTATTAATGTAATTAATGTTGTAGTAAACACACTTAGGCTGACTTGTTCAAAAGCGTTGTATATTTTGTTTTAGGGCCGACTAGTGTTTTTTTTTGGGTCGCGCCTATTCAGATTTGCATATATAAGTATGTAATGTAAAGATATGAAAGAAGTGTCAATTATTATGTAAGAGGAAGATATAGAGGGATATTACTATGAATTCAGTATATGATATAGCTCTTTGAGAGAGTAAGAGCATTCACGCATACACGGAACTGATCAGACAGCAGTGTCATTACAGTAGTTCATTTTTGATATAGTGCATATCAACATTTAGAGGGTTGTAGCCTTCATCTTATTGGGCAGTGAGCCTAGGCTATGAGCCATATACCTTTAACAGGGTTTTGTAAAAGACTCCTAATAGGGTCAGACCTTTAACCAGGTCATTGTACTCAAATTGTAAAGACTGCTTCTAACAGGGCAAAGGAACTTTAACAGGTTCATT
>MU224112.1:662219-682188 GCA_018584345.1 Thuja plicata
AGGGAATATTAATAAATGAAATAAACTTATTTAATTCATTTAGAAATATAGGATTTAATTATTTAAACAAATAAATTGCTTTTTAATAATTAAGGGGCTATAGCCATTTTAAATAAAATTAATAGGCTAGGGGAATGAGTTGGATTGCAAGTGACATGTGATATAGAGATTTATTTAATTCCTTCATATTAAATACTATAGCCATGTTTGATTTAGATTTGATCTGATTGGTCAATATTGATGTAAATTGTATGGCTACAATAGATAATATAAATCAGTGATAAAAATCACCTAGGACATTAAATTGATTAGAAGAATTATGTCAAACAGTAACAGGGTCGCTTGGACATAACTCGAGGGTATGATCACACTTAGGGCAAATAGGGTCCATAGTTATGATAGACCGAAATTAGGTGGTTACAGATATTAGTATTCACAAGCATGTTGATGTATATTTTCATAGTGGACAAGATGAAGAAAGTGTGTCTATTTTTTATATGCACTATGAAAATGAAGAGATTTATTTTTTTTCCCAAACAAGGAGAGTGAAAATGTACATGAAATTGGTGAAACTGATATGAATGATACTTTCAGCTTACCTCAAGAAAATGCAAATGAAAATCAGGTTTATGACAGAGGCAAGTGTTGATTTCAATTGTGGAGATGTTTGAGGCTTTTTTTAAATGATGTACATGTTGTATAGTCACTTTCCCTTCAGTTGTGTGGTGTGTTTTCTTTCAATAAGACGTTCCCTATTTTTGAAGAGAAAAGTGGAAAGAGAAGAGAGAGAAAGTGAAAGTAGAAAGTCTGATGTTCTTTTTGGGTGGTCTGTTGTACCATGAGATTTTGAAATTTCTCTGCATGCCCACATGGGACATGCGTCCACAGTCAGAGCCACTGTTGGGACTGAAAAAAGCAGTAAGGCTTTTTGAAGTACCATGTTAAAATTTTGCATTTTGACCCCCTAAAGTGCTTTTTGAGCCTATTTTCCCTGATGAGATTCTAAAGTTTTCCATGCATGCTAAGTACTCATCACTCTTGTTTAGGCATATGAAGACATCCCAGTTCGTTAATTTCAAGTTTTGAGTTGTTTCGTGATGTCTTGTTTTGAGCACTTGTCAAAATCTGCATTTGTGCCCAAGTGTCAATCTGTTGTAACAGGCCTAGTTTGCCTTTGAATATCTTGCACCCAGAAATGTTTCATGACCCACCACTTTGGGGATGTTTATTATGCATATTAAAGAACCTATGTTTCAATTCCCAAGTCATTTCGATATGTTTTGACTAGTTTTCAAACCCCTCAAAGTTGGTAGTTTACTGTTGTCATGCATTGTGTAATTGATCAGAATTCTGAGTAGCCCTGTTTGACTGACTGTAACTTTTGACCTTGTGACCTAATTGAAAAATTTCCTTTTGTATCCCATTATAGAGGTCAAATAATTCTTGAGTCTCCATCTTCAGGTCACGACAAGTCCATTTGGTCAGTTTGCTAAGCCCATTCCATTTGCAGTTTCTATCAGTGTGCCAAACTGTCAAATGCAGATTTCTGAATTACCTACTTTGAGGTCTTACAATTTCACACCCAGTTGAATGGAATGGATAATTGAAATCTCCCATGTATTCTAGTCAAGTAAATGTTCTATTCTGATGATTTTCAAGTCATGATGAATCTGTTTGTCCAATTTGCCGATCCGATTCCGTTTGCAGTTTCTAACAATTTGATGCAGATCAGTTGCACAACTTGGTCGGAGGCCCTGTTTGTGAGGTTATATCTTGACTACCATGATTGGTCACATTAGGAAAATGGTTTCCCTAAATTATAGACAAAATTTTCTTCAATTTTGCAGGGTTTCAGATTCTGAGGATTTTGTTTCCACACTTTCCAAGTTTCTTTCCATTTGCAGAAATCGGTATTCCTTATGTTTTCAGTTTTCTACATTTTCAAGTGGCTACTTTTGAGGGGTCACCAAATGTTCCTGGATAATTTTCAAGAGGTTCCCTTTTGGATCTATAGTCTCCATATCACATACTTCCAGTATCTAGAGGCTCGAATACCCAGGAGGTCGTTTGAATTGTTTTCAAAGTTGAAACCAAATGCAGTTCATTGTTGTTGGACAGGGTAATTTGCAGAATTGATATAAAGAGACGACTTGGGCGATTAAAATCTTTTCACCTATTTGGATCCGTCAGCTGCCGCTTTACAGTAGGGAAGAATGTCGACCATGGAACATGTGTGCCCAACGCCACATTTCGGTTACTTGATCTTGTCAATTTTTAAACCCAACCCCAGAGCTCGTATGCCATTAATGAGTTAAAGTTGCAGAGTTGTAAAATTTGATTTCAAGTGATTGCCAATTCACTAATCCAAGTTGCATAGTTGATTAAGTTTGGTCTGTCAAAGACTAAAGTGACATTTAAAGGTGCTGATTGTGGATGAAATTTTAAAACATTTCTATTGCAAATTGTAATCCGCTATTGCAGACATAATGTGGAGACATAAACAATATTAGAGGGAAGCACTGGCAAGAGGGCAAAGTGGGTTACCATTTGAAAATTTGCGCAAATCACATGGAGGTGTTGTGCAAAATAAGTTTAAAACACTAAAACTTTAAAAACCAAATGAAGATGTGGTGCACTGATTTCTGATGGAAGAACTTGAAATATGTTAAACAATCACCAATACATAAGGTAAGAAGACAACTGTCATTGCCATGTAAAATTTTGCAGGAGTTAAAACCATTGCATAGGAAGTGGAGTTGTCTTTGTTTTAATTCTCAACCAAATGTAAATGTAAACCCGTGCATTCTATTGAAAGGAGTAGACTCTGTTATCAATGAACTGGAGGACATGCAGCCCAAAGAGGGAATTGAAGATCGCTTAATACAAATTGCAGAGATTCCACCACATTGGAGGAATTCCAGCGCAGACTGCCAAGGAAGGAATTTCAAAAAACATTAAACATTCCAAGAAAAGAAACACCCAGCTTAATGGAGATTAAAAGGAGCCTTGTGCAGGAATTGTTAAAGGAAGTCTTTCTGTTTTAAAGGGTAAAATGAAATGGATACCCACGCAGCCCATGGAGAAGACTAAAGCATTTGCAATGTGCAAGTTTAAACTCAAGCATCCTGCGATGGTTTTGAATGGAAGGTAGTTTAAAGAAAAGGGAGCATTTGTTTTTAAACACAATCATGCGCTGAAAGGAATGAAGAAGCCCATGTGGCAGCCAAAGTGTTAGATGTTTTTAACATTTAAAAATCCAAATGCAATGCCAGAGGAACATTGCGCAGCATCTTGGAGGAGTTTGAAGTAAAAAAAAAACATTTGAAATCCATTGCAAAGGCATTGCGTAGGAAATGTAATATGGTAGGTGTAGAGAAGCCAGAGTCTACGCATTGTTGAAGACTTTTGTGCATTAAGTCAACAAGCACCAAACAAAACAATGCAAATAAAGATTGCGCAGGGGACAAAGGGAGGCAGCTAGCGTTGAATTTGGATGCAAACATTGTTTTTATTTTAAAATACATTGCAATATGAGGCAGCTGCATAACCCAACTCCACAAGCTAGCATAGCAGCAGATAGAAAATCCCATGCATATGCATTAAACACTAAAACTTGCGCAACCAATGAATGGAGGCATCTAGTGCAAGGAGATTGGGGAGAGATTTCAGAAGTTTTCCAAAGCATGGTGAGGGGAAAATGTTGTGAAACATACCACAAAGAGTTGAAGATCACTTAGAGGGGAGTCTGGTGGAGAATAAAAATCCCATGCCATTTTGGCACAAAGAGGCTTCCAGGTTTGAAAAGAGCTCAAAATGCTTTGTCCCACATTTGCTAGAAAGTGGATTTTTCAAGTGTTTATAAATGTTTTCACTTCCATATTGAAATAATTAAAAGAAGAAAGGAAGTCCATGGTGGGCCTCTTGGGTTGGAGACTTAGTGTGTGGTGGGGCCCACATATTTTGGACGAAAATGCACAAGAGGCTTTAGAACTTCAAAATAGTTATCCCACATGCATCCCACAAAGACCATTTGAAGAGTTCATACACAAGAATGCAGAATATGATATATGAAGAAGAAAGAGAAGACTATGGGCGTGCGTGCAAGAGTTGGGAGTTCACCTCAGAAATTGTGTCTGAGGAGAAGGCATCCAAATTTTGGCATGACCCGCAGCGATGATGTGGCAGATGACTGGGCTTAAGAGGATGCATGTTTGGGTACAAATCTTGAGGTGGCCAAAATTGATGAATGGCTTAATGGCTTAGTGAGAAAGTTGGAAGGAAGATAAGCTTAAGCCATTAAGCCATTGGTCTATGTGGCACAAATGACAAGTGGTGCCCAGTGGATCAGTCAGCAAATCAGAGGATGCCACGTGGTGCCCTATAGGCGCCAAGTGGCGCAAGTCAAATGCATTTCAGAGGCACCAATCAGAAATTGACACGTGGTGCCACAAGGATCCACAGACCAATTAGAGGGTGACACTTGGCGCATTCTTGTGAGATGTGCAGATTTCAAATTAATTTTTAATTTAAATTCATTTCATCAAATGGGTTAAAGAACTTGCAACTTCAACAAGATCTAAGGGCTGACTTAATGGCTTAATGGAAAGATGGTCACCATCTAACCAATAAGCCATTGGTCCATGTGGCACCTCAGACACATGGTGCCCAATGGATCTGCAAGCCAATCAAAGGCTACCACATGTCACTTTCTGGAAAAGGGTTTTAAAATGGTATTAAAAAGCTATTGAATACATGCAAAATAAAATGAGATTGAAGCATTAAAATGAAATATTATTCAATAGTTAAACTATTGAATTAATGCATAATTTCAAATATTTCAAAAAGTATTCCAAATTTCAAAACTGAATATGCACGAGAAATGGAGTTTGTTAGAGATGATTGAGAGGGCAAATTTTGTCCAAACTATAGATTATTATATGTTGCCAGAAAGGTCTTAGAAAGAAGATCATGATTTTGTAGACCAATTGAGGGAAAATCAAATCAGATTTTTGCAGTTTTAGTTTGAATAGTTGTAGATATTTTCTGGGGACAGACAGGTGTCGGTGACTGGATTATTTTCCCTTTCTCCTATATCTGGTTTTTTCCTCCATTGTAATAGGGATGTTGAATTTTACACTGATGGATAGTATTCAGGCTCTTGAGTCTTAATTCTTTGTGTTCTTGGTCTTGCAATGTATAGTTCCAGATGAATTTCAATGAAGAATGATGGAATCCCTGTTCAAATATCTGTCTGATGTCTTTGTATGTATTGTCTTAATTCTTTCATATTAACTTGTAAGGCATGTTAATATACCAGTTATAAGGTAGCTGTGGGTTTGAATTTGAGTTTCTTTCAAGGAGATAGTAAGTCTTGATTTCAAATTTTGAGAGTTCTAGGTATGCATACGAATCTGATGTCTAGGTATTGAAATGAGAAGAATGTCTTGCAAGGCATTTCATTCGGGTTTTTGAGTTTGGAATTGGGGTTTTCTGGGAATGCACATTTGTATGACTCTGTTGCCTAATAGATAAGGCACTGGTCTTTGCTTGACTGGCAATTTTCTTCGTCAATCAATTATTCAAATCACTTTTAAATTTCTGTATGAGAGCTTAAAATGTCTATGTCTTGCATTCTGTGAATGTAAGGGTACATGTCAGTTTCTTTAAAGAAGAAATCTATGGGTTAGCCTGCCTGAGTCTAGAACTCGAAGAGAAGAAGGATTTCATCCTTGTCACATTGGCCATTTTCCTAGTTCTTAGAAGATCATGTAGGTGGGATCCTGCATAAGATTGATTGAGTTGAACTCTCACATCTTGTAAGTCTGATAACTATCCACTATTTTTCATATCTACATAAAGGACTTTAGTGAGAGTGTTTATGTATGTAGATTTTAGCTTGTTTTAGGTGTACCCGCCTGAGTGTGTGGAGCTCAAAGCAGAAGGAGGATCAAATCCTCATCAATTATCCTTTTCTTTCCCCTTAGTTTGTATGAAGAAGTAGATTAATGTGAGTTGGACTAAGATCCCCAAGTCTACTTTGCATATTCTCTTTTAGAACTGAAGGATACAAGAAAAATTGCTAACACAATCTTCACTTTCTAATGCAGCTTTCAGTTATCTCGCTTCAAATTCAGATATTAAGCATGTGTTGTCGCTTACCTTAGTTCTTATCATAACTCTAGCAGTCTTGTCTCTAATGATTTTACTCAGTGAGTGGTGTCTCTTCACATACTTTTCTAAAATAGGCTCGATGTCCTTTGGTATCTCTTCATTTCCATCATTCGGTGGAAGCTCTCTCTGCTCATCTTCTTCCTTGGTTTGTACTTTTGATAAGGTGTCAAGAATCTCAATCTATACATAAATAAATCTTTGATAATCCTTGGGTTCCTTCTTGTTGTCTTCATCATTCTCTCTGCAAATTCATGAATCCTCACATTTCCATTCTCTATAATATTTTCAGTACTGTTATTCAAAGATTTGTAGGCTTTTCTCTTAGTATAATATCGTAAGAATGTTCCTTCATCTCCTTTAGAGTCAAATTTTCCATCTCTAGCATCTTTTATAATATAACACCTACTTCCAAATACTTTGAAGTAATTTACATTTGGTTTGTGTCCATACCAAGATCTCATAAGGTATCTTGTTAGTTCCCTTCTTCAATTGTACTCAGTTAAGCGTATAAGCAACAGTGTTGACTGATTCTCTCTAGAAGGTTTGAGAATTTCCATTCTCAATCATCAGTGTTCTAGCACAATCCACAATGGATCTATTTCTTCTCTTAGCTATCCTATTTTTCTATGGTTTCCTTAGTGTATAAATTTGTCTCTTTATACCATGTTCATTGCAAAAGAGTGTAAACTCATCAGAAGTAAACATTTGTCTCTTTTTCAACTCTATCCTTGTACCATTTAAATATTTGGAAGGCATCAGATTTTTATTTTAGAAACATGAACGACATCATTCTAGAATATTCATCAACAAAAAAATGAAATATCTATCTCCATAATAGCTTTGTCTTCTTATGGGACCACATAGGTCAGTGTGTACCAACTCCAAAATAGCTTGTGTAGTGTAATATTTTATTTTAATTCTTGATTTAGTCCTCTTACCTACTTGGCATCCCTTGCACATGACATTCTCATGTTTTTCTAAACTCGGTAGACCTCTTACTCTGTTCTTCTTACTCACTTTAATTAAGTTTTCAAAGTTCACATGACATAGCCTTTTGTGCCATAACCATACATCTTTAGTCTTAGCAAACAAACAACTCTTTATGGAAGTGTCAAGGTAGAATAGGTTACCTTTAGATTGTTTTGCAGTATCAATTAGACTTCCCTTCTGATCAAATACCTTTACCTTTCTATTTTGAAATTCCAGTCAGTGTCTTGTATTGTTCAACTGTGCCACACTCAAAAAATTGTACTTCAGACCTTCAACCCAATTAACATCATCACATTTAGTATTTTTCAACAAAATTATAGAACCTTTTCCCTTCAAAAGATATGGAGCATCATCTCCAAACCTAACATTACCTCCATTATGCTCTTTTAAAGTAATAAACTTATCGGTATCACCAGTCATGTGGTGTGAGAAACCACTGTCTATAATCCATGTATAATATTTACTTACATTTGAGATTAGGGATTTTTCCTCTACATAACTTTCTTCATCAGACTCATCTTTAAACATAAACAAATTCTACATCTTCATCGTTGGTTTCATCATTAGATGATCCTTCTTCGACAATGTAGCATGATTTCTTTCCTTTGTTCTTAAAGTCTTTGAATCTTCTGAATTTGTTCTCTCTCTCTCTCTTGTTGTTATCTTTGTTGTCTTTCTTCTAATTATTGTCAGGACAACTAGAAGCAATGTGACCAATCTTATTGTAGTTAAAACACTTCAAAGGTATCTTCCTTCAGTACTTTCCCTTACCTCTCGGTAGTCTCCTAGCTAATAAATCTTCAAATTTAGATTGATTTCTTTCACCTTCAACACATAGTTCCTTTATCTCACTTTTACAACTATGAAATCTTTCACTAGCACTACTTGCATATCCATCACTAGATCTAGATTCTCTAGACTTTCTAATAGTCAAAGATGATTTGAATGTAGATTCAATCTTAGAAGTAGCAGTAAAACTATTATCAAAATCATTCAGCTCAAAAGAATTTAGCTTACCGATCATAGCATCTAGGATAACAGTCATCTGAGGAATGGATCTTAATCTTGTATTGCAGATACTCAAATGGCATAGATAGGTAATAATGTTCTCAAAAAATTTCTTGTAACATCTTCTTCTTCAATGTTTCCTCAGACACCTCTGATAGCAATAGAAATTTCCTTTAGTCTTGTGATATATACTGTAATAGTTTCTCCTTCTTTCATTCTCATAGATTTAAACTTTCCTCTTAAGCTTTCAGCTTGAGCCTTCTGAACATGTTGATCTCTGCCATATACCAGTGCTAAATTGTCCCACATCTTCTTTGTTGTATCACATCCTTGAATATCATTGAACTCTAGGTCAGTGAGAGTAAAAGATATCTCTATCATAACTTCTGTATGTTCCTATCTTTCTCTTATTTTTTCAAGTGTTAAAGGACCAATCAGTGGAGGTGAGTACTCTTTGTCAAGATGGTTTAATGCATAATCTCTAATTCCAGATATGTGTAGCCTCATCATGTTCTTCCATGTAGAAAATTTATTCCTATTCAACTTAGGTACCTCTCTCTTATACATCTTCAGATCTTTAACTCAAGTCCCTTTAAACTTGTCTCTCAGAGCACTAGCTCTGATACAAATTGTCAATTTACTGAGAGGGAGGTTAATCAGAAAATATTGAATCTTATAACATATACCATATGCAAATAACATCCACAATTATCAATGCAACGCACATAGCACTAGATTTAACAAGGAAACCCAATTTGGGAAAAATCTTCATGGGAATTGTCACCCACAAAAAGAAATACTCTTCTAAAGTATGCTTAGTTAAGAGCCAATCTTGTCAAAGATTACAATGCACTTTTTTTAGATATGACCTTGTTAGGGGATTTACCTTAGATCTGTTAAGATCTTCACCCTGTTAGGAGTGGCCTGGTCAGAGGGATTAAACATTCATCCTAGAATGTTACCTTTCTCAAGGATTTAGAAAATGACTTGTTAGTTCCACTCAGTTAAGAGATTTTTTTGTTATAAAGGTTAATAAGAAATAGTCTAATGATTTGATCTATGTATCTACAACTACCTCTTTCTTGATTAGATCCCTTATGCACTCTCTGTCACTACTGGCATCAATAATTCATTAGCCTCTTCTCTGGACTAGATCTTCAACTCTTTTCTCTTCTCTGCTTCACTCGGTAGGTTGACCACACTTCAACCTTTTAATTTGCCAGCATCTCTCTTGTAAACATACAAGCTCATCAATATATATGACTATGTTTTTACCTCTTAATCTCCTTGATTAGGTTTTCATTTATTTTCTCTCAGTCGCAAGATCATCTTCTTGAACTGATTCAATGTATTTTTGACTCGGTTAAACGATTAACCTTTACCTCGGGACTTGCAATATTCTTGGAACTCGCAACTTCCCTTTTGCCGCTTAATCTACATCTCATATTTTGAACTTACTTTTCATGACCATAGATCTTTGTAAAAAAATTTGTCTTCATCCTTAGCATCTTCTTTATCTCCATACCTTCGCATTAAATTCATTATGATCCTTGAATTCAAACTCTGTTACGCACTCGGTGACTCAGTGACTTCCTTCACTTGGTGTCTAACTTTTCTCGGTTACCAACCTTGCTCGGTGACTGGTGCAGGAGCACCTAGGGTTAAAGGCCCTTCTTTTTTTTTTTTTTGCACGTTCCTAGTTACTTAGGAAAATTAGGAAGTTTTAGGAACATTTTGGATTTTTTATGATTTGTTTAAGTTGTTTTTGGTAAATGTTTTGTTCATTCATTCATTGTATTGACCTAAGAAGGAAAATGGTTCAAATTGTGAAATGGACACCCTAGTTTCTTAGGAGAGTGTTTTTAGATTAGTTTTGTGATATAAAGGTGGTTGGCAGGCCTCTGGAAATCTAACCAAGGCATTAGAAGCATGGAAAACTGAAAATTGCAAGAAATGTTGAAAAAGTTGCTCATGCAATAATTTTGCAACTTTTAAAAGTTGCTCGATATGTCCTAAAAAGTTGCTTTTGTCCTAAATGGAAAAATAGTCAATTACAATTGTTGTTATGACAAGGGGAAGACTATTTAAGATCTCCCAAGACACCAATTTGAGGTTGGATGTCTTTTTGTTTAAATTTTCAATCAATGAGAAGTTACAAACTATGCATATAATTGTATTCGAGCATTTTTTAGTAACAGTGCTAGTTAATGGATTGAATCTTGATCTTTTTTGTTTTAATTAGGCTCTTAGGATTTTTTAGGGAATCTATGTTGAATAATTCTTGTCTATAGTCTTCACTTTGTAGGATCTTTTAAATTTTCTTTGAAGTTGCAATTTCCTGGTCTAATTTTGGACTGTATATAGAAAATTGCTCCTCGAGGTTCTTGAATCCATGGTGAGAAAAATGTGCCTAGATGGAACTCAAGAGGAGACAATATACATAATTTTCCTTTTTTTTTTGGTAGGAGAAGATCTAGCCATGAATTTTGAGCTCTTTTCCCTAGGTGAGCTTGGCTATAGCCTAGCTAGGGAAGAAAGAGAGATAGTTGTGAAAAACTTGCACGGTTGGATTGGAAAACACAATCCAATGGTTGGATGGTAACAAGGGAGAGGTAACACAACTCTCTGAGCAATGGTAGTAGTGGAGGAGTCAAACTTAGCAACAAATGGGAGCAAATGCAACATAAAACCTAATTAGCCCTACATTTAAGGACAGTGTCCCTAATAGTTTTCAAGGGTTGTATAGATGGTTTCAAGAATCCACACCCTAAAAATATTCAATCTTTTGGAAAAGGGTATTATAATATACAATTAGATTTGGGGGTCTTTTGGGGTTTTTGTGAAAGAATCCATAAATTGTTCCTGATTAGGGCTACAAGCAAGCACTAGGCCTAATCCTAGATTGTAGGAGTTCAATGTTTGAATGGATGTTTGATGGCTTCAATTCTTCTATAATGTCATTAAATGACCTAAGGAAGTAAGAAAACAACCCTACAAGGAATTGTGAGTCTGTTGGCATAGGTTGATAGAATTCACCTTTGACAATTCAGTGAGCATTGAGGAGTAACCTAATTGATAGGATGGATCTTGAGTAGGAGGCAGAAGATCTTAGTGACTTGCTTCAAGATTAGGGTTTTGAAATCCATAGGAGGTCCAAGAAAGAGGCCTTGGAATAGATTCAATCTGACACTAGAGTTAAGGAGATCCCATTCCTATCATATTGGTATAAAATCCTAAAGATTGGGCTTGTGTTGTTTGGATGCTATCTTTGCCAGAATTAGTAGATCCATCCAAGATGGTGACTAATGCTAAGATAAAAAAGGATGTAGAATATAAGAGAGGAGAATAGACTCCTAAAGGAACAATTGGCTGACATGGCAACTAAGTTAGAAGAAGTGCAGCTTAGGACTATAGCAGTCAGTGAATTGGTGAGAGAGATTGAAGGAAGGGTAAGTTAGTGGCTGAGGAAGATAGACCCTATTCTTCAATAAGATCCATTCTTGAACACTTTAAAAGATATGAGTGGTAATTCCTTGGAAGGTGTGCCTTTATTCAGTGGAAAGATGGAACCAGAAGTTGTCATGGAGTGGATAGAAGGACATGAAAATCACTTTGAATGTGATAATGTGATGGAGGCTCAAAAAGTCAGAATAGCTAAGAAAAGATTGAGAGGGACTGCTCTCACATGGTGGAAGTCTTTCCAAGATGAAAGGATCAAAGAAGGGAGTTGGAAAGGCATGGTGGCCAAAATTAGATAAACTTATCTTCTTGATGATTATAAGGTGAAGTTTAACAAGAAAAGATAGAATTTGAGACAAAAAGACTTATAATTCAGTGCTTATACAAAAGAGTTTAATAAGTTATGCCTAAGGTCACATGTAATGGAGGAAGAGAGCCTAAAAGTGGCTAGGTATTTGAATGGTCTCAAGTGGAACATCCAAGAGGAAATTAGCCTCATAAGTCCTAAGACTGTACATCAATGTTATCAATTATCTCTCAAGGTAGAAGATAAGCTCAAAAAGAAACATGAATCAAGAAATAGGGGTAGAGGTAGAGGAAGAAATGGTAGAGGCAAGGTAGGAGATTCTAGTGGAAGGAAATTTGAGGCCAGAAATAAGAGTGAGTCTAAACTCACTGAGAATCAGGGAGAGTCAAGTAACACAAGGGGTGGTTACAACAGAGGAAGAGGCTCAAATAGAAATTCAAGAGGAAGATCTAATAACCAGGGGAGTGATGACATGTAACTAATTAAATGTTTGAAAATGTTAAGTTGAAGATAAATGCAAGGCATTAAATTAGTTAATGGTTTGTATTGTCATTGATGTCAACTTGATATCATATGTATGGTCATGTACATAATGCCAAAATACTTCAGAGAAGAAATAGAACAAAGGTTATGCTTTCAACAGTGCATAAAAGTCAAGTATTCACTAAGTGACAGATAACATCGACAGAGTGCACACCATCAGTAAAGGCAAAGAAGAAAAGTCATAGTGATACCCGATGAGCAGAAGATAGTGTTGACCGACAAAGCAAAACCACAGGATGCCAGACGAGCTAAAAATAGAGTTGCCCGACGGATGGAGATCCCAAAGCTAACTAGAATCACACTGATGGAACTGACAGTTGTAACCGACAACTAACTAAAGATTTAACTGACAGAACAGAGAGTTTAAAAAATGACAAAATATCTAGCTGGCAAGAGCTAAAGATAGGCTTAACTGGTTATTTTCTTTGTTTTATTTGACCAGAGTTAAGTGATTTATTTAAAGAAGATTTGTATAGTTGGCATGAAGATAACTACAAGACAAATCAGGAGTTATGCTTTAAATCAGATTGGTTGGATTATTTTTCATGCCAAGAATCAAGAATCAAGAATAAATGAATATTATGTCTATATAAGAGACAAGATTAATTCATTTTCGTATCACATTCACAGAAAGGGGATCAAGGGGAGTGAATAGAAAGAGGATGCTAAGAAGAAATTGATGAAGAACAACTTCATGCAGTACTGATCAATCAAGCTGAAGGAGAGCTAAGGAATTCAACAGACATCGACGAACAATGAGCACAGCATCACAGAGCAGAAAGTATGGAGTACAAAAGAATTGAATTGATACATTGATCAGAGAGGTAATGCACTTAAATAGATCTGAAAATCTACAATTCAAGTTGCATTAGAAATAGGTCATTTTGTTTCAGTTTAACCATTGAAGCATCAAGTCTCTTAACAAAGCAGGACTTAACAGTCTTCTATATATTGAGGTACATCCCAAGGAGTGCAAAAAAGTTTGATTCATGAAAGTATCATTGGATATGCCCAATGCCTATTGATAGTCTAAGAGAGAGGTTGATTCAAGGATGGTAGCATTAGATTCCTGATACTAAGTGACAACCTATATGTGTAAAATCCTCTAACAAGGTCACATGTAACAGTGTGTTCGTAACCTTTAATAGGGTTGGCTCTTAACATGGCTCACTTTAGAAGAGTAAAAATTTGGGGTACCATCCCTTGTGGTTTTTTCCGTTAACAGGTTTTCCACGTTAAAATTCATGTGTTATGTGTGTATGGTTTATTACTTTACTATTTTAAATTTCACATATACATGTCTGGATTTATCGGTATACTCTGCATATTTACTATATTTCGGTAAATAGTTATACTGCTTATCGATAATCAAGGAGAATAAGGACAGACAAGGAAAGCCAACAGATAGTTAATCATTATAATTATTTCATGGCATGCATCTTGTAGGGACATAATAATCTAAGGTTTATTTGATTGGCGGTTAGAATAAGGATAAGTTTTGAGGCCACTGATTCACCCCCCCCCTCTCAGTTATTACTAACAATTGGTATCAGAGCTTTTGTGCTTAGAAGGAAGGTTTCAAGACCTAAGTCAAAGATCACAAGATGAACAGACGAGATGTGCCCAAGTTGAACAAAGATAATTTTGCTTCATGGCAAAGCAGAATAAGACTCCACTTAACAGGTATTGGTAATGATGTTCTCAATTCCTTGAAATTGAATATGTGTTGCCCACAGGAGTACCAACAGTTGAATAAATGAGAGAGAAGCATGAACATAATGGCATGATGATAGAGCTTGCTTCCTCACTCTCTAATGCTAAATTTGAAGATGTCAAAGATTGAAAAACTGCAAAGTAGATGTGGGACAAACTGAAGCTTGTACATGGTGGTGACAAAAATGTTTTAAGAGCCAAGGAAGAAAGCCTTACAGGAAAGTTTGATGATCTCAAAATGAAAGAAGGAGAAAACATCACTCAGTACAGCACAAGAATTAAAGAGGTAGTCAATTCTATCCGAGGATTTGGAGGTGTACTAGAAGAAGATACAGTGGTAAGTAAATTTTTAAGAACCTTACTATCTACTTATGCTATTAGAGTATCTGCCATTCAAGAAATGAGAGCAGTAGAAAATAGCAATGTTACTCTAGACATTTTAATTGGAAGATTGATTTCATTTGAGATGAATAAATTCGATAATAGTGTCTTACCAAACATAAAGTCTACATTCAAAACTTCTATGAGAATAAGTAAATCAAGTCACAAAAACACTATGAGAAAAGGTAGTGATAGTGAAAGTGAAGAAGATGATCTTGATGAAATTGAAGCACTTATGGCTAGAAGAATGTAGAGAGGCAAAGGTAAATACAAAGGTAAATTACCACTTGTTTGTTTTAATTGCAAAGAGATTGGACATTTTGTTGCAAGATGTACTAATAGAAGAAAAGATGATAGAAGTAACGACAGATCTTTTGAGAAGAAGTCTGACAAAGGTGATTACAGAAGCTACCAAAAATTAGAAAGAAGAGATACCCGAGACTATAAGGACAAAGGAAAGAAGGTCAACTACCTAGAAAAATGCAAGGATGATGATACTGACACCGAATCTGATGAAGACATTGAGATGGTGTTTGTGGTTGTAAAGGATGTTTCAAATGATGATGAAGAAAGGTATGTAGAAACAGCTCTCATATCTAAAATTAGCAAAAATGATGTTTGGATCATAGATAGTGGCTGCTCTCATCATATGACCAGTGATAAGAAAAAGTTTGAGACTTTTGAATACTATAAGGGTGGATCAATAAGAATGGGAAACGACACACCTTGTCCAGTTGAAGGTAGAGGAACAATAATGTTGAATAACTAGATAAAATGTGAAAATTCTTATTGGGTAAATGGATCGAATTATAATCTATTGAGTGTTTCTCAGTTGAATAATTCAGGTCACAAAGTAGCATTTGAAAACAAAAAGCCAAAGATCTTCAACAAATATGGAAATCTGATTGGTACCGGTGAGCAGACAAAAGGCAACTTATTCTATCTTAATGATACTAATTCCACTTGTTTGATTGCTACAAATGAAGACATATGGTTGTGGCACAAAAGACTATTTCATGTGAACTTTGACAACATGATAAAAATTAGCAAGAAAAGGAATGTCAAAGGCTTACTGACAATGACCAAGCTTGACAACATCATGTGTAAAAACTGTCAAAAAGGTAAAATGACAAAGTCTAGTTTCAAAAGCAAGACCCATACATCTGATGCAATTCCAGAATTAGTCCATACTTATTTATGTGGACCCATGAGGACAAAGAGTTATTATGGAGATAGATATTTTATTCTCTTTGTTGATGATTACTCTAGAATGATGACAGTTATGTTTCTAAAAGATAAATCAGAAGCATTTGAGATGTTTAAATGGTATAAGGCTTTGGTAGAGAAACAAAGTAGTAAGGATCTAAAATGTTTGAGATTAGATAGAGGAGGTGAGTTTATATCAGATGAATTCACTAACTTTTGTAATGAGCATGGTATAAAAAGATAGGTTTCTGCACCAAGAACACCACAGTAAAATGGAATTGTTGAGAGAAGGAACATATCAATAGTTGATTGTGCTAGAACACTGATGATAGAAAAAGGCATCACCCAAATATTCTGGAGGGAAGCTATCAGTACTGTTGTTTACACACTAAACAGAGTACAATTAAAGAAAGACAATAAGAAGACACCTTATGAGCTATGGTATGGATACACACCCAATGTGAGTTATTTCAAAAAATTTGGCAGTCAATGTTATATCTTAAAGGATGATAGAAATGGAAAACTTGACTCCAAGAGTGATGAAGGAATTTTTCTAGGGTATTCTACCAAGATCAAGGCTTACAAATGTCTAAACAAAGCCTCTAGCAAAATTATTGAAAGTGCAAATGTAAAGATAGATGAATTTGCAGAGAAGAATGAACAGGAAAGCACTAAAGAACCAGAGGACTACAATAAGTTCACTTACATAGAGGAACCTAAGACTCTACCCTACCAACATTGTAGAGCCCTTGAGCTACAAATCATTTCTCCCGAGCATCAGGCTGCAAATACCGATGGTGAGGATAATGATCAAGACAATGTGCAAGGTGATGAAGAACAAAATGAAAATCAAAATAATGATCAAGCTGATAGACAAAGGAGTGTACCTGTACTTGCAAGATATGTAAGAAGGAACTATCCAGAGGTACAGATCATAGGAGATAAGAAAGTTGGTACAAGAACAAGAACTAAGTCTTTAAACTCAAATTGTTTAATTTGTGAGTTTGAGCCAAAATCTGTCAATGCTGCACTAGATAATGAGGAATGCATAAGTGCTATGAATGATGAGATTGAGTAGATTGAGAAGAAAAAAACATGGTCACTTGTGCCAAGACCAGATGACAAGAATATCATCAGTACAAAATAGATATTCAGGAATAAGTTGAATAAGAATGGAGAAGTCACAAGGAACAAAGAAAGACTAGTATGCAAAGGGTATGCACAAGAGGAAGGTATAGACTATGGAGAGAACTTTGATCCCATTGCTAGGCTAGAAGGAGTAAGAATATTACTTGCTTATGTTGCATTCAAAGGATTCAAGGTATACCAAATGGATGTCAAGTCAACATTCCTAAATGGAATACTTGAAGAAGAGGTATACATTGAACAACCAGAAGGGTTTTTTGATCCAAACAAGAAGGACATGGTATGTAGACTTCACAAAACCTTGTTTGGATTGAAACAAGCTCCTAGAGCCTAGTATGAATGACTTCATTCCTATCTAATAAGTATTGGATTTGTAAGGCCTAGTGAAAACAGTAATCTTTATTTAAAAGAAGATACTGATGCTAACACCCTAATTGCTAAAATATTTGTTGATGACATCATATTTGGAGGCA
This sequence comes from Thuja plicata, assembly GCA_018584345.1. Taxonomy (NCBI): domain Eukaryota; kingdom Viridiplantae; phylum Streptophyta; class Pinopsida; order Cupressales; family Cupressaceae; genus Thuja; species Thuja plicata. The sequence goes on from MU224112.1 coordinate 679,617, forward strand.
ATGATATGCTATGCAAATCATTTTCTAGTGAGATGATAAAATAATTTGAGATTTCTATGTTTGGTGAGATTAAGTTCTTTCTTGGTCTCCAGATCATGCAACAAGGAGAATGTATTTTCATTACACAGTCCAAGTACATCAAAGAGGTCCTGAAAATATTCAAGATGGAAGAATCCAAACCAGTTGGAACACCAATAGCTACTGGATGTAAGTTGACAAAGGAGGATAAGACAACAGAGGTAAATCAGACTTTGTACAAATAAATGATTAGAAAAATCATGTATGTTGTACACACTAGACCAGATATTGCACATGTAGTGGGAATTGTTGCTAGATTTTTTGCTAACCCTAGGGAATCACATATGACTGTTGTAAAATGAATCCTAAGATATCTGAAGAATATTAAGGAATTTGGCTTATGGTATAGAAGAGAAGGCAAATTTGAACTAAAGATGTTTACCAATGCTGATTGGGCTGGAAATCTTGATGACCGGAAGAGCACAACTGGAGGAGCATTATTTATGGGTGACAGACTTGTCACATGGATTAGCAAGAAGTAGGGATGCATCTCACAGTCTACTATAGAAGCAGAATATGTTGTTGCTGCTGCAAATTGCTCAAATATTGCATGGATCAAACAGTTGTTGGAAGGTATGCATATGAAGATCTTAGAACCAATGACTATCTATTGTGATAACACCAGTGTAATAAACATTTTCAAGAATCCAGTCATGCATGCAAAGACTAAACACATTGCCATCAAGTATCATTACTTGAGAGAACAAGTTCAAGAAAAAGAGGTGATACTTGAGTATGTGCAATCAAAAGAACAATTGGCTGATATCTTCACCAAGCCATTACCCAAGGATAAGTTTGAGTACTTGAGAAAGAGACTAGGGGTCAAATGCTTGTCTACCAGTCAGTAAAATGACTGAAGGCTACATCAGCCTACTTACTATTAGAATATCATTCATGTTGATGCAAGCAAAGGGAAGAACTTCAAAGCTACATCTATATACAGATAGGTATATATTAGAACTAAGCCCCAGAACATATTGTTGTTTTGCTGATGGATAAGGGAAATTCAAGGAATATATTATGGATAAGAGGAAAATGATTATTTGACATGAATGTTAGATACTTGTAACAATTGGTAACAATATTTATTTGGCATTGTTGTCAAAGGGAGAGAAAGTATCCATATTATCACAGTCTTTAGAAAAAGAAGAAATATTATCCAGTATCGGATTCCCCCAACAAGGAGAGATTATATCCATAGGGAGAGAATTTGTATGAAGGAGTTAATACAAGTGGAGAGTTGCTGACAAGAAAAAAAGACATCAAATGAGAAGAATAGTCAAAAGAGAGATATTGACACAAGGAAAGGACACAACACATTAGAACAAGAAACACATAAAGTTTCAAGAATCAAATCTAAGCTAAAATAGAGCTTACCGAAGTTCAGAAATTTATCAGTTATCAAACAAAGATTGGTAGTTTGATGAATCTCAACAATTGTATTTCATATTGTATTAGCAATAGTATAGTATGATAATATAAGTTTGTTTCCATCAATGCCAAAGGGAGAGATTGATGACATGTAACTGATTAAATGTTTGACAATGTTAAGTTGAAGATAAATGCAAGGCATTAAATCAGTTAATGGTTTGTATTGTCATTGATGTCAACTTGATATTGTATGTACGGTCATGTACATAATTCCAAAAGACTTCAGAGAAGCAATGGAACAAAGGTTATGTTTTCAGCAATGCATAAAAGTCAAGTATTCACTAAGTGACAGATAACACCGACAGAGTGCACACCATCAATAAAGGAAAAGAAGAAAAGTCACAGTGATACCCGACGAGCAGAAGATAGTGTTGCCCGACAAAGCAAAACCATAGGATTCCCGATGAGCTAAAATTAGAGATGCCCGACGGACGGAGATCCCATAGCTAACTAGAGTCACACCGATGGAACTGACAGTTGTAACTGACGACTAACTGAAGAGTTAACCGACAGAACAGAGAGTTCAAAAAATGACAAAATATCTAGCTGGCAAGAGCTAAAGATAGGCTTAACTAGTTGTTTTCTCCGTTTTATTTGACTAGAGTTAAGTGATTGATTTAAAGAAGATTTGTATAGTTGGCATGAAGATAACTATGAGACAAATCAGGAGTTATACTTTAAATTAGATTGACTGGATTGTTTTTCATGCCAAGAATCAAGAATAAAGAATCAATGAATATTATGTTTATATAAGAGACAAGCTTAATTCATTTCTGTATCACATTTATGGAAAGGGGATCAAGGGGAGTGAATAGAAAGAAGATGCTAAGAATAAACTAATGAAGAACAACTTCATGTACTACTGATCAATCAAGCTGAAGGAGAGATAAGGAATTCTATAGACACCGACGAATAGTGAGCATAGCATCACAGAGCAGAAAGTATGGAGCACAAAAGAATTGAATTGATACATTGATCAAAGAGGTAATGTACTTAAATAGATCTGAAAATCTGCAATTCAAGTTGCATTAGAAACAGGTCATTTTGTTTCAATTTAACCATT
>MU224112.1:696041-740291 GCA_018584345.1 Thuja plicata
TACGACCCACAAAATATCCAATCAGCGTATATTTTTCTAACCATTCACAAGCAGAATCAAATTCCTGTGGATTAAGAACAATATCAGGGTTACCTCGTGAAAGACCTTCGGGACGAACTTGCGGGGATGTTTGTTCAAAGGAGGCGCCATGGCAGTCCGAAGCTTCAACTCACGCACCAGCAATAACTGCTGGGCCAAAGTTGGCCGGAGCCATAATAAAAGCTAACCCTAATGCAAAAGGGATCCCGCAGTAAATGCGGTTTGACAGATGGATGGCTCAGAGTGGAAACATAGACAGTACGTCGTACGCATGAAACCCTAGTAGAGCAAATTTTCCTTCCTCAAGTGGAAACAACACCATTCTTGTCGATAACATTTGCTGGAAAGCTTCTAAAATCATGGTTTGAGGGATTTTATTGTCAGTTTCCCAGCCTTGTCTGAATCCCATGACATTCTATGAGATCATATTTCTCAGAGGCATTCTACCCAATAGCATAAATATACTGACTCTGTCCACATTTTAAACCTCCCCTTTTACAGTGGAGAAGACAAATCTGGTAAGAGCATTTCAAAAATATTCAGCAAATATGGCATCCATGAGATCCCATTTACTAAGCAATGCTGATAGTTGACATGCCCAATCATTGTTTCAACGCCCTGCAAGCATCTCTACCATGGATTTCATCTGATCTCTCTGCTTTGATGGCTATCCATGCCCTATTTTGATCACCGCTTCAAAGTGAGCCATCTGAAAAACATTTCACTATGTGACTTGCAGAACATAATAAATTACAAATGATTTTTATCCTGGTAAAAATAACAGACAACCTTTTGGAACCTCATAAATTGGCCTGTAAGTTCATTTTCATACTGGGAGTACAAATCCACAACCGACATCTCATAATGACCATCTGATACAAAATTACAATCCTCTGAAAGTGATCACCTTGCTAATGTCATTCTGTTCATACTGAAATTTTGAATAAATTATGTTTGGATCTAGCCTAGCAAGCTTACCAAATGAAGACACTGGGGCTTGCAACTGCAGGTAGGGGAACACTTTCATGTATACAACATAGACAGTAATTGGATTTTATTGATGACTAACCGGTTCACTTTTATTTATCTTCAAAGTTGACTCTCTGATAATCTTTTGCATTACACACTCATCAAACCTGAATAAATTGTGTTTTCTTTTGGCTTGACAAACTGGTCAAACAGAGTCATGGGGATCTGAAATAGATACGAGGTTGCACTTTCATGTTTTCAATGTAGGGAAATGATCCTTTGGTGAAGATGACTATTTGGACATGAAATGCAGGCCTCTAAAGTAGGTCACTTTTTTTAAATTTGAACATGTGCACTGTGCAACTTTGTACAAACCCCCTCAAACTTGGCACTTCAAAAACACAATAAATCTGATCATTGGAAGCTGCAAATAGGGATATGTGCTTAATAATAGGTGGAGAACATATTACCAAAGCGATTTCTCATGAAAATAATTGGGTTTCAAATTGTCAGCTCTCAAAGTAGGCCCTTCAACTCATTTTTTCAAGAGGAGTATAAGGATATACTCTTCATGCCTCAACCAAAATTTTGATATGGTCACTCAAAATTATTTCAGAATTTGTGAGTACTACCAGGGCGTCCATGACAGTATGACCTCAAATCCCAACATGATGGGCAGAATAACTCTTATGTAATAACAAAGAATGGTGTAACCTATACCATGAGTCCCTTACATGGTGATGGTACAAACAAACACATAGGCTCTAGTGTCATGGTAGTGGGTGAGAAAGAGTTCCTAGAGACCTTGAAAGAAGGGGATGGTCTGGGGTTTCCTCTGATTTTCAAACCCAAGGAAGAATAAGATATGTCAACCAGTAAAAAGGACATTCCTAAGGAGGTGCAAAGTTTGTTGGAGAAGTATGAGGGGATAATAGTTGAGGAGATACCTAATTCCCTGCCTCGAATCAGAGACATAAGTCATCATATTAACCTTATACTAGGAGCCACACTATCTAACAAGGCTACATACAAATTGGCACCCTCTCAAAATGAAGAGATTGCAAGACAAGGGCAAGAACTATTGGATAAGGGCTTGGTGAGGAAGAGTTTAAGCCCATGTGCAGTACCAACTATCCTAGCACCTAAAAAAGATGGTAAGTGGAGACTTTGTATAGATTCAAGGTCCATTAATAGAATAATCATAAGGTATAGGTTTCCAATGCCAAGAATATAGGACCTAATGGATTGCTTGGGTGGAGCATGTTATTTTTCTAAAATTGACCTAAATAGTGACTATCACCAGATAAGGATCAGAGAGGGGGATGAGAGTAAAACTTCTTTCAAGGCCAATGAAGGCCTCTATGAATGATCGGTAATGCCCTTTGGGATATCAACTGCACCTAGCACCTTTATGTGCCTAATGAATGAGGTACTAAAGCCATTTATTGGAAAATTTGTTGTAGTATTTTTTGATGATATGCTTGTGTTTAGCAGGTCAAAGGAGGAGCACTTGAAGTATTTGGACATGGTCCCAAGGAGGTTTCATGAGGAGAAATTGATGATTAATTTGGAAAAATGTGACTTCATGAAAGAAGAGCTTGTGTATCTTGGCTTTGTCATCTCCGAGGGGAGTTTGAAGATGAATCCATCAAAGGTGGAAGCTATCTTGAATTGGCCAACCCCAAGGTCAGTAGGGGATGTGAGAAGATTTCAAGGACTCGCTCTTCTATAGGAAGTTCATCAAGAATTTTAGACACATGTGCACCCATGATAGACACCATCAAAGGAGGTAATAAATGTAATTTTTCTTGGACTAATAAAGTAGATGAAGGGTTTGAGTACTTGAAGAAGAGGGTTGCACAACATTCTATCCTTGTTTTACCTGATTTAAAAAATATATCTACTATTGAATGTGATGCTAGTAATCAGGCTATAGGGGCAGTTTTGAGTCAAGATGGTAATCATGTGGAATTCTTCAATAAGAAACTCAATGAGGCAAAGAGGAAGTACTCCTCTTATGACCTAGACTTGTATGTTACGGTCCAAGCATTAAAAAAAATGAAGAAACTATTTGTTACCTAGAGAATTTATTGTTTATACTGACAACCATGCTTTAAGTTTTGTGAATGGGCAGGATAAACTGAACCACTAGCATATTAAATGGGTGGAGTACCTTCAATCTTACAACTTTGTCATAAAATACAAGAAGGGTCAAGCCAACAAAGTGGCAGATGCCATTAGCAAGAGAAAACTAACAGTACAAGAAGTGCAACTTTAAAGCATGGGGATTGATTCCCTCAAGGACATGTATAAGGATTATGTGTACTTTAAGGAGATTTATGAGGTTTTCAATCACTTCTTTGTTTCTTGACAAAGTATACATACATACATATCTATGTATGCATGTATTATGTGTGTGTACATATACACACACATACACAAAGGTTTAAATGATCAATTCCATTCATGTCTTAGTCTGATACTAAAATTATTATTATTAAATTATTCAAGCTATATATATAACCTATGTGTTTGCAAAAGTGAATAGTTCTACTCTGAAGAACAAAACCACTTAAAGGGACGAATAAAAAATTGCATACATACCACTAAAGGTTAGAACCAATATTAATATTGATAATATTGAAAACTTAACCTCTCTTTAATATTGCATTCTATGATGAGCATGTTATATGAAAGTATTTTTTCCTTAGATTTGTATTATTTTGTCACTCATTTATTTTCTTATACTAACATAAATTGTAGCTTGGTTATTCTACTTGTTTGCCCTTTATATCTTGAATAGATATCAAGTTTATCATGTATATAATACATATGTATAAGTCACAAGTTCTCTTTAATATAAATCACCCTCTACCATCAATTTAAAAAGGATTATTAGAAACATAGAAATTAGAATAAATGTTGATATCATCCCTTAATAATATTTTCATATTTATCCATTTTGATGCTAACATTTTATTATTATTGTCTTTATTATTATTATTTTTTATTTTAAGGTATATAAGAAATTGTTAAGTCATCCTGATAAGGTCGGATATACATAATAAATATTTTACTTTGATCATTATTCAAATAAATTTAACTAAATCTAATACATTTATAATATTGACATTATACTAGTGTGTTTATACTTTGCACACATAAATAATTAATACATTTACATTGTTCACAAAAAAAAAAAAAATTATATTATTCTAATTTAACTGGTAGAAGCAAAATAAGATAATATGTCAACATCATCACGTGTATACCTAATCAATAACCAACATGTATACTTATTCACTAACCAACTTAGTATTCAACAATATTAAATGATGATATAAGCATCATGCCCTAAAATGCGTACATACATAATGGGACCATTTCAATCTTCTTACTTTTAAACCAAATAAAATAAAACTTTTTTTGGAAGCAAATTAAATAAAACTTATGTTGAGACATTCATATGGAGATAACAATAAAGGTTGCTTGCATTCTTCAACAAGTGTCATATTGTCATATAGTGGTCAGTAGTTGTAATTAATTATAATTATAATTATATATGTAAATTTAATTTTAATTTTATTATCAATATTAAATATATTTTAATTTATACCGATCAAAAAAATATATTTTAATTTATATTTATTTAATAAAAAATAAAATTATTATAAATAAAAACTTTGTATTTTTGTAATGAATAAATATAAAATATACTAAATTATAAATTAAAAAAGTAAGTTCATTCTTGAAAATAAATTAAATGATATATGAATTATACATCTTAACCAAATCAATTCAACCAATTAAACTAATTGTGCACATGTGAATGCAATAGTATGACATGAAAGATTAGCTAGATGTTTTTTTTTTTTTAAATCTTTATCTAGGTGCTCCTATTAATGTGTAAGAAAAAGCATATGAGTGCTCCTATTAATGTGTAAGAAAAAGCATATGATTATATTTTATCTATGATAGTATTGATAATAGATGTAAAAAACAATGATGAAATCCTTATTTATGCATTGAGAAGTGTTAAGAGTATGGAGCAAGTTCTAGGGAAATGAGATCTCTTCTTATGCCCTTTGTTGGGTATGGCCTATCCAATATAGGTTGAGACTAGAGGTATCATGTTTTATATAAGTATGTTTTTCCTCATCCAAATATAAGACCATTCACTTAGATTTTTAAATAACTAATCTTTAAAAAAAATAAAAATTATGAGTATAATGTCCATATAAATATGTGCATCCCTATCTACTTTTATACCCTATCTCAGATATAGAGTAGATCAAGGAGAGTTTGGAGAATGAATTATAATTATCTTTAAAAGATCAAACACGTAAGATATGTTTTTTTTTCCCTTTTATTATGTGACCAGATTGTCAAAGTTTTCAAAGCATGCTTTGTCTAAATCTCTCCTGTATCTCACCCCCGTGTTCGTCCACAACCCAAAACACAGTAAGGACAAACTCTACAAACTGGAAATTTCAGATTGGAAGGCATTTTGCAGTTTGAGGTTTATATTAAAGTTGGCCACCCATGGTTTTGAATTCCCGCTTAAAGGGCCTCTAAAATCAATAATCTTTTGACTAACTTCTACTTTGGCTTACTACAATAAAAGGTTGAATCCTCAAAGCAATTATATTTTACTCCAAAAAATTCATAGAAGTGAAAAAGTAGATCACATAGACAATAAGTTGGGTAGAAATAATGTAGTGGTTCAAAGAATTATAAAAATAAGATTACTAGTTAACTTTTTAATAGAGGGATAATTTGAACACATAAATTTGTTATGGTAATAAACTTATTATAATTTATTTTATAAGTTTCATTAAAATTCAAACACTCCTTTAAATTCAACTTCAATACTAAAATTTAAATAATTATAACATTATTAAACATAAATTAATTTATGATAAACTCAATTACAATCAATAAATAAATTTAACACTAAAATAAAAAATTTACAATATTATAACATAATTAATCTATAATAAAGTCAATCATAATTAATAATAATTTAATTATTAAATCAATAATCTTTTGACAAATGTCAATTTATATCTAGGAACATAATATAAATGGATTGTTTTTTCAATAAATACTAATATCTAATTTCTATTATTACAATAATCTTGAAAGCATTTATATTTCATTTAAAAAATTCATATATCTAAAGAAATAGATCATATAGACAATACTTTATTCTTAAATTGTTAACTTTTAAATAAAGAAATAGATCACATAATCAATACTTCATTCTTAAATTGTTAAATTGTTAACTTTTTAATAGAAGGATAACTTGAAGGTAAAATTCCAAAACATAAACATAAAACATACCAAAACATAAACATAAAGATCTGAATAATAACAGACTATTATTATTAATTCTTTCGAAGTTTCATTCAAGTTTAGAATACGCTCACCATGCTTTTTAAAGCTCAAGCCGCTCTATGCTTTCAGCATAAACCAGTACAGGAGATGCTACTGTAATGATAGCATTCTTTCTTTGGGAATGAACAATTTATTAAGAGGAGAGCACCACAAACAATCATTATTTCATCTCAAACAATCATTATTTCATCTCCTCAAACAGTAAAGTTTCCTACCAGTACTGTGATATAATGAAGCCTAATTATGGCTATGTTAGTTTTGGCTTTATTGAATGAAAACCAATGGCTGTGATCTAATGAGTAATGAAACTATAGAACCAAAGAGATTAACTATTATCTAGCTATTTGAGGCAAATTTCTTTTGCCTCAACTTCAGTTAGGCCTAACTCTGTGATGTATATGTTTTCCACTACCAGAGGAAAAAGTATTTTTTCTTGTTCCTTGCAACAAGCGTTTTACGGACGGGGTTTGCACTCGTGTCCTCTGCCTGTTCAGTTGTTGCAGAGCGCGCATTCTGAACTTTCAACCTGTACCTCGTATTTGACAGCCAGTTCTCCACCTGTACGAGATAAACAGGCAATTCATTAATCGCTCAAAGATATGACCGATTTGAAAGAACAGCAGAAAAGTTATATATAAATCCACAGATGCAAAACCGAAATAAATTATTCTCAAAAGATTCCAGAGACCAAGCGGTGAAATACTAAAGTGGAAATTGTAAAGAGATATAGATGAGAAAAGGTAATCAAATAGACTGATGCAAAGAAATTAGAACTAATTTTAAAACAATGAATTCTAAAGAAATTGTAAACAGCAATGCTCAAAGATCTGAAAATCTAAATTGATATAAAAACTTAAAATGATATGAGTTGAATCCGGTGCAATTAGTCATTAATATCTAAATAAATCATGAGTTTGAGAAAAGATAATAAAATAGATTGATGCAAAGAAATTCAAACTAATTTTAAAACAATAGATTAGAAAGAAATTGTAAACAGTGATGTCAAAAAATCAGAAAACATAAATTGATATGAGTTGAACCTGGTGCAATCAACAATTAATATCAAAAAAATCATGAATTTTAGAAAAGGTGATAAGAAATTATAACAATGAATTTTAAATAAAGAAATTGTAAATAGTGATGTCAAAAGAATCAGATAATCTAAATTTATATGAGTTGAACCGGGTTCAATCAGCAATTAGTATATAAGTAAATCATGATTTTAAAAAAAGACGATAAAATAGATTGATGCAAAGAAATTAGAACTAATTTTAAAACAGTGAATTCTACAGAAATCGTAAACAGTGATGTCAAAAGGATCAGAAAACTTATTCATGAATTTTAGAAAATGTGATAAAATAGATTGATGAAAAAAAATAGAACTAATTTTAAAACAATGAATTCTAAAGTAATTGTAAACAGTGATAAAAGGATCAGAAAATCTAAATTGATATGAGTTGAACCTGGTAAAATTAGTAATTAATATCTAAGTAATTCATGAATTTTAAAAAATGTGATAAAATAAATTGATGCAAAGAAATTATAACTAATTTTAAAACAATGAATTCTAAACAGTGATGTCAAAAATATCAGAAAACCTATATTGATATGAGTTGAACCCGGTGCAATTAGCATTTAATATCTAAATAAATCATGAATTTTACCTGATGCAGTGTCAAACCGCTGAGTTTGACAAGCTCAAGTTTCTCCTCCTTGGTTGCATAAGGATTGCTCATATGCTTGTCCATCCACGCTTTCATCACATTCACCGCTTGCTCGGGAAGCTGGTTTCTGGTAATAGGGCCACCGCTTTTCCTCTTCTGACGTCTGGCAGAAGGCTTTACACGGATATTTTCGACGGATTCTCCTTCGGAATCGCTGTCCGACAGTACTTCGCTGCACTCGAGGTCTTCATAGCGCAAGGTTTCCTGCGCATTATTCCTTTCCGCTGAAATTTTCTGCAGCTTGAAGCTCGCGCCAAAAGAACGCGCTACCGCGGGATTCAGCCTTGTTTTTTTGTGACTCCTCGCAGACGTGGAAGCTTTCTTGAACATCATACAGCCGCCAGAGCTTACGATTTCTTCATCATCATCAGGGAGAAGCTGCATAGGGCTCGAAGGAATTATCGAGCTCTCATTATTTAACTCCACTTTAACAGTTTCCGATTCCGTCTCTTGAGATCCGAGAGGCAGGGGAATCATCTGAATGGTCTGATCATCAAAAGTATGAAAACTGCATGGATTCAGGAAATCCATCCACTTCGTCTCCTTTTCTACATCCAAATCCTTCAGCTCTTCACCAGAATCCTCTGCATCTGCAAACTTCAGTACGTCGTCGTCATTGCTCGACCAGAAATCAAAGTCGGCGTCCATTTCTGGAAAATCAGGAAGTTCGCAGCTTCCGCCTTCGTCAAACCATATGTCGCTCAGCTCTGACCAAAACTTGTAGACCGAATAATCCGGCGGGAGGCTCAAACAATCAGAATCTTGCGATCCAGTAGCTGTAATACGCCGAGCTTCTCTCCAGTCGGGCAGATCTGGGAGCTCGCCGTAGAGTGGATCAGCCTTTTCTTGAGTGGAAATGTTACCAGTCTTCTGGCAATTCAAGGTGACGATGCCAGAGCTCGTTCTCAGCTTTACTCTGCAACACTGCCCGGGGCTTCTCAGTTTTGGCGACGCTGCAAATACAACCTCGCTTCTTGCTCCCGGCATCTTTATTTCCACTGAGCAACTTCGCACGACCTTACAAGGCGAAAATACTTGCAGAAAGAGACAAAGGCAAAACAGAAGAATCACTCGTGCGTGAGCTACGCACGACGCTTAAAACACTCAGGAATCAAAATTCAGGTACAAAGTACACTGTAACGAACTTAAAATCCTACAATAATCATGTCAAATCAGGCGGTCCAGGCCTAAACTCCTCTCAAACACGCTTCAAATCCTACAGAAATCATAAGAAACGTAAATTGCATGTAGCACGGATGAAATCTTCAAAAATATCCAAATCAAGAGCAAATTACACAGAAACACGCTCCAAACTCGTAAATACTACACAAATACTTGCTTCAAACAGTGCATAAAACGAAATTAACGACAAAAATATCAGTTCCAACCGTGTTGGAAACTTAAAACTGTTTCTTACCCGAATTGAAGCGTACAAACATTCCAAAACTAAAACATCTTCTGAATTTCCGTTTTCACTTGTCGCTTCCCTGCAACTTCCACCAAGATATTATCACAGCGTAAACACAAATGCGATATACTCACTGTCTATATACATATTTGAAGAACAAAATTAAGCACAATTTGGCTGAAAATATGGCGGACTTGTTCGATTCAAATTTCCAGATCGTACGTACATACATCTTCACCTTGTTTCCTACGATCGTATACCTTTGCAGTTGGCCAAATGATTCCAAGACGAGGTGGAGATATGGAGTTACGGAGCATAATTGCAGTTAAAACTTCTTTTAAACGTCGATCAACAGAATCTCGGTTTTTACAAAAATAACTTCAACGACAACGTTTAAATAGTTGTAAAATTACCGACTCCTTGTAAGTAAATTCCGCCGTGATGGCGACATTTACCTTTATTTTGATACTGTTGTCACGTGAATTTGGAAATATATGATTTTATGGAGTGCATTGAAATTATTGAGAAGTAAGGACATGGAATTATTGAAATTAGTAGTAGAAAGTGAGGTTAAAAAGTAGCATGCATTTTTGTTAGAAGCTCAATGATTTTCCATTTATGGGGGGCCATCTACTTCGTTGGGTTAAAAGGGGATATCTAAATTTATATTTATATGTGAGCTCATGTTTAGGTAAAGATAAATCAGAAATGATAAATGAAAGTGGTAAAGATTTAAGGTTATGATAATATGATTTTTTTGTAAAGATGTGATAAAATCATGTATTAATATGATTTTGTCATGAGTTGTATAGTTTTGATTGATTTAAAATATTTTTTTTTTTGTATTTTAAATGAGATATAAATCATATATTTTTTTAGATTTTTATATAATTTAAGAAGGATAATGTAAGGAGATCTATCAATCCTAAAACATTGAGCATCTCACTCCTTAAGGAAATGTTTGTGTACTTATGTGCGCGTCTTAGACATCTTATGTACTAGGCATTAATGTCATTCAAATTTGTAAAGGTAATTCTACATGTCCATATTCTTTCCCGAATATGATCACTCTTTTTCTTAATAGCATTCAATAAACACTTACATTGGAAAACATGGAATACAATTTTATCTCTACATTCTCAAATTATTTGAAAATATTACACAACAAAGCAAGGAACCAACTTGGGCAATCTTTTTCAAGATTGAATATTTGAAGCCCCTTAAGCCATCCAAGTTATGGAATATTTGCACTCTCTTTCTCCTTTCTCTCATTCTTTAATCTAATCCTCCACTTTCCATATAGGAAGACAACATAAGACATTTTCCCTCTACCCTCCCTAAACTCAACACCTAAAAACTCCAACATACTCTCCCTAAGTCCAAAATAAATAAATAAACCTAACATTGCCTTCCTAATGAAATATAAAATATTCAAAATATTGTTATCTCCTAAGTTACATTTTATTTTGTGACCTCCATCACCCATTTTTGTTTCTATCACATCACGTACCACTTGTGCTTAATCTCTCCCTTAAGGTTTTTCATTATGAATACTATATTTTTACACATATCATCACTAGGTCTAGATAATGTCTATTCTTTTTTTATAAAAAAGGTAAAATACATTATTATTTTTTATATCATAAATGTGACAATAATAATAATAGTGGTAATGATATGTGGGTGTGCAAACAAGTGTTGTCCATGTGACTACACTAATACAAACACCTACACAAATAAAAGAGGTGTGTTGCACACACAAGTACAAAAATGATGTCATATCAATCTATAAAGGCTAGCATACATCTTGATGTAGCACTACCACATACATCAACATACGAATAAACTAAAAAAGGACAAATTGACACTTGAATTCTTGCTAAAAAAATAATTCTCTAAGATGAAGTAGATTCAATAAAAATATTACCTTTCTCTTAATATAATAGCAATGCATCACTATTACTTTCTATTGTTTACATCTAAAGATATGTGTACTAGCATCCACTTACATTCTAAGTATTTGCACTTATTTTTGTTTTCACATACAAGAATACATGGTATATCAAAGAGGAATAGAACAATCATGATGCAAACATACCAGATATTTTATCTATTGAACATAATTTAGTTTTTTTTTAAAAAGATTATTTAGTGAGGTTTTAGTTTTAGGGCCACACCCTATTACAAAATATATTCAACATAATTTTATGATTCTACCTGATGAACTATAACTGATTAAATGTTTGAAGATGATAAGTTGATGATCACCGAGATGCAAAAGTGAATGCAAGACATTAAATCAGTTAATGTATTGTATTGTCATTGATGTCAACTTGATATAATCTAATTGGTCATACACATATTGTCATAGACTTCAAGAGCTAAAGAGATAAAGTTTATGTTATCGGTAAAACATAAAAAGCTAGTATACATCGAATGACAGTATAAACCAAGTGACGGTAAACACCAACAGACAGTATAAATCGAGCAAGTGTCACCGAGCAGTTCACAGTGTATACTGAGCACCATAGTAACCGAGCTAACTGAAGTTGTTACCAAGGACAAATGGAGTCAATGACCGAGCTAATTGAAGTTGATCACCAATCAGAACTGAAGATAAAGAACGATAAAAACACTTAGCTAGCAAGAGCTATATTAAGAGTTAACTGATTGATTTCTTTATTTTCATCGATCAGTTGAACTAAAACAAAGAAGAGATTTAAAGAATAGATAACAAGGAGAGATTTGTGGAATAAATCTGAAGGAGAGCTTTATGTATTAAAGAAAGCATAGCGAGCTTTACGGATCAAGAAAGTGATCTATGATGAAAACGAGAAGATTGAATGACTAAATCATGTCTATATAAAGAGACAAGGAATTCATTATTAAGAGAGGAATGTTGAATATAATTCTGATGAAGATAGAAGTCTTCATGCAAATATAATCATACAGGCTGAAGAACAGAGCCAAGAAATCTGCAGACACTGAGCAACAGAAGCAAGAGCATTCACCGAGCAGAAAGAACAAAGAGGGGAGCAAAGGAATTGAAGAGTATATTGATCATAGAGGTATTATTGGACTAACAATAAATCTGAAAATCTGCAATTTAAAGTTGTATTGTTGAATAGATCATTTACTATTTCAGTTTAACCATTGATTCAGAAAATCTCTTAACCGAGTGGGATTTAACCATCCTTAATGTATTGAGATACTCAAGAGTATCAAAAGGTTTTCTCATTGAAAACATACTAACTGTTAGGCCAAAAGACAAACTGTTAGTTTTGAATCCTCTAACAAGGTCGCACTTAACAGTGTGTTTGTAACCTTTAACAAGGTTGGCTCTTCACCGAGCTCACTTCGAAAGAGTGAAAATTTTGGGTTATCGATCCCAAGTGGTTTTTCCCTTAACATGATTTCCACGTTAAAAAACTGTGTCAAATGTGTATATAGTTTGTTGCTTTGATGCTCTGCTTTACACATTACGAAAACTAGATTGATCGGTAAATACTAAGTTTAATTACTACTACTCGGTAAAGGTTAGAAAAAGATAAACAATATATCTTACCGAGCAGTTTATATTTGTTAAGAATATTTAAAGGCATACATCTTGTAGGATAGAAAGATAACAGAGGAAATTATATTTGAGATATAAATGTTTGGTTGAGTTTTTGGAATTATTTTTGAGGCCACTAATTCACCCCCACCCCCCCCCTCTCAGTTATTCTAACAATTGGTATCACAACTTTGGTGCTTGGAAGAGAGTTTAAAGACTTGAGCTAAAGATCACAAGATGAGTAAAAGAGATGTGCCTAAGTTGAACAAAGACAACTTTGCATCATGGAAAAGCAGGTTAAGACTCCATCTACAGGTATTGGAAATGATTTCACACAATACTTGGATACTGAATATGTTGCACCTACTGGACCTCTAACTGTTGATCAATCAAGAGACAAACATGAACACAACTCTATGATGATAGAAATTGCTTCTTTACTATCCGATGCTGAATTTGAAGATGTCAAATCATGCACCACTGCAAAGCAAATGTGGGACAAACTCAAGCTAGTACATGGAGGAGATACAAATGTGCTGAGAGAAAAAGCTGAAAGCCTAAGAGGAAAGTTTGATGACCTAAGAATGAAAGAAGGAGAGAACATCACTTAGTACAGTAGCAGAATCAAAGAAGTTGTTAATGCTATCCGAGGAGTAGGATGACTACTAGAGGAAGAAACAGTAGTAAGTAAAATTCTAAGAACCTTACTACCTATTTATAATGCTATTAGAGTATCTGCAATTCAAGAAATGAGAGCAGTAGAAAATAACAATGTTACTCTTGATAGTTTGATTGGTAGACTTATTTCATTTGAGATGAACAATTATGACAATAGTGTCTTACCTACTATTGAGTCTGCATTCAAATCTTCTTTAAAAATAAGCAAATCTAGTCATAAACACACTATGAGAAATGATAGTGATGGTGATAGTTATGAACAAGAACTTGATTAAATTGAAGAAGGATTTTGGGACATGAGGACCCAAAATAGAGTTAGAAGATGGACAATGTGTGAAAGAAGATGAAGTGGAAGCCTTTGGAAGCTTAGATGCCAATTCTATTTTTTCCTTTTTGTTCAAGCCTTTTAAGAGAGACTTGGGAATCCACGCAACTCTTGATTTTTCTTTTCTTTTCGATGATTTAGAATGGATTTAGGAACCCATATTTTCTTTGATATTATTCTTTTCTCAGTGTTGGAATGTACTTCTGTCATGATGGATTGAGGAACCCATATTTTCTTTGATATTATGTTCTTCTCTGTGGACCTTTGTGGTCTCTTGAGTGTTTCTTTTTTCTTTGTATTCACATGTCGATTAGATTGGACATAGTGATCTTCATATGTAAGTGGATTCTGGAATTTTTTATTTCTTTGTTTGACATCCAAATTGCTTCCAAAAGACTTGGGATGTATGGACGAATAAGACCGATATGGATGGTTCATATGGATGTGTTGATATGGAGGTTTCAAAGATGCATGTTTTTGTTGATCTTGATAGGAGATAGGGTAAGTGGATGGAGGGATATATGGACCCAATATAGATGGAAGGTTTGAAGCTTTCTATTTTTGAACATATGGACCAGGGATAGATTTGGAAGATGTAGAAGGCTGATTCTTGCATGCAAAAGGAGGAATATAAGGTGTGAAATGAGTATCAACATGTTTAGAGTGAGCTTCCTGGCCAAGGATATTTTGTTTCAAATTCATCTTCATACTGATAGGCTCATGTGTAACTTTGATAGGAGTCATTTTAACTAGAACCCTTGATGCTTGAGGCAACTTATTATCATGTAAGGGATTTGGAGGAATAATGTCTTTTTGAGGTGGATATAGAGGTTTATATGAAAGATATGATGGAACATGCTGATCTTGACAAGGGTCTTTGTATAATGCAGGAAGAGTACCTTGCTCTTGACTTTCAATAGAAGTATTAAGATCTTTCTTAGGAGATGGAGGGCTATGTAGCTCTTGAGATGGAGGAATATCTTCTTGAAAGACATGAAAAGATATGAGGGGATCATCTTCAGTTTGTATTGATATGGGGTCTTCGTCAAATGTTGGAGGAAGGGATAGGATAATGTCTTGATCTTGATCATTAGTAAAACTTGTTTCTTTGTTCTTTTTATTATCCTCTTGACATGGGTCCAATCCAAAGGAAAAGATAGGAGTTTTGATCTTCATGAGGGATTCTTGAAGGATTGCTGGGGAGTTATCCAAAATAGGCCTTGAAGTACATGAAAGCTTAGGTCTTTGATCTGAGGAGCATGGAATGTATTGTTGCATGATATAGATTAGCTTGGATTTCTTTTAAAGGCATCCCTTGAGGGTAGACATAGTTATCATGAAAAGCATTAGGATCTTTGTGTGATGGAGGATATTTGGATATCCTTGAAGCTTTGTCAGATGGGGGAATAGTGGAAGTAGTAGAAGTAGTATGTAGCTCATTTCTAGACATAGGTTCATGATTTTGATCATGCTTGGGATTGGTATCTTCATTTGATAATTCATTAGTATCTTCAATTTTGATCATGGCATCATCAACTAGATCTTGGATTTTATGTTTTAACTCCATGCAATGTGAAGTTTTATGATCATTATTTTGGTGATAGGCACAGTAGGTACTCACAAATGGCATTCCACATGAGGTGGTTTGAGGCAATGTGATGAGATTGTTTTCAAGAAGCTTTGCTAGCATTGTTGTATAAGATCATCTCAAAGGAGTAAATGCTCTATCCCTTGAACATGTAGATCCACTTGAACTCTCCAAAGAGAAGTTGGATTCAAGATTATGAGGACGTTGATCGAAGATAGGATTGACGTGATCCTGTGAAATAATCTCTTGATCAAAGATAGGATTACCATGAGGAGGTTTCTCCTTTGAAGAACGTGAAGACATGTGTGTCTTGTGATCATAGACAAGAGGAAAGATTGATCTTAGTGAAGACCCACTTGATGAGGTATCCTTTTCTTCCTTTAAGTCTTGAATTTTAGATTTCAAAGCTTGCATTTTCTTAGATAGGGTCTTAATGAGAATTTATTTTTCCTTATTGTTAAGACCATAGGGTCTATCCCATTTGTTTTCAGTCATCGTAAGATTGTCTTGATCAAAGTCTCAGAATGGTGCCAAAGGGATTTTTGAATTGTCCCCAAATGTGTGAGTTTGGGTTTGATTTTTCAAAGTGATTGATTCCAACGTCAGAGGGTGTTAGAATGCCCTGATAGTGAGCTAGGAACCAATGAGAGTTGATTGTTTGAAGTAAGTGACTCCAGCGTCAGAGGGTGTTAGAGTGCCCTGATAGTGAGCTGGGAATCAAGTTGTTTTGTTGATTGTAAAATCCACACTATTTAAGACCAATATTGAAAATCCAAGAGGACATGCAAGGTAGAATTGTGAAAAAGTTTTGAAACAGCAATTGTCAGACCAGAAAAATATCAGCAGGACCAGACGAAGGAGCCAAAAGGGTACCCAAATATACTAAATTTTTTTGAGAGAGACCTACACAAATGCCCACTATCCTATATGTGATCCTCTGAATGCGACACTATGCTTTCCCAGATGCGAGCTTCAATATCTCAGATGCGATGCAAAAATTACCAGATGCGAACTAGCATCCCGGATGCGAGCCTCTAATGTTCTGTCATGTTTTGCTTGTTTTGTCTCAAAGTACGTGAAATTTTGTTTGACAGTAAGGTTTTTCTGAGACTTTCTAGTGAGTTTAAAACACATGCGTAGACCTAGGATTAAAATTTATTGCTTGTTTGAATATGTTATCTTACTTTTAGTTACGTCAAGCATTGTTGCATTGTTTAAAGGGTGAAATAGGCACACATATTATCCCTATTTTCTAGGTGGAGGATGAAAATCCTTGCTCGTTGACTTAGGTACACAATCAAATGCTAATCAAAATATAGCCATCACCAAGCACGTAATGGCTCCAGTCATGATGTTGTATTAGCCGACTCCAAACGCAAGTGAGGCCATGATATGACGAGTGTCTTGGGGCAATTAATTTTTGCCTTGCACAAGGATTATCACCCTTTTAGAGGTGAATTAGAAATTCTTTCAGTTTAAGTGTTGTCTATTATTGGGCAATCTGTTCAAAATCGCCCCCCATATAATTGCACAAGGAAAAATGTAAGTGTATAGCCCTATGAGTACCTAAGTATACGTAGTCTCGCAAGCAAGATTCAAGTGGCTCCGCTCTACATATACCCAAGCATGTTCAAAGAATGATCTCAGAATTTTATGAACAAAACCGGCTCCGTCTTCCGAGGCTTTAGCCTATGAGGAAGCAACTATTTATAGTGAGTTGGAAGGTTTGGCGTAAAACTTGTCCTCACTTGGGTCATTCCCGGGAGATTTTTTCCTCAACCAGCAGGCCCTCTACGATTAAATAAGCTTACAAAGGATTGGCAAGCGGAGGACGTCTAGATTTCTGATTCTTCTGAAGAAGAAGAGCATACTCTCCTAATCCATGTCATTTTCTCCCAAAATATATTCAAGCAAGCAGTCTGCTCCCTCGAGCAATGTTGTAACTCATTTAAGATGTTCCTATTTAATGGAAAACAAAATGTTTTTGAAAAGGAAAGTTTGCTTGTTCAATTAATCCACAATGTTAAATGAGTAGCTTGTTCAATTTTTTATTCCCAAAATTTAGACAGTGTGCCTGTTCAATTAACCCACAAATTTAGTGCTTTGATTGTTCAGTTACTGATCCAAATAGAAATTTAGTTTTGTTTGCCTTGGTTCAGTTATCTCCAAATTCCTTTCAACCCATAAACTAAGGTGTGAGTTTCTAATTTTCCTTAAAAAGGAAAAGAGCATAGTCCTCTAGTCAGTTTAGTGGAAGGTTGGAAAATGTTATTAGTGTCAAAAGCATGTAAAAATAGAGGTCAAGATGGGGGTTGGGCAACCTGAAAAACCACGTTAGTATTCTTCATTCAACTTCCAAGAAAAATATTTGACAGTAACCTGCAAACACTAGTTAGGCTGTGGAAAGATCAAAGAAATCAAATGCACAAACATTAGTAGTTAGGCAATGAAGTTCACAAAAAATTCCACCAAATGTGATCCTAAAATAATAGGATGTGATACCGTATACAGGATGCGAGCCTCTATCACTAGATGCAAATGAATGCTCCCCAGATGCGATCTTAAACCAAAAATGATCCGTGAAATCTCAGATGCGAGCCTCATTTTCTGCGGTGCTAGCGTGTATCCCGGATGCGAGCCAGAATGACCAAAAATGACTCTGTAATAGAATCCTGTGCATACAAATTAATGAAAAATAGATTCAAAATGAGGCAAAGTTAGAAATATTGCCCCGCGGTGGGCGCCAGAAATGTGTGTATATTTGTGCACCTGTTACCTGTGACACAACACTTTAATATATCATTGCATTAGCGAAAAAGGGGTTAGATAAGCATATAAATCCACTAAAATTGACCTATTGCTTTCTAACTAGGAAGAGTATGAAAGACAACATAATAGCCCTCAGATTATACCTCTTTCAGTGACATATATATCCTAGCATGAAAGATTTGAGTTAAAATGAGAAAGATATCTAAATAACATGCATTCTAGCTCTAAAAAGCATGAAACTAACAATGCATAAACATGAAATATGAAATGTTATATGAATCTATGTCTACTCTAACAGCATAACAATGTAATTTTAATCTAAGATGAAGGCTTATTTGTGCTCAAAAACACCTTCTATTTATAGAAGAATGAGGAGAGAGACGGGGGACAAGGTGCATTAATGGAGTTGAAAAACTCATTAATGATGTGTAAGAGGAAATAAATGCCAAAGGCATTCAATAGGCATGGTGGAGACATGGGCTTAAGGAATCTTCATTAATGAGGCATTAATGAAAGCCTTAAAGAAGTATGGGAAGGGTGTAAAAGGGTGGCTTGAGAAATTGGACTTGAGGAAAGGAATCTTGAGATTCCTTGACTTTCTCAAGTGGGTGGAGTCCTTAATCACTCCCTAATGGAATGTGACAACATTAGGAGGTGGGTTAGGATAGATTTAAAATTAGGATTAGATTTAGAAAGGGGTCAATGGGTTGGGATAAGTTTGAGCCTAGAGTCAAAGTGGTTGAAGTGGGATAGGTTGGGGTTTAGATGAATATTAATAAAATGATTTAAACATATTTAATTCATTCAAAAATAAGAATATTAATTATTTAAGCATTTAAATGCTTTTTAATAATCAATAGGACTATAGCCAATTTAATTAAATTAATTAGGCTAGAGGAATGGGTTCATTTGCAAGTGATGAGACATATTGAGGTTCATTTAATTCCTTTATGATTAAATACTATAGCCATGTTTTGAGTTTGATTTGTTTTAATTGGTTTGAATTGTATGGCTATAGTAGTTAATATAATTTAGTGATAAAAATCACCTAGTGTTGACGAGGTTTTGCTGACCGGGTCCGCCAACAGTCATAAGTTGTCACCGGGTTCCGGGGAAACCGGCCAACTCCGCCTACAAAGGTTGCCCGGGGGAAATAAATCCTCCGGGCCTTGAAGCACCTGGGTGTCGGGTCACGACGGTGCAGGGCTCGGTTGGGAGAGGTGACTATTTTCGAGGGGGATAGCTGGTTTCTTCAACTCATTTCCTTCGGAGATTCGATCAAAGTAAGGTTTCTGCAAGCACTCTACACTTAGCAAATAAAGCGAAAAAGATCCTGCAGGGTTAGAAATGTTTCATCTAACTATAGTCATGCTGAAATGTTTGGAACATCGATAATACTCTGATAAACTACACTAAATACCAAAGAAACACATAACCATCAGCTAGCATTTTATCAGTAGCAGGAGTAAAGAGTTCGTTAATCTACTTTAACATACCAGAGTAAAAGACATAAAGAACATTAAAACATGAAATACCATTAACTCAGAAGCAGGAATGCCAACAACATCCTTGCCAAGAATTCTTCCTTCCTTATTAATGTTCCTTCCAGCAAGCACTGGTGCGTGGTACAATGGTGGCTCCAGGGGAGCATCTAACTATTGAGGACAGAACAATGGAGCATTGAGCTCTGCAACTTGAAAAGAAAAAATTACTTTGCTATTGCTATGGACAAAAAAATCATCAATTTCGCCGGCCCTTGGAAATGGGCTGATCTGCCTATTTATACAACTTTCTTCTAACCCTAACCCTATTTACATCATGTTCCAATAAAATATAATATCTGGGGGCCGGTACTACCTGCGCCACCCTACAAAAGACCTGGAGACAGAATAGGTCTGTCATGTCAGAAGGATAATACAAGAATATAAAGCGGAAGAATCAGCCTCGAGAAGAGAGCCGGAGAGAAGAAAGAAGAAAGTAGGTCCCCCGGGGACCGAGGCTACATGCCTCATAAATGGGAAATACGGCGCCCTATCTCCAATGTGCCAGGTGTACCTCTGAGCGGCACCTCGAGAAGACCACCCTGTCAGAAACCAACTACCGAGTCAACGCCTCCTTGATGTGGCCAACCACCTTCTGACAGTATTTATTAACCGCTTCTGAAAGTGACTGGTCGGCCTCGGGGACCGGGACACGAATCATTTTAAAGAATACAAAATTTTGGATTCGGGACTCTGGGATCCGGGAACTTAAGCCCCAAAAGAATAAAGAATGCTCAACACTTGAGTTCTCCCCGGCCTCCGGAGAAATCTCAAGGTTTCTTATTATCGTTGAAGGCCTGGAGGAGGCGGGAAATGCCATCTTCATCTATCTCTTTTAGGCTGGCCCTTCTGTGCCTGGCCACTTCAATTTGTTCCCCCAGGTTCAGAATATTTTCTTTGAATTCATCTGCCATTCTTGCAGCGTCATGACCCTTAAGTATCATATCGGTTAATTTTGCCATCTGGGCCCCATCTATCCCCTCCAGGGATTGATACCGGGAATTCATTATTTCATCAAAACTCCCCAAAACTGAATCTTCGGGGGTATAAGTATCTGTACTAAGGGGATCAGCCCCGGAAGCCTTTATCACAAAAGACTTATATAAATTAGAAGAATATTTTACAGTGTTTACCTTCTCCTGCAAGGACTCTACCAGTTGCTTGGTTACCTCCAATGTGAGGTCAAGTCTGGAGTGCTAAGTTCTTACAAAATCAAATGATTCCTCACCCAGAATTCCAGATTCTAAAATTATATCTTCTCCCAAGGCGAGGAGCTCTTCGAGCTCCACCTTCCATGCTTGGTAATTTTCGGCGTCACTCTCCCACTGCTTAATAAGCGCTTCCGCTTGATAAATAACTTGTCGAGCCGTGTATAAATCTGGGAGAGTGGACACCAGGAAACACCGAGTATTTCCTATCTGCAGGGCGACCCACTCATCCACTACCTGGGCTTTCTTTTTCATCACTCACAGGGAGTCTATGTCACTCTGCGGTAATTCTCCTGAGGTGGAGGCCTCCGGAGGAGCGGTGTTGATTGGTCAGGCCAGCTCAGTAAGCAATCCCATAAGATTTGCATTCTTTTCTTTTTTAGTTTTGAGCCTCTGGGCCACCTTTCCATATCGGGCCTCCACTGCCTTTGCTGCCTCCTTCAGCAAATCTACCTCACCTTGCTTTCCCCTTTTGCCTAGGGATACCTCTGCAACGTTGTAATCGGCGAGATCTGTGGTTGCTTCATCGGCGCCTAGGAGAGGTGTTGCCACAATGGCAACTGTTTCTCCACTCGGCCCAGTTTGAAGAGTGTGAACTGTCCGGGCTTTCTTGGCCTTTGGTGGGGCCTGGGCTTGGGCCATCATTTTCGCTAAGGAGAGAGGAATCACAGGGGTGGACTGAGCCTTTCTTTTCCTGCTCTCTACCAGCCACTGAGGTGGGAGAGGTGGCCTTCCTGCCAGAATTTGTTCCCCTGATTCTTTCCCAATCTTCGGTGGCTTTTTCTCTTCAACGACATGGACCTCATCCGTTCCTCTCCCGGCCTCAACTTCTTCCGCAGCAACATTCTTTTCCACCTCTATCTCCTCAGCCTGGTCATGTATGTCTATTGCTGGGTCTAGACCTTGGTAGGCTTCCTTGGGGATTTCTTCTTCAAGCTGAGTTTCTTGTTGCTCTTCTTCTTCTGCCGAGGCTTCCTTCTCAGTTGGTACCTCTTTTGGCAGGAGGGAAGGTATCGGGCCAAGATTTAGAGTTTGGGCCGCTGTGATCACCTGTCTGAAGGTTGCCCACGGGAGTGGCCCTTGGAATATAGTGGCTGGGGTTACGGTTATTCTCGAAGGTCCGGTTCCCCCAGCGGATGCCATTTGTTTTCCTTGCTTTAGTTGGTCCACTCTCGGACCTTGCATCTCTTAAGCCCCGGAGATAACCTCCGGTTCTGGCTCTTTTCCTTCCACCTGCTGCTCCTGTTCAGGTTCTTGTTCCAAGTCTTCTTGGTCTGCAGCCTTTTGTTCTTCCCCCGGGACTTTTGTCTCCGCTTGTGTATTGTCCCCTTGCGAATTCCCAAACTCATCGGTTGCAAATACATCAAAGTCCTCTTCCGGAGGGGGACTAGCCGGGACCTCTTCAGGCTCTATTTCTTTCTCCAGCTCTGGGGAATTGGAAGAAAGGATCTCTATTTCTTGGGGGAGGGATGTCTCCAGCACTGGTACCGGCTCTTCTTTGACCTATCTGATGTGCTTCCTCTTCCTCTAGGTAATCAACGGTGGCCCCGCATCGGCTATTGCTGTTGCCTCCATGGGATCCACCCTCCTTGCCTTCACCATTAGGGCTGCCAGCGACGGGGAGGAAGAGGGATGAATTGGTTTAGCCATGAGTGGGGGAGTGGCCAGCCTCGTTATTAACTGCTCCCTCATTTGCTGGGAGGCTGCCACCGATTGCTTGATCTGCTCCTGTATGGGGACTTCTTGCGTAGGAAGGGTAGTATCTATTCCTTTTCCCTTATCTGCACCCTGTGAAGAAGTCCCGGCCCCCAGGGTCAATTTGGGTCCCGACTGTGGTGTTGACTTTGGCGCCGATCAAGGAGCTTGACGAATACTCCTGAGGCACACCCTCTTGAAATAGTCGTGACTTCGCTCGACCACCTCCCAAGTGAAGTCCTCAATCATGGGCCCCTCCTAGGTAGCCCAATCCATTACTGGCAGATCCATTTTATCGACCCCCTTGGCCTTGTACTGGGGGTCGATGGTGGGGGCGGTGTCTGAGAAATTCTCTGAGAACCTCCGGAGTCTCAATAGTTGCATCATTTCGGCCGTCATCCTGACATAGTGTCGGCTTCGCACCTCCACATCATCTTGGCAATCTGCCCAGAAGTCCTCCATATGTATAAGATGGGGCTCTGAAGCCCGGGGCATTACCATGGCAATCTTCCCATGTGGATCGAAGTTTTTCCGGGCCAGATAGAATTCCTGCAAGTTGTAACTTTTTAGTTCATTGTCTGCCTCCTTTGCGGCGGCCAGACTGCAGGTGTAGTTCCCACAGGTGATCAGGAATGAGACGTTGGGGACCTTCTTGAGGGAAAAGAAGGTGTGCAACTCCATTTGTCGGCAGTATTCCAACAGCACGATCTTGTCCCCGCAATGCCTGGACAACATGTAGGGTTTTTCGGAGAAGCCGGTGACCCTAATGTATGTATGCTGCTGGAACTGAATATAGTAGTGTCCATAACTACTGACTAGCTTCATCGCCTCAGTGGACAGGCGGTATCCGGCATCCCGGGTGGGTGTAAGAAAATGATAGTAAACGAACGCATCATTTACCTGGCAGAAACTGGGGAAGCTAGCCTCCCATTGAATCTGTGGGAAATGGTCCCACGGTGCTTTCTGTTCCAGGCCAATCCTGAGAACGCCATTTGTAAGTAGGCCATTGGAATGGGGCCTCTGTTGTGCTAGGGCCCAGAAGACATAAGAATACATGTAGAACTTCTTCTTCCTATCCAGCTGAAGGAACTGGGAGTCGACGTGATTAGAAATTATTGCGGCCCAGTCGAAGAATTCTCCCTTGGTGGAGATGCCGAAGAGAAAATAGTACATCCATTTGGCAAACTCCTGGGCGGAGGGCTGCCCAAATACCTGGGCTAATGCTATTATCCCCATCTGGATGCTCTCCTTGAATTCAGAGCGGGGGATTTCTATCTTCATCCTCTTTGGGTCCCTCTTTGGGGCCTTAAGCCAGTGGGTATTCATGTACACCCGGGCAGCATCCTCCAGTTGTGTAAACTGATTTAAGGCATTAGTCCTTGTAACTACTGTGGCTCTATTGAATTGTGGGATTCTCAATCCCGCCCGGAATGTGTCTGGGTCGAGGGATACCAAAGGAGTGGGGTATCCTATGGGTTTCGTGGCTGTAAGCATAATAGCCCGAATAGAGGAGTTGTAGTTGGCCGCTAGCGTTAGGATAAGCTCCAAAGACTGCACGGAGCACGGGAAGTAAGCTGCTCGGAGGATCTCGGAACCTCCGACGTTAATTGCCAATTGATCTCCAGTTTACCGCTGGATGTGCATCACTTTCACCAAGGCCTGCATCTCTGCCCACGTTCTGACGCTGGTGTCAGTTATAAGTTTAACCTTGGACTCAATCTTTGAGCCCGTGATGACGTTGTTCTGCACAAACTTCATGGTGAGGGGCAGTTTCTCCAGGGCCCTTTCTATCTTGGATTTTACAGCTGCCCTGGTGGTCGTTGAGGGAAGTTCTAGACTTCCGAGCGGAGAGGATGCGGATGCTTCAGACATGATTGAAAGGTGAATTCCAGGAACCTGCAAGGCAAAGCGACCATCAGAATATTTTTATCACAATAAAATAGTTACTCCAGGTTCCGGAGATCTTACCACCGCAACGTTTGCTTTTCCTGAAAAGTTAGTTTCATGTAAAGATACCCGAAAAAGAAAAACACATCGTAAACTTAAGATTTTCATTAAACATCTGGGTTCGGGGATCTGATCACCTTAGGTGAAGACACAGGATGGGTGGTGGTAAGAGGCCCGAAGCCTGGAGAAATGACCATTAGCAAGAATATGTAAAAAGCCAAGTCATCATGCCCACGTGGGCGCCACGTGCGTAGGTATTGAATGGAAGTTATGGCGATGACGGCGGAGCCAACTGTCCGAACATGCGAAAAGGGAAAGCCACCTAGCTAAAATTTATTGCGCGCATGGGATATAAATGAGGTTCTGACAGACTTCATGGAGGAGAGAGAAAACTACCTATTTGAAACCAGCCGAGAGCCGAGCTTCAAACAGGTGGTTTTCTGCCTCGAAGCGAGCTCGGAGGCGGAAAACCAGGCACCGAGGTGACTCAACTAGCTCGTCAAGCCACCCGGAAGGATATACACAGAGCCGAAGGGATATATATAAAGAAATAAAGAGAATATACAGAGACTATTATAACTATATACATATATACATGAATATACAATGTGAGATGACGCCCGTGGGAAAACCAGACAAGGCAGAAACATATATACAGCTATTTACAAACTTTACAGAGAGACCACCTCTGCGCAGAGGGCGGACAACCCTTTGGTAGAGCCGACCCACCAATGGGTGGCGAAACCAGAGAACAACAAACCAGACACGACAGAGAAACAAGATAAAATAGGGCAAACAAAAACCAAACAGAACCAAAGAAAACCAGAGAGCGGAAGCAAAAATAGGGAAACAGAAAAGCGGAAACACCTACCTGAGAACGCAGAAGGCGGAGGAAAGGGAGGATTTACCATGTGAGCTCGAGTTGCTAAACTATTAGAGTCACCACCATGAAGCACTTGCAATTGCCTGAGAATGACAGAAGATGTTAAGCGTTGATTATCATAAACTTTTTACAAATGCTCTGTTAATCGCTTTTGAAATCGCTCTCTAATTCGCTCTAAGTGCTCGAAGGTTTTAATTGTGGTAAATGTGAAAGTGACAGGTAATCTATATTTATACTCACGATAAAAAGGTAATCCTCCTCCTTCCGGCGATCTCTGGACAAGCAAAACCTCCGGACTCTGGGCCCGGGGATTCCTCATGATAATATCCTTAAAAACATCATGATGAATAATCCCAGAGTCTGGAATCCAGTTTCCAACAAAAGGCAACCTCCGGGACTGGAGTCCCGGAGATGGAAAGCAAACAAACAAGACACAACGCCGGGGAAGAAAACCCCAGAGAAAAAAGAACAAAAAGGGAAAGAAAGATAAGGCAAGGTCACAAGCAAAAACAACAACCAAAAAAAAAAGGGGGGGGGACCCAACATTTTGCACACAAAATGTAGGGACGGGGATGCAGGGCATAACAAATGGCGACTATCTGGGACAAATGCCTAAGAGCATTTGAGAACTATTAGAATCTCTGGTTAGCAAAACTGGAACAAGCCGCCCATCGGAGCGCCTGACAGGCAAAGAGAAACATATCTGAGAGAACCCAACCACGCAGGAGTCAGTCCGTAGTCTTTCATCAGTGGTGTCATGTGTGCTTTGGAAGGAAATCAAGTTGATGACCTTTGGGAGGAATAGAGAAGAGGTACTAATCACATCAAACCAGTCATCAATTGCTCGTTTCCCTCGGAGACCGGAGTTCTGTCCCGCTTTCCCTCTTGTTATTTTGCTTTTTTTTTTTTGGGTGGGGAAGGCGGTACTTCTTTCACCATTAAGCTTAAGCTTAGCTAATTTTAATGGCGGTACTTCTTTCACCTATCCACCTATGCTTAGATGTTCGAAGAGGGGATAAAACTCCAGACCCGGGGAGAATTTCTTTATATTTTTAGACGTGGGTCAATCAATCAGTACAGCCGATCTACCCTCGGTGTGTCTGATTACTTGTTCCTTGCATTATTATTTTCTTCACTGATCGCCAGATTCTGGGAAAGAACACCCAATGAAGATTCCTCAAAACGTGCCATATCCTGTGAAACGAACCCCAGAGACTGGGCCGGCTCCACCGTGCTAAAGATAGATTCTAAAGTTGGCCATGTCATAGTCATTGTATCGGAGGCCAAAGTTATGCGAAGCATTCCAATTCCTGCAAGACATGACAAAACGCCGGGACCGAAGGAAAACCAAAAATGAAAATAAAGACGACAAAAGAGGACTGTCCTGGGGGATAGCCGACGAGGCTATTTACAAGGCAGGGTACCTCGCAACGAGATACCCGAAAGAGATATTTACAAGCGGAAAACTTTACATATAATACAACTCAGGACGAACTTACCCTACTCAAAGTAGTGTTTAAGAAACTGTCCATTAACGGGCAATGTGACAGGTTCACCAGTCAAGGTGTTAAGGCAGTAAGTATTTGCCCCGCAGATTTCTGAGATCAAGTATGGTCCAAGCCAGAGCCGCTGGAACTTGGTATGCTTTCCTTTCTTCTCCTGGGCCTTGTCCCACAACAGGACCAGATCCGAGATCTGAAAAGCCTTATATTGGGCTCTTCTGTCAAACCATCTTTTTACCACTGCTTGATGACGCGCAAAATGTTCAAGGGCTACGTCTCTCTGCTCTTCCATCCGTACTAGATTTAAAAGTCGAACCTCCACGATGTTGTCCCTGTTGCTAAATTCCTGCATAAATTGTAAAACTGGGATTTGTAAGTTGACTGGGAATACAAGGTTCTATCCATAAACCAAATGGAACGATGATGTTCCCAGGGCGGCCTTGATGTGAATGCGATTTGCCCAGAGGGCGAATTTCAATTTTTGATGCCAATCCCGGGGATTTTGTTCTAACAGGTGTTTGATCACTTCAAGTAGATTTTTGTTTGTTGATTCAGCAACGCCATTTCCTTGGGGATAATAGTTGCTGGAGAACTTCAGTGTGATCTTCCGATTGTAGGTCCATTCAAGTAACTGCGCTGAAGAAAATGCCAGACCATTGTCACATACCAAAGCAAAGGGCATTCCAAATCTTGTGACGATGCTTTCTTCCAAGAACTCGATAACCATGTCCGCCGTGTTATTTTTGCAAGGTATAGCTTCAGACCACCGAGTGCAGTAATCAGTAGCAGTAAGGATGTATCGGTGGTTGGCAGATGAATTAGGGTTGATTTCTCCGATGAAGTCGAACGCCCGCTGGGCGAAGGGTCTAGCCTCGTAGACTAGTTGTAGAGGCATGGCTGGGTTACGCTCATGATGCGCCGTAGTTTGGCAAGTATGGCATTTCCTGACATGAGCGTAAACATCCCTGAATATATAGGGCCAATAATATCGGCCCAAAGGATCTGATGGGCAGTGGCATCGGCTAAGCCATGCCCGGTTCCAAACTGTCCGTGGAATTTGTCGATGATTCTTACAGCTTGGTTTCTGTCGATGCACCGGAGGTACACCCCCTCATAATTTCTGTGATAAAGCACAGAGTTTTTGATCATGAAGTGCGCGCTTTTCATCCGCAAGGCGCAGCATTTGTGGGGAGGTAACCCCTCCGGACATTTGTTGTTTAGCAATAAATATACCAAATCGGTATACCACGGGTCTTAGGTGATGGACTCCGCTGTGTAAGTTTGGCATTCTATGCGGGGAGTCTCTTCTACCATCGCCCGACTTAGTCCTTGGCCCCGGACTATTTTCATGGGTTGCATTTCTAAGTCATACTCTTGGAGGATGGCCATCCATTTCCCCCGTCTCTTGCCCAATTCACTCTGCATCAGCAGAGACTTGACATTCTAGTCTGGGATGATAGCATGTACTTTGCTCCAGAGAATGTAATGCCAGAATTTTTTCACGGCGCAAACCAGAGCGAAGGCCTACTTTTCTAGTGGTGAATACCAGACTTCGGCATTTTTTAAGGGGGAACTCATGAAAGATATTGGTCGTTCCTCTCCTTCAACCTTTTGGGTCAACACTGCCGCAGCAGAATGCGGCGAAGCAAATGAGTAAATGTAAAACGGAAGGGAGTAGTCCGGACTAGCCAGGACAGGCGCTTCCTTGATTGTCTGTTTGATTTGGGTGAACGCCCATTTTGCTTTCAGACTCCTCTCAATCTTAGTATCTTTCTTCATCATCTCATTGAGTGGTTTAACTATTTCTGCGAATCCTGTGATGAATCATCGCACAAAGTTGATTTTGCCGAAAAAGGATCGCATATCTTTCTTGCTGCCAGGCATCTGTAGATTCAGCAATGCTTCAACTCTATCAAGGTCTATGGATATACCCTTCTTAGAGACAATATGCCCGAGCAACTTCCCCTCGGTGACCCCGAATATGCATTTCTTGGGGTTGAGGGATATTCTATACCGGCGACATCTCTCGCACATCTAAGCGAGGTGGGCGGGATGATCGCGCCTATCCCAGGAAAAGATAGTCAAATCATCCATGTAGATGATTATGCACCAATTTACGAGGCCCTCGAACGCAATGTCCATGGCCTTTTGAAATGTAGCCCCTGCATTGATCAGTCTGAAGGGCATTCTTTTGTACGCAAACGTTCCCCACTTAGTGGTAAATGTTGTTTTCTCTCTATCTTCGTACTTGACCATGACCTGGTTGTACCTCGAATATCCATCTAAGAAGGACATCATCTGAGATCCGTTTACTATCTGCAACACCTCATCCAACAAAGGGAGCGGGTGATTATCTTTTTTAGATGCCTTGTTCAAATTTTGGAAATCCACGCAAAGGCGGATCTCGTCATTTTTCTTCCTGACAGGGACCAGGTTGGCAACCCACGTAGTGTGCCGAATTGGGAAGATTATCCGGGCTGATAGAATTTTTTCCACCTCTTGACAAATTAGAGGCTCTATCAGGGGGTTGACTGGTCTTTTCTTTTGCCGGAAGGGCTTAGCATCAGGCTTCAGGGGAATGGTGTGGGTCATGATGGATGTATCATACGTTTCAAATCTTCATAACCCCAAGCGATCACATCAATGTATTCCCAGAGGACCATGAGAATCTTTTCCTTTTCCTCAGGGGAGCAGGAGGTACCAATGTGAATGATCTTTTGTTCACCAGGCTGGCCGATGTTAACCTTTTCAAATTTTCCTCCCTCAGGGGAGGATGACACCTTCTCACGGGCCCGTGGGTCCGAGTTGAAGATTCATTCTAACACAACCATCCCCTTTGGGATAGTGTTAGTGTGCAATTCCATGATCCCATCGTCTTCATCACCCTGTCCAGTATCGTCATGGTCTCGTTCCTCCACTATCTGGTCTTCAAAGACACCAACATTCGCCATGAAGGTCAAGATGTGTTGGTCATCCTCAAAAACCTGAAAGTGGGTGACATTATCTGGAATGGACGAGGTGGGGACCATCTCAACTAAAAATCTTCAGAGTCGGGAGTCGTCCATTGGCTCAAGTGTGCTGGCAGAAATGGCAAGGGCATCCGGGACATAATTTGATCACCGGGGAATAAGGTCGATGCCAAAGGCATCAAAATATTCAATAAGGCTCCAAGCCCGGTTGCGGTAAGCGGCCAGCCTTTTATCGTGACATGTATATTGACTCCGGACTTGTTTAACAACCAATTCTGAATCACCCAGAGCCCGGAGGTGGGTGATACCTTTCCTTAATGCGAATAAGAGTCCAAGGACCAAAGCCTCGTACTCTGTGACATTATTTGTATAGTTAAACTGCATCTTGTAGGATGCGAGGAATGATTTCCCTCGCGGGTTGATTAGTTCTACCCCAGTCCCACAGCCTTGTTTGGATCGGGACCCATCAAACTTAAGGGTCCATAGGTCATGGTTTGTAATCTGGGGTCGAGGTAGGGTAGTTTTTGGATTCTTTCTAGGGGACTTGGGGACCCTTTCCCAGACTACCGACGTGAAAGTAGAATTTTCCTCCAGAATTTTTTGAATTTGGGATTCCCGGGGAGATGGTACCAAAGGAGCGCATCCCATAGGGACACTGGGTCCCGGGGAATCCGTTGCATGTTGCTTATTCTGGAGGGTATGAAGGTGTCGGTTAGCGATCGAAAGACATGGTCCACACTCGAGTTCTGAATGTTTCTGGTAGTGTACTCGGCACCAAGTGTCGGATAGGAGTGTGGCGAGGGTTGCTATGGGGGCTTGAGAGTCTACCTCAGTTCTCATCTTTTCTTCGAGGTCCTGGGCTCTCTGTAGTACGGCGGGATTTTCTCTGGGGATGAAATCAAATGTTAAAATTTCAAAAGGTTTGTACACCCCCAGAGAAGTCTCAGAGAAAAAGATCTCATTGACCCTCCCAACTTCAGTAAGAGCCTGTTTCATCCGGGGCTCACTTTCGACCCAGATCTTATTTGATTCTCCTTCCCATGGAAGCCATAGGTGGGTGAAATTGGTCAAAAAGTATCCATTCAAGGACTTAGACCAATTCCAACTTAGTAACATCCCATAAGTCTCTGGGATGTCCACCACTTGGATGTCAATGATACTGGCTATCCTGGGGTCCTAGATAAGATATATCCGGATGTTCTTTAATTCCCCCACCATTTTTACAGCAGTCTTATCCAGCTGGATTACTGCGCCATTAGACGGGGTGGGGTGGAATCTGAGCTTCTGACAAATGGACAAGGGCATGATGTTGCTCGAAGCTCCAGAGTCCACTAGGCAATTGTGTATATTATTGCCGTGTATATTCAGGCCTAGTAAGAAGGGAGGATCCTCATTATTCCCCTGGAAGACAGCCGCATTAGCATCTTCGAATGAGACGGTCTTGGGCGGGCGGCTGACAGCTTCCAGGTTTCCTAAGAGCTTCAGAAGAGACTTCTTCTGCTCGGGACAGTTCAACAAAACCTCCATCAAGGTCATGGAGGTAGTGGTATGTTCTAACGCTTTTGTAATGTCAAATCTTCCTCCCGGGAACTGGTGATTTTCCTCCGTGAGATCTCTTTCTTGGTTAGAGCTAGGACCTTTTGGAGGCGCGGGTCAGTCAGTTGTGTTATTCTGGGGAGGAGGAGTATCTTTGGTAGGGGGCACAGGCATGTAAGTTGATCCTTTACCAACCTGACTCTGAGTATTGTATGGAGTCTGCGGGTTAGTAAAGGTGTTGGCCTCGAAGGTCAGAATAGATTCGTCAAAGAATCCCTGCAATTTGGATTCTTCTTCATCTTCTTCGGAAGTCCTGAAGAAAATGGTGTCACGGGTGAAGGCACTGTGGGTTGTTTCCTGGATAGGAGGCTCTAGAGGGGTAGTATCATGCGACTACTGCCTATCCAGCTGGGAGATCATGATGACCTTCTCCAAAGTCGCACAATTTACCTCGTTGTGTGAACCAGTATCATGCAATCTACACCAGTTAGTCATGGGCTGGAAATCTGTGACAGGCATAAAATGTGATGGTCCAGCACCATTTTGGTTGGTGTTTTGGTTTGGAGGCGGGCCTCCGGTGTTTGTGTTGTTATTCCATTGCTGCTGATTGGGCCTAGGCCCGTTGTTAAAGTTTCTCCCTTCGGCATTGTTGTTTTTTTCGCCGGAGAAAATGTTTCCCCTCTGGGAATTTGAATTCTGGGGTGCGTAGGACCCTGCCTTTAGTTGGCCCATGTCCATGGTCAGGGTGGAAAACATTCGCTGGAGGGATTCAACCTCGGTGGTCAACTAAGTGTTTGTGTCATAATGTGACGGCTATTGCTATTGTTGGCTTCCTGGGAAGGCAGCAGTATTAGCCGGAGTCGAGGGCGGCAACCCTCCAGTTGTGGATGACTGAAAGAAGGGCACTCCGGTTGATTGTGTCTGAGTCTGTTGTGCCTGCTGCGGCTGATTCCAAGGGAAGACTTCCAGACCCGGTGTAATCTGGGTATGGGTTGGGTAAACATACCGTGCCTGTTGGTCTATCAAGGGTGGTGGGGGATTCATTGCTATCGAAGGGGCGCATATTTCCAGATTGGGGTTGTAGCCCCCGGGATACGCAGTTCTGCCAGGGATCATGTTGAAAGGCGTGTTCTACCCAATCCCGCCCAGGGATTTGTTGAGGCCACGGGACAACTCTAGGGCTAGGTTGTAGACTTTTGCCAAGGTGTCCCGGTCGCCCGCGGTGGTTTTTCTCCAAAGGAGAGTGGCAAAAAAAGGGTCCATCACGTTAAGATAGGTCTGTATGGTTACTTCTGGGGATGGGATAAAAGGGCCCATGCAACGCTTCAGGGCGCGCTGGAACCTATGGTTGAATGCTGCAAGAGGTTCATTGGGTTCCTTTCTGATGGAGATGAATTGGCTGTGGGACCAGGCTGGGTCCACATGCACGCGAAAGGCAGCCAGGAAGGCGTCCTCCATATCCTGCCAAGTGTTGATGGAGTTGGCAGGCAAGTTAAGGTACCAGTTCAACTCGCTCTGTCCTAGGGACAAGGGGAACATACAGGTCACAACATCTTCATGTTGGATCCGGTGTCGGTTCATGGCATCTTTGTATGCCTGTAAGTGTTCTTCTGCGGTCCGTGAGCCTAGGTGTTCATATTGTGGGCAGATCTTCTCCGGGTGAGAGGGTAAATCATTGGTTGCACCCGAAAAAGTGCCCATTGGGGACCCGGTGTTTCTGAAATATGCAGCCATTGGGGGAACTATATGTTGGACAGTTTGGGTACTGGTTCCCGGGGCTGTCTAGGGAGTTTGAGTATTCAGAGGTATGGTAGATCCCTAGATGATAGTGGCTGGTAGGATTTTTGAGGTCTGTTTCTTTCGAGCGGGAGGCTCGAGTTTGACAAATATTCTGGGATTCAGGGCAGACCTAAGGACTCTTTTGAATTTCGCTGGGGAGAAAGATCCAATCCTGTTGAAGGTTGGTCTCTTAAAACTATGATTCGGGGAACCCTCAGGAGGTGTAAAATTAGAATCTTGGGAGGGGGATGAGTTTATGCCCTCCTTCTAGCGCCAGTATCTGTTGACAGGGTTTTGCTGATCAGGTCCGCCAACAGTCATAAGTTGTCACTGGGTTCCGGGGAAACTGGCCAACTCTGCCTGCAAAGGTTGTCCGGGGGAAATAAATCCTCTGGGCCTTCAAGCACCTGGGTGTCGGGTCACGACGGTGTGGGGCTCAGTTGGGAGAGGTGACTATTTTTGAGGGGGATAGTTGGTTTCTTCAACTAATGCCTCCGGAGATTCGATCAAAGTAAGGTTTCCCCAAGCACTCTACACTTAGAAAATAAAGCAAAAAAGATCCTGCAGGGTTAGAAACATTTCATCTAACTATAGTCATGCTGAAATGTCTGGAACATCAATAATACTCTGATAAACTACATTAAATACTGAAGAAACACATAACCATCAGCTAGCATTTTATCAGTAGCGGGAGTAAAGATTTCGTTAATCTACTTTAACATACCAGAGTAAAAGACATACAGAACATTAAAACATGAAATACCATTAACTCAGAAGCAGGAATGCTAACAACATCCTTGCCAAGAATTCTTCCTTCCTTATTAATGTTCCTTCCAGCAAGCACTGGTGCATGGTACAATGGTGGCTCCAGGGGAGCATCTAACTATTGAGAAAAGAACAATGGAGCATTGAGCTCTGCAACTTGAAAAGAAAAAATTACTTTTCTATTGCTATGGACAACAAAATCATCAATTTTGCCGGCCCTTGGAAATGGGCCGATCTGCCTATTTATACAACTTTCTTCTAACCCTAACCCTATTTACATCATGTTTCAATAAAATACAATATCTGGGGGCCGGTACTACCTGTGCCACCCTACAAAAGACCTGGAGACGGAATAGGTTTGTCATGTCAGAAGGATAAGACAAGAATATACAGCGAAAGAATTGGCCTCAAGAAGAGAGCCAGAGAGAAGAAAGAAGAAAGTGGGTCCCTCAGGGACTGAGGCTACATGCCTCATAAATGGGAAATGCGGCGCCCTATCTCCAATGTGCCAGGTGTACCTCCGAGCGGCACCTCGAGAAGACCACCCTGTCAGAAACCAACTGCCGAGTCGACGCCTCCTTGATGTGGCCAACCACCTTCTGACAGTCTTTATTAACCGCTTCTGAAAGTGACCGGTCCGCCTTGGGGACCGAGACACGAATCATTTTAAAGAATAAAAAATTTTGGATCTGAGACTCCGAGATCTGGGAACTTTCGCCCCAAAAGAATAAAGAATACTCAACACTTGAGTTCTCCCCGGCCTCCGAAGAAAGCTCAAGGTTGCTTATTATCGTTGAAGGCCTGGAGGAGGCGGGAAATGCCATCTTCATCTATCTCTTTTAGGCTGGCCCTTCTATGCCTGGCCAATTTAATTTGTTCGCCCAGGTCCAGAATATTTTCTTTGAATTCATCTGTCATTCTTGCAGCGTCATGACCCTTAAGTATCATATCGGTTAATTTCTCCATCTGGGCCCCATCTATCCCCTCCGGGGATGATACCGGGAATTCATTATTTTATCAAAACTCCCCAAAACTGAATCTTCGGGGGTATAAGTATCTGTACTAAGGGGATCATCCCCAGAAGAATTTATCACAAAAGACTTATATAAATTAGAAGAATATTTTACAGTGTTTACCTTCTCCTGCAAGGACTCTACCAGTTGCTTGGTTACCTCCAATGTGAGGTCAAATCTGGAGTGCTGAGTTCTTACAAAATCAAATGATTCCTCACCCATAATTCTGGATTCAGAAATTATATCTTCTCCCAAGGCAAGGAGCTCTTCGAGCTCCACCTTCCATATTTGGTAATTTTTGGCGTCACTCTCCCACTGCTCAATAAGCACTTCCGCTTGATGAATAACTTGTCAGGTCGTGTATAAATCTGGGAGAGTGGACACCAGGAAACACCGAGTATTTCCTATCTGCAGGGCGACCCACTCATCCACTGCTTGGGCTTTCCTTTTCATCACTTGCAGGGAGTCTATGTCACTCTGCGGTAATTCTCCTGAGGTGGAGGCCTCTGGAGGAGCTGTGTTGATTGGTTGGGCCAGCTCAGTAAGCAATTCCATAAGATTTTCATTCTTTTCTTTTTCAGTTTTGAGCCTCTGGGCCTCCTTTTCATATCGGGCCTCCACTGCCTTTGCTGCCTCCTTCAGCAAATCTACCTCACCTTGCTTTCCCCTTTTTCCCAGGGATACCTCTGCAATGTTGTAACCGGTGGGATCTGCGGTTGCTTCATCGGCGCCTGGGGGAGGTGTTGCCACAACGGAAACTATTTCTTCGCCCGGCCCAATTCGAAGAGTGTGAACTGTCCAGGCTTTCTTGGCCTTTGTCGGGGCCTGGGCTTGGGCCATCATTTCCGCTAAGGAGAGAGGAATCACAGGGGTGGACTGAGCCTTTCTTTTCCTGCTCTCTACCAACCACTAAGGTGGGAGAGGTGGCCTTCCTACCAGACTTTGTTCCCCTGATTCTTTCCCAGTCTCCGGTGGCTGTTGCTCTTCAGCGACGTGGACCTCATCCGTTCCTCTCCCGGCCTCAACTTCTTCCGTAGCAACATTCTTTTCCACCTCCATCTCCTCAGCCTGGTCCTTTATGTCTATTGCCGGGTCTGGACCTTGGTAGGCTTCCTCGGGGATTTCTTCTTCAAGTTTTGTTTCTTATTTCTCTTCTTCTTCTATCGGGGCTTCCTTCTCAGTTAGTACCTCTTTTGGCAGGAGGGAAGGTATCGGGCCAAGATTTAGAGTTTGGGCCGCTGTGATCACCTGTCTGAAGGTTGCCCCCAGGAGTGGCGCTTAGAATATAGCGACTGGGGTTATGGTTATTCCCAAAGGTTCGGTTCCCCCAGCAGATGCCATTTGTTCGCCTTGCTTTAGTTGGTCCACTCCCGGACCTTGCATCTCTTGAGCCCCGGAGATAACCTCTGGTTCTGGCTCTTTTCCTTCCACCTGCTGCTCCTATTCAAGTTCTTGTTCCAAGTCTTCTTGGTCTGCATCCTTTTGTTCTTCCCCCAGGACTTTTGTCTCCATTTGTGTATTGTCCCCTTGCAAATTCTCCAACTCATCAGTTGCAAATACATCAAACTCCTCTTCCGGAGGGGGACTAGCCAGGACCTCTTCAGGCTCTATTTCTTTTTCTGGCTCCAGGGAACTGGAAGAAAGGATCTCTATTTCTCAGGGGAGGGATGTCTCCGGCACTGGTACCGGCTCTGCTTTTCCCTATCTGATGTGCTTCCTCTTCCTCTGGGTAATCAACGGTGGCCCCGCATCGGCTATTGCTGCCACCTCTATGGGATCCACCCCTGTTTCCTTCACCATTAGGGCTGCCAGCAACGGGGAGGAAGAGGGACGAATTGGTCCGGCCATGAGCGGGGGAGTGGCTAGCCTCATTATTAACTGCTCCCTCATCTGCTGGGAGGCTGCCACCGATTGCTTGATCTGCTCATTTATGGGGACTTCTTACGCAGGAGGGGTAGTATCTATTCCTTTTCCCTTATCTGCACCCTGTGAAGAAGTCCCGGCCCCCGGGGTCAATTTGGGTCTCGGCTGTGGTGTTGACTTTGGCACCGGTCGAGGAGCTTGATGAATACTCTCGGAGCACACCCTCTTGAAATAGTCATGACTTCGCTCGACCACCTCTCGAGTGAAGTCCTTAATCGTGGGCCCCTCCTGGGCAGCCCAATCCATTACTGGCAAAGCCATTTTATCGACCCCCTTGGCCTTGTACTGGGGTTCGATGGTGGGGGCGGTGTCTGAGAAATTCTCTGGGAACCTCTGGAGTCTCAATAGTTGCATCATTTTAGCCGTCATCCTGACATAGTGTCAGCTTCGTACCTCCACATCATCTTGGAAATCTGCCCAGAAGTCCTCCATATGTATAAGATGGGGCTCTGAAGCCCGGGGCATTGTCGTGGCAATCTTCCCATGTGGATCAAAGTTTTTTCGGGCCAGATAGAATTCCTGCAAGTTATAAATTTTTAAATCATTGTCTGCCTCCTTTGCGGCGGCCAGACTGCAGGTGTAGTTCCCACAGGTGATCGGGAACGGGACGTTGGGGACCTTCTTAAGGGAAAAGAAGGTGTGCAACTCCATCATTTGTCGGCAGTATTCCAACAGCATGATCTTGTCCCCGCAATGCCTAGGCAACAAGTAGGGTTTCCTAGAGAAGCCGACGACCCTAATGTATGTATGTTGCTGGAATTGAAT
The DNA here is from genome assembly GCA_018584345.1 of Thuja plicata. Classification (NCBI taxonomy): domain Eukaryota; kingdom Viridiplantae; phylum Streptophyta; class Pinopsida; order Cupressales; family Cupressaceae; genus Thuja; species Thuja plicata. The sequence goes on from MU224112.1 coordinate 734,018, forward strand.
ATAGTAGTGTCCATAACTACTGACTAGCTTCATCGCCTCAGTGGACAGGCGGTATCCGGCATCCCGGGTGGGTGTAAGCAAATGGTAGTAAACAAACACATTGTTTACTTGGTAGAAACTGGGGAAGCTGGCCTCCCATTGAATCTATGAGAAATGGTCCCACGGTGCTTTCTGTTTCGGGCCAATCCTGAGCACGCCATTTGTAAGCAGGCCATTGGAATGGGGCCTCTATTGTGCTAGGGCCCAGAAGACATAAGAAGACATGTAGAACTTCTTCTTCCTGTCCAGCTGAAGGAACTGGGAGTTGACGTGATTAGAAATTATTGCGGCCTAGTCGAAGAATTCTCCCTTGGTGGAGATGCCGAAGAGGAAATAGTACATCCATTTGGCAAACTCCTGGGCGGAGGGCTGCCCAAATACCTGGGCTAATGCTATTATCCCCATCTGGATGCTCTCCTTGAATTCAAAGCGGGGGATTTCTATCTTCATCCTCTTTGGGGCCTTAATCCAGTGGGTATTCATGTACACCCGGGCAGCATCCTCCAGTTGTGTAAACTGATCCAAGGTATCAGTCCTTGTAGCTATTGTGGCTCTGTCGAATTGTGGGATTCCAAATCCCACCCGGAATGTGTCTGGGTCAAGGGATACCAAAGGAGTGGGGTATCCTGTGGGTTCCGTGGCTGCAAGCATAACAGCTTGAATGGAGGAGTTGTAGTTGGCTGCTAGCGTTAGGATAAGCTCTGGAGACTGCACGGAGCATGGGAAGCAAGCTGCCTGGAGGATCCCGGAACCTTCGACGTTAATTGCCAATTGATCTCCAGCTTGCCGCTGGATGTGCATCACTTTCACCAAGGCCTGCATCTCTGCCCACATTCTGACGCTGGTGTCAGTTATAAGTTTAACCATGGACTCAATCTTTGAGCCCGTGATGACGTTATTCTGCATGAACTTCATGGTGAGGGGCAGTTTCTCCAGGGTCCTTTCTATCTTGGATTTTACTGCTGCCCTGGTGGTCATTGAGGGAAGTTCTGGACTTCCGGGCGGAGAGGATGTGGATGCTTCAGACATTATTGATAGGTGAATTTCGGGAACTTGCAAGGCAAAGTGACTGTCAGAATATTTTTATCACAATAAAATAGTTACTCCGAGGTCCAGAGATCTTACCACCGCAACGTTTTCTTTTCCTGAAAAGTTAGTTTCATGTAAAGATACCCGAAAAAGAAAAACACATCGTAAACTTAAGATTTTCATTAAACATCCAGGTCTGGGGGTCTGATCACCCTAGGTGAAGACACCGGATGGGTGGTGGTAAGAGGCCCGAAGCCCAGAGAAATGACTGTTAGCAAGAATATGTAAAAATCCAAGTCATCACGCCCATGTGGGCGCCATGTGTGTAGGTATTGAATGGAAGTTATGGCGATGACGGCAGAGCCAATTGTCTGAACGCGTGAAAAGGGAAAGCCACCTAGCTGGAATTGATTGTGCGCATGGGATATAAATGAGGTTCTGACAGACTTCATGGAGGAGAGAGAAAACTGCCTGTTTGAAACCAGCCGAGAGCCGAGCTTCAAACAGGTGGTTTTCTGCCTCGAAGTGAGCTCGGAGGCAGAAAACCAGGCTCCAAGGTGACTCAACCAGCTCATCAAGCCACCTGAAAGGATATACACAGAGCCAAAGGGATATATACAAAGAAATGAGGAGAATATACAGAGACTATTACAACTATATACATATATACATGAATATACAACACGAGACGATGCCCGCGGGAAAACCAGACAAGGCAGAAACATATATACAGCTATTTACAAGCTTTACAGAGAGACCACCTCTGCGTTGAGGGTGGACAACCCTCTGGCAGAGCTGACCCACCAACGAGCGGTGAAACCAGAGAACAACAAACCAGACACGACAGAGAAACAAGACAAAACAAGGCAAACAAAAACTAAATAGAACCAAAGAAAACCAGAGAGCAGAAGCAAAAATAGGGAAACAGAAAAGTGAAACACCTACCTAAGAACGCAGAAGGCGGAGGAAAGAGAGGATTTACCATGCGAGCTCGAGTTACCAAACTATCAGAGTCACCACCACGAAGCACTTGCAATTGCCTGAGAATGATAGAAGATGTTAAGCGTTGATTATCATAAACTTTCTGCAAATGCTCTGTTAATCCCTTTTGAAATCGCTGTCTAATTCGCTCAAAGTGCTCAAAGGTTTTAATCATGGTAAATGTGAAAGTGACAGGTAATCTGTATTTATACCCATGGTAAAAAGGTAATCATCCTCCTTCCGGCGATCTCCAGACAAGAAAAACCTCCGGACTCCAGGCCCGGGGATTCCTCGTGATAATATCCTTAAGAACATCATGACAAATAATCCCGGAGTCCAGAATCCGGTTTCCAACAAAAGGCAACCTCTGGGACCAAAGTCCCGGAGATGGAAAGCAAACAAATAAGACACAACACCGGGGAAGAAAACCCCAGAGAAAAGAGAACAAAAAGGGAAAGAAAGACAAGGCAAGGCCGCAAGCAAAAACAACAACCAAAAAAAAAAGGGGGGGGGGATCCAACATTTGCACACAAAATGTAGGGACAGGGATGCAGGGCATAACACCTAGGACATTAAATCTGATTTAAAAATGAATTATGTCAATGTAACATTATCGTGACATAATTGGGGGTATGATCACACTTAGGGAAAATAGGATCTATAGTCAGAGCAGACCAAATCCAGGTGGTTACAATGGGTAGAAGATTGCAAAGAGGTAAGGGAAGATACAAAGGTATATTACCATTGGTCTGTTTTAATTGCAAAGAAATTGGACATTTTGCTACTAGATGCCCTAACAAGAGAAATGATGAAAGAAACCACGACAGATCTTATGAAAAGAAGTTTGACAAAAGTGATAACCAAGATAATAGAAGCAACTTACACTCTAACATAAGAGATAACCAAGACTACAAGGACAAAGGCAAGAAGGCTTGTTACCTGGTTGACAACAAAGCTGAAAATATTGACACCAAGTCTGACGAAGATGTTGAGGTAGTATTTGTTGCTATGAAGGATGATTCAGATGAAGAAGAAAGTTATGTTGAAATGACACTAATATCTAAAGTTATAAAAAATTATGTCTGGATTATTGATAGTGGTTGTACTCACCAAATGACTGGAAATAAGGAAAAGTTTGAAACTTTTGAATATTATAATGGTGGATCAGTTAGGATGGGTAATGACTCACCTTTCCCAGTTGAAGGAAAAGGAACCATCATGTTGAATAATATGATCAGAGGTGAAATTGTATTTTGGGTGAAAGGACTTAACTATAATTTATTAAGTGTTCCATAGCCGAATAACACAGGTCACCGAGTTACATTTGAGAACAGAAAGGCAAAGATCTATAATGGAACAGGAAGGTTGATCGGTACTAGTGAACAAAGAAAAGGTAACCTATTCTATCTTGATGATATTAAGACCACTTGTTTATTGGCTAGAAATGAAAAAATTTGGTTGTGGCATAAAATTTTATGTCATGTAAATTTTTGACAACATGGTTAGGATAAGCAAGAAAAGAAAAGTAAGAGGCTTACCGAGTATGTCAAAACCCGACCATGTCATGTGCAAGAATTGTCAAAAAGGAAAAATGACAAAGTCTAGTTTCAAGAGAAAAACCTACACATCTAATGCTATTCTAGAGTTAGTCCATACTGACTTATGTGGACCAATGAGAACAAAAATCTATTATGGTGATAGATACTTAATTCTATTTGTTGATGACTATTCTGGGATGATGACTGTCATGTTCTTAAAAGAGAAATTTGAAGCATTTAAGATGTTCAAATGGTATAAAGCTAAAGTTGAAAAACAAAGTGGAAAAGAACTGAAATATTTAAGATCAGATAGAGGAGGAGAATTTATATCTGATGAATTCACTAACTATTTTAATGAGCATGGGATCACAAGACAGGTTTCTGCACTTAGAACACCACAACAGAATGGGATTGCTGAAAGGAGGAATAAATCAATTGTTGATTATGCCAGAATATTGATGATTGAAAAAGGCATCACACAAACATTCTAGAGAGAAGCTGTAAGTACTGCTGTCTATACACAAAACCGAGTTCAATTGAATAAAAACACCAATAAGACACCTTATGAGCTATGGTATGGATACACACCAAATGTGAGTTATTTTAAAAAATTTGGAAGTCAATGTTATGTATTGAAAGATGATAGAAATGAGAAACTTGACTCTAAAAGTGATGAAGTAATATTTCTAGGATATTCTACCAAAAGAAAAGCTTATAAATATCTTAACAAATCTTCTAATAAAATTATTGAAAGCGCAAATGTTAAAGTGGATGAATTTGCTAAGAAAAATGATGAGGAAAGTAGAAAGGAACCAAAAGATTACAATAGATTTGTCTACATTGATGAAACTGACACTCTACCCAAGAAATAATGTAACACTACTGAGCGACAGAACAATGTAACCAAGCATCAGGCTGCACACATAGAAAATCAAGAAAATGATCACAATACTGAACCGAGCAATGAAGATCAAAATAAAGGTCAAAATGATGATCAGAATGATGAACAAAGATCTAAACCTGTACTTGCTAAATATGTCAAATGATGCCATCCATAGGACTAGATCATTGGAGATAAAAGAGCTGGAATGAGAACAAGAAGTAAGTCACTTAACACTAGATGCTTGATTTGTGATTTTGAGCCTAAATCTGTTAATACTGCACTTGAGAATCAAGAATAGGTTAGTGCAATGAATGAAGAGATTGAATAGATTGAAAAGAATAAAACATGGACATTAGTACCTACATCGAGTGACAAAAATTTCATTGGTACCAAATAGATATTCAGAAACAAACTCAATGAGAATGGAGAAGTCACCAGAAAAAAAGCTATGCACAAGAAGAAGGTATTGACTATGGAGAAACCTTTGCACCCATTGCTAGACTAGGAGTAATAATTCTACTTTCTTATTATGCTTTCAAAGGATTCAAAGTATACCAAATGGATGTTAAATCTGCATTTCTGAAGGGAATATTAGAAGAGGAGGTATACATTGAACAACTTGAAGGGTTTGTTGATCCTAAAAAGAGGAACATGGTTTGTAGACTACACAAAGCCTTGTATGGATTTAAACAAGAATCAAGAGCATGGTATGAAAGACTTCACTCTTATCTCATTAGTATTGGATATGTTAGAACAACTGACAACAGTAATCTATATTTAAAAGGAGATGCTAATGATAAGATTTTGATTGCTGAGATATTTGTTGATGATATCATTTTTGGAGGTAATGATATGTTATGCAAGTCATTTGTTGATGAAATGAGCAAAGAATTTTATAGGTCAATGTTTGGAGAGATCAAATTTTTTCTTGGCCTACAGATTCTACAACAGGATAAAGGCATCTATATCACATAATCCAAATACATCAAAGAAGTTTTGAATATATTCAAAATGGATGACTCCAAACCAATTGGAACACCTATGGAAACCAGATGCAAATTGACAAAGGAATACAAGACAACCGAGGTAAATCAAACCTTATACAGATCTATGATTGGCAAACTAATATATGTTGTACACACTAGACCAGATATAGCACATGTAGTTGGTATAGTTGTAAGATTCTCTACTAACCCTAAGGAATCATACATGACTGCTATTAAAAGAATTTTGAGATATCTAAAGAATACCAAAGACTATGGTTTGTGGTATAATAAATAAGGCAAATTTGAGCTACAATTTTATATCGATGTTGATTGGGCTGGAAACATAGATGATAGAAAGAGAACAATAGGATGATCAATCTTTATGGGTGACAGACTTGTCACATGGATAAGTAAAAAGAAAGGATGCATATCACAATCAACTGCATAAGAAGAATATGTGGTTTCTACTACAAATTTCTCTAACATTGCATGGATCAAGCAATTGTTGAAAGGTTTGAATGAAGAAATTTTTGACCCAGTAATTATCTATTATGATAATAGAAGTGCTATCTATAAGCAAGGAAAATCTAGTTGTAAAGGAACACGATAATCAGATTAAAGCATTCTACAACTAAATAAACAAGCTACATACATGATTGAACTAAAAAAAGAAAAACTTAAACGTTAAGGTAACAAGGAAGTGCAAACCTCCTCAAACTAAATCTAAGCTCCCCTTTTGATGTGTTCATGCTTATGGATGTGTGCTCAAGATGTGCTCCAAGCTTCAAAGGTATGTTCTCTAAACTGGCATTATAAGT
>MU224112.1:769698-788296 GCA_018584345.1 Thuja plicata
ATGGGATCATGGACCTGCCCACTAACACCATCCCAAAGGGGATGGTTGCATTGGAACAAATCTTTGACTCGGACCCTCGGGCCCGTGAGAAGGTGTCATCCTCCTCTGAGGGAGGAAAGTTTGAAAAGGTTAACATCAGCCAGCCCGATGAAGAAAATATCATCCACATCGGTACCTCCTGCTCCCCTGAGGAAAAGGAGAAGATTCTTGCGATCCTCTGGGAATACATTAATGTGATCACTTGGGGTTATGAAGACTTGAAAACGTATGATACATCCATCATGACCCACACTATTCCCTTGAAACTGGACGCTAAGCCCTTTCGGAAAAAGTAAAGACCAGTCAACCCCCTGATAGAGCCTTTGATCCGTCAAGAGGTAGAAAAACTGCTGTCAGCCCGGATAATCTTCCCAATCTGGCACACTACATGGGTTGCCAACTTGGTTCCTGTCAGGAAGAAGAACGGCGAGATCCGCCTTTGCGTGGATTTCCAAAATTTGAACAAGGCATCTAAAAAAGATAATCACCCTCTCCCCTTGTTGGATGAGGTGTTGCAGATAGTAAATGGATCCCAGATGATGTCCTTCTTGGATGGATATTCAGGATACAACCAGGTCATGGTCAAGTATGAAGACAGAGAGAAAACAACATTTACCACCAAGTGGGGAACGTTTGCATACAGAAGAATACCCTTCAGTCTGATCAATGCAGGGGCTACATTTCAAAAGGCCATGGACATTGCATTCAAGGGCCTCGTAAATCAGTGCATAATCATCTACATGGATGATTTTACTATCTTCTCCCGGGACAGGTGTGATCATCCCGCCCACCGCGCTCAGATCTGCGAGAGATGTTGCCGGTATGGAATATCCCTCAACCCCAAGAAGTGCATATTCAGGGTCACCGAGGGGAAGTTGCTCAAGCATATTGTCTCTAAGAAGGGTATATCCATAGACCCTGATAGAGTCGAAGCATTGCTGAATCTACAAATGCCTGGCAGCAACAAAGAGATGCGATCCTTTTTTGGAAAGATCAACTTCGTGCGACAGTTCATCACGGGATTCGCAGAAATAGTTAAACCACTCAATGAGATGATGAAGAAAGATACCAAGATTGAGTGGAGTCCTGAAGCAAAATAGGCATTCACCCAGATCAAACAGGCCATAACGGAGGCACTGGTCCTGGCTAGTCCAGACTATTCCCTTCTATTTTATATTTACTCATTTGCTTTGCCGCATTTCGCTGCGGCAGTGTTAACCCAAAAGGTTGAAGGGGAGGAATGACCAATAGCTTTCATGAGTTCCCCCTTCAAGAACACCAAAGTCTGGTATTCATCACTAGAAAAATAGGCCTTCGCTCTGGTTCACGCTGTGAAGAAATTCTGGCATTACATTCTCCGGAGCAAAGTACATGCTATCATCCCAGACCAGGTCGTTAAATCTCTGCTGATGCAGAGTGAATTGGGCGACAGACGGGGGAAATGGATGGCCATCCTCCAGGAATATGACTTAAAAATGCAGCCCATGAAGATAGTCCGAGGCCAGGGACTAAGTCAAACAATGGCAGAAGAGACTCCGCGCATAGAATGCCAAACTTACACAGTGGAGTCCATCACCCAAGACCCGTGGTATACCGATTTGGTATACTTGTTACTAAACAACAAATGTCCAGAGGGGTTACCTCCCCACAAACACCGTGCCTTACGGATGAAAAGCGCACACTTCATGACCAAGAATTCTGCGCTTTACCGTAGAAATTTTGAAGGGGTGTACCTCCGGTGCATCAACAGAGACCAGGCTGTAAGAGTGATTGATGAATTCCATGGATAGTTTGGAACCGGGCATGGTTCAGCTGACGCCACTGCCCACCAGATCCTTTAGGCTAGATATTATTGGCCCTGTATCTTCAAGGATGTTTATGCTCATGTCAGGAAATGCCACACTTTCCAAACCGCGGCGCATCATGAGCGTAACCCAGCGATGCCTCTGCAACTAGTCTACGAGGCTAGACCCTTCGCCCAGTGGGCATCTAACTTCATCGGAGAGATCAACCCCAACTCGTCTACCAACCACTGATACATCCTTACTGCTACTGATTACTACACTCGATGGTCTGAAGCTATACCTTGTAAAAATAACACGGCGGACATAGTTATCAAGTTCTTGGAAGAAAATATCATCACACAGTTTGGAATGCCCTTCGCTTTAGTATGTGACAATGGTCTGGCATTTTCTTCAGCGCAGTTGCTCGAATGGACCTACAATCAGAAGATCACACTAAAGTTCTCCAACAACTATTATCCCCAGGGAAATGGCGTTGTTGAATCAACAAACAAAAATCTACTTGAAGTGATTAAACACCTGCTAGAACGGAATCCCCGGGATTGGCACCAAAAGTTGAAATTCACCCTCTGGGCGGATCGCATTTGTATTAAGGCCGCCCTGGGAACATCACCATTCCACCTGGTTTATAGCTAGAACCCTGTATTCTAAGTCAATTTATAGATCTCAGTATTACAGTTTATGCAGGAATTCAACAACAGGGATGACATCATGGAGGTTCGGCTCTTAAACCTGGTGCAGATGGAAGAACAGAGAGACAGAGCCCTTGAACATTTCGCGCGTCATCAAGCGGTGGTAAAATGATGGTTTGATAAAAGAGCCCAATACAAAGCTTTTTAGATTTTGGATATGGTCCTGTTGTGGGACAAGGCCTGGAAAAAGAAAGGAAAGCATACCAAATTCCAACGGCTCTGGCTCAGACCATACCTAATCTCAAAAATCTGTGGGGCAAATACTTACCGCCTCAACACCCTGACTAGGGAACCTGTCGCATTGCCCATTAATGGACAGTTTCTCAAACTCTATTTCAAATAAGGTGAGTTCGTCCTAAGTTGTATTATATGTAAAGCTTTCCGCTTGTAAATATCACTTCCGGGTGTCTCGTTGCGAGGTGCCCTGTCTTGTAATTAGCCCTGTTGGCTCTCCTCCGGGATGGCCCTCTTTTCCCGTCTTGGTTTTCATTTTTGATTTTCTTTCGGTCCCGGTGTCTTGTTCCGTCTTGCAGGAATTGGAATGCTTCGCATAACTTTGGCCTCCGGTACAATGTCTACAGCATGGTAAACTTTAGAATCTATCTTTAGCACGGTGGAATCGACCTGGTCTCTGGGGTTGTTTCACGGGTTATGGCACATTTTGAGCAATCTCCATTGGGTGTTGTCTCCGGGATCCTGACAATCAGTGAACATGAATAATACAAGGAACAAGTAATCGGACATATTGAGGGTAGATCAACTGTACTCTTTGATTGACCCACGTCTGAAACTTTAAAGGATTCTTCCTGGGTCTGGAGCTTTATCCCCTCTTCAAATATCTAAATACAGGTGGATAGGTGAAAGAAGTACCGCCATTAAAATTAGCTAAGCTTAAGCTTAATGGTGAAAGAAGTACCGCCTTCCCCACCCAGAAACAAATAAAGTAACAGAGAAAAAGTGGGATAAAACTCCGTTCTCCAGGGGAAACGAGCAAATTGATGACTGGTTCGATGTGATTAGTACCCCTTCTCTATTCCTTCCAAAGGTCATCGGCTTGATTTCCTTCCCAAGCACACACGACACCACTGATGAAAGACTACGGACTGACTCTTGTGTGGTTGGATTCTCTCGGATATGTTTCTCTTTGCCTGTCAGACACTTCGGGAAGCGGCTTGTTCCAGTTTTGCTAACCAGAGATTCTTTACTTCTCAAATGCGCTAAGGCATTTATCCCAGATAGTCGCCATTTGTTATGCCCTGCATCCCCGTCCCTACATTTTGTGTGCAAAATGTTGGGTCCCCCTTTTTTTGCTTTTGTTTGCGTTTGCTTACGGTTTTGCCTTTGTCTTTCTTTCCCTTCTTATTTTTCTTTCTCTGGGGTTTTATTCCCCGGTGTTGCGTCTTGTTTGTTTGCTTTCCGTCTCACGGACTCCGGTCCGGAAGGTTGCCTTTTTGTTGGGAACCAGATTTCAGACTCCGAAATTCTTCGTCGTGATGTTCTTAGGGATATCATCACGAGGAATCCTCGGGCCTAGGGTCCAGAGGTTTTTGCCTATCCGGAGATCGCTGGAAGAAGGAGGATTTCCTTTTACCGAGGGTATAAATAAATGTCTTCTATCATTTTCACGTTTACCACGATTAAAACCTTCAAGCGCTTAAAGCGAATTAAAGAGCAATTTCAAAGCGATTAACAGAGCATTTGCAGGAAGTTTATGATAATCAACGCTCGACAATTTTCAGTCATTCTCAGGCAAGTGCAAGTGCTTCATGGTGGTGCTTCTGACCGATTAAAAACCCGAGCTATTGCAGAGCTCCCGCGGTAACCCTTTCTTTTCTCCGCCTTCTACATTTTCAAGTTGGTGTTCCTGTTTTCCCCTCTCCCTGGCTTTCTTTGGTTTTCATTTTGCTTTCGTTTGCCTAGTTTTGTTTTGGTTTTTCTATCTTGTCTGGTCTGTTGTCTTCTGGTTTCGCCGCCCGTTGGTGGGTCGGCTCTGTCAGACGGTTGTCCGCCCTCTGCGCAGAGGTTGTTTCTGTAAATAGTGTAAATAGTTGTAGATAGTTGTAGATAAGTTTCTGTCTCGTCTGGTTTTCCCACAGGCGTCGTCCCATGTTGTATATTCATGTATATGTGTATATAATGGTAAATAGTCTATGTATATATCTCCTTGTTTCTATGTATATATCCCTTGGCTCTATGTATATCCTTTTGAGTGGCTTGGCTAGCTGGTCGAGTCACCCCTATTTCTAGTTTTCCACCTTCGAACTCGCTTCGAGGCAGAAAACCACCTGTTTGAAACTTGGCTCCCCGCCGATTTCAAACAAGCAGTTTTCTCTCTCCTCCATAAAGTCTGTCAGAACCTCATTTACGTCCCATGTGCGCAATCAATTCCAGCCAAGTGGCTTTCCCTTTTCGCTCGTTTAGATAGTTGGCTCCGCCATCATCGCCATCGCACTCATTTAATGATAACGCACGTGGCGTCCACGTGGGTTCGACAACTTGCCTTTTTTATACATCTTTGCTAACGGTCATTTCTCTTGGCCTCGGGTCTCTTATCACCATCCATCCTGTGTCTTTTCCAAGTGTGATAAAATCCCCCGAACCCAGATGTTTAATAAAATCTTATGTTTATCATGTTTTTCTTTTCGGGCATCTTTGCATAATACTAACTTTTCAGGAAGGCAAACACCACGGTGGTAAAATTCCCCAGACCCCAGAATGATTACTTTAATAAACATGTTCTGACAATCGCTTTGTCTTGTAGGTTCCCGAAGTTATCTTCCAAACATGTCTGAAGCGTCTGCATCATCTCCTCCTGAAAGCCTGAAATTACGAACCGCAACAGAAACCAGGGCAGCAACAAAGTCAAAAATGGAGAAAGCCCTGGAAAAAATTCCCCTCACCATGAAGTATGTATAGGATAATGGCATCGTGGGCTCAAAGATTGAGTCCAAGGTAAAACTGATGACCGACGCCAATGTCAGAACCTAGGCAGAAATGCAGGCCCTGGTGAAGGTAATGCACATCCAGCGACAGGCTGGAGACCAGCTCGCAATCAACGTCAAGGGTTCTGAAATCCTTTAGGCAGCTTGCTTCCCATGCTCTATGCCATCTCCGGAGCTTATCTTAATACTGGCTTCCAACTACAACTCTTATGTCTGATCTGTTATGCTCGCAGCTGCAGAACCCACAGGATACCCCTCTCCACTAGTGTCCCTCGACCCAGTCACATTCCAGGCAGGCCTGGGTATCCCACAATTTGATAGAGCCACGGTGGTTACAAGGACTGATGCCTTGAAATAGTTCACACAACTGGAGGATGCCGCCCGGGTATACATGAATACCCATTGGCTCAAGGCCCCGAAGAGGGACCCAAAGAGAATAAAGATAGATATCCCCCGCTCTGAATTCAAGGAGAGCATCCAAATGGAGATAATAGCATTAGCCCGGGTATTTGGGCAACCTTCTACCCAGGAGTTTGCCAAATGGATGTACTATTTCCTCCTCGGCATCTCCACCAAGGGATAATTCTTTGACTGGGCGACAATAATCTCCAATCATGTCAACTCCCAGTTCCAGCAGTTAAACTAGAAGAAGAAGTTCTACATGTCTTCTTATGTTTTCTTGGCTTTGGCCCAACAGAGGCCCCAATCCAATGGACTACTTACAGATGGCATTCTTAGGATTAGCCTGCGACAAAAAGCACCGTGGGACCATTTCCCACAGACTCAATGGGAGGCTAGCTTCCCCAGTTTCTGCTGGGTAAACGATTCGTTCGTTTACTACCACCTGCTCACACCCGCCCAGGATGCTGGATACCGCCTATCTACTGAGGCGATGAAGTTAGTCAGTAGTTATGGACACTACTATATCCAATTCCAGCAGCATACATACATTAGGATCGCCGGCTTCTCTGGGAAACCCTACTTGTTGCCCAAGCATTGTAGGGACAAGATCGTGCTGTTGGAATACTGTCGACAGATAATGGAGCTGCACGCCTTCTTGGCCCTCAAGAAGGTCCCCAATGTCCCATTCCCAATTACCTGTGGGAACTACACATGCAGTCTGGCTGCCGCGAAGGAGGCAGACAATGAGCTAAAGAGTTATAACTTGCAAGAGTTTTATCTGGCGCGGAGAAATTTTGATCTGCATGGAAAAATTGCAACAGCACTGCCCCAGGCTTCAGAGCCCCATCATATACACATGGAAGACTTCTGGGCTGATTGCCAGGATGACGTGGATGTGTGGAACAGGCATTATGTAAGAATGACGGCCAGAATGATGCAAGAACTGAAGCTCCAGAGATTCCCAGCGGGCTTCTCAAACGCCGCCCCCACCATAGATCCCCAATACAAAGAAAAGGGGATCGATAAAATGGCACTGCCGGTAATGGATTGGGCCGCCCAGGAGGGGCCCACGATTAAGGACTTCAATCGGGAGGTGGTTGAGCAAAGTCATGCCTATTTCAAAAGGGTGTGCCCCGGGAGCATGCGTCAAGCTCCCCTACCGGTGCCAAAATTAGCACCACAGCCGGTACCAAGATTGACCCCAGGGGCCGGGACTTCTTCGCAGGGCGCAGACAAAGGAAAGAGAATAGCTACAACCCCCTCCGTGCAAGAAGTTCCTATACAAGAATAGATCAAGCAATCTGTGGCAGCCTCCCAGCAGATGAGGGAACAGTTAATAACGAGGCTAGCCACTCCCCCACTCATGGCTGGACCAATTCGTCCCCCTTCCTCCCCATCGTTGGCAGCCCTAATGATAAAGGCAACGGGAGTGGATCCCATGGAAGTGGCGGCAATAGCCGGTGCGGGGCCACCTTTGGTTACCCGAAGGAAGAGGAAGCACATCAAGCAGGTCAAAGCAGAGCCGGTACTAGTGCTGGTAACATCCCTCCCCCAGGAAATAGAGATCCTTTCTTCTAGTTCCCCAGAACCAGAGAAAGAAGCAGAACCTGTAGAGGTCCCGGCCAGTCCCCCTCAAGAAGAAGAATTTGATGTATTTGCGGCCGATGAGTTCGGTAACTTACAGGGGGACGATACGCAAGCAGGGGTAGAAGTCCCGGGGAAAGAACAAGAGGCCGCGGAGCAAGAAAAGGTGGAACAAAATCCTGCACAAGAACAATAGGTAGGAGAAAAGGAGCCAGAGCTGGAGATTATCTCCGGGGCTCAAGAGATGCAAGGTCTGAGAGTGGACCAACTAAAGCAAGGTGAAAAAATGGCATCTGCTGGGGGAACTGAACCTTCGGGAATAACCGTAACCCCAGCCACCACGTTCTAGGGGCCACTCCCAGGAGCAACCTTCGGGCAGGTTATCACAGTGGCCCAAACTCTGAATCTCAGCCCGATACCTCCCCTAATGTCAACAGAGGAAGAAGCCCCGGTGGAAGAAGAACAAGAACAAGAAGAAGAAACGCAGCTTGAATAAGAAATCCCCAAGTAAACCTACCAGGTTCCAGACCCAGTGATTGATATACAGGACCAGGCTAAGGGGATGGAGGTTGAAAAGAATGTTGCTGCAGAAGAAGTTGAGGCCAGGGGAGGAACGGATGAGATCCATGTTGAAAAGGAGCAACAGCCACCGGAGACTGGGAAAGAATCAGGAGAACAAATTCTGGCAGGAAGACCACCTCTCCCACCTCAGTGGCTGGTAGAAAGCAAAAAGAGAAAATATAAGTCTACTCTGGTAATCCCTCTCTCCTTGGCCGAGATGATAGCCCAAGTTCAGGCCCCACCGAAGGCAAAGAAAGCCCAGACATTTCATACTCTGCGAACTGGGCCGGGTGGAGAAATAGTTGCCATTGTGGCAACAGCTCCCCCAAACGTCGATGAGGCAACTACAGATCCCGTGGATTAAAATGTTGCAGAGGTGTCCCTGGGCAAAAGAGGAAAGAAATGTGAGGTAGACTTGCTTAAGGAGGCAGCAAGGGCAGTAAAAGCCTGATACAAAAAGGAGGCCCAGAGGCTCAAGGCTGAAAAAGAAAAGAATGCAAACCTTATGGGATTGCTTATTGAGCTGGCCAGACCCATCAATGTCGCCCCTCCAGAGACCTCCACATCAGAGGAATTACCGCAAAGTGACATAGACTCCCTGCGAGTAATGAAAAAGAAGGCCCAAGCAGTAGACGAATGGGTCACCCTACAGATAGGAAACACACGGCGTTTCCTGGCGTCCACTCTCCCAGACTTATACACGGCCCGGCAAGTTATTCATCAGGAAGAAACACTCATTAAGTAGTGGGAGAGTGACGCTGAAAATTACCAAGCATGGAAGGTGGAGCTCGAAGAGCTCCTCACCTTGGGAGAAGATATAATTTCTGAATTTGGAATTCTGGGTGAGGAATCGTTTGATTTTGTGAGAACTCAGCACTCCAGACTTGACCTCACATTGGAGATAACCAAGCAACTGGTGGAGTCTTTGCAAGAAAAGGTAAATACTGTAAAATATTCTTCTAATTTATATAAGTCTTTTGTAATAAAGGCTTTCGGGGCTGATCCCCTTAGCCCAGACACATATATCCCCGAAGATTCAGTTTTGGAGAGTTTTGATGAAATAATGAAATCCCGGTATCAATCCCCGGAGGGGATAGATGGGACCCAGATGGAAAAACTAACCAAGATGATACTTAAGGGTCATGACGCTGTAAGAATGGCGGATGAATTTAAAGGAAATATTCCAGACCTAGGGGAACAAGTTGAAGTGGCCAGGCACAGAAGGGTCAGCCTAAGAGAGATAGATGAGGATGGCATTTCCCGCCTCCTTCAGGCCTTCAATGATAATAAGAAACCTTGAGCTTTCTCCGGGGGCCGGGGGGAACTTAAGTGTTGAGTATTCTTTATTCTTTTGGGGGACGTTAGTTCCCAGATCCTGGAGTCCCAGATCCAAAATTTTGTATTCTTTACAGTGATTCGTGTCCTGGTCCCCGAGGCCGACCGGTCACTTTCAGAGGTAGTTAATAAAATTTTCAGAGGATGGTTGGCCACATCAAAGAGACGTCGGCTTGGCAGTTGGTTTTCTGACAGGGTGGTCTTCTCAAGGCACCATTCAGAGGTACACCTGGCGTGTTGCAGACAGGGTACCGCATTTCCCATTTATGAGGCATGTAGCCTCGGTCCCCGAGGGACCTACTTCCTTCTTTCTCCTTCCTGGCTCTCTTCTCGAGACCGATTCTTCCAATGTATATTCTTGTCTTATTCTTCTGACATGGCAGACCTATTCCGTCTCCAGGTCTTTTGTAGGGTGGCGCAAGTAGTACCGGCCCCCAAATATTATATTTTATTGAAATATAATGTAAATAGGGTTAGGGTTAGAAGAGAGTTGTATAAATAGGCAAATCGACCCATTTCCAAGGGTCGGAAAAATTGATGATTTTGTTGTCCATAGCAATAGAAAAAGAATTTCTCTTTTCAAGTTGCAGAGTTCAATGCTCCATTGTTCTGTTCTCAATAGTTAGATGCTCCCCTAGAGCCGCCATTGTATCACGCACCAGTGCTTGCTGGAAGGAACATTAATAAAGAAGGAAGAATTCATGGCAATGATGTTGTTGGCATTCCTGCTTCTGAGTTAATGGTATTTCATGTTTTGATGTTCTTTATGTATTCTACTATGGTATGTTAAAGTAGATTAACGACCTCTTTATTCCTGCTACTGATAAAATGCTGGCTGATGGTTATGTGTTTCTTCGGTATTTAGTGTAGTTTACCAGAGTATTATTGATGTTCCGGACATTTCAACATGACTATAGTTAGATAAATCATTTCTAACCCTGCAGGATCTTTTTTGCTTTATTTGCTAAGTATAGAACGCTAGGGAAAAACCTTACCTTGATCGAATCTTCGGAGAAAATGAGTTGAAGAAACTAGCTATCCCCCTCAAAAATAGTCACCTCTCCCAATCGAACCCCGCACCATCGTGACCCGACACCCAAGTGCTTGGAGGCTCGGTGGGTTTATTTCCCCCGGACAACCTTTGCAGGCGGAGTTGGCCGATTTCCCCGGAACCCGGTGACAACTTATGACTGTTGGCGGACCCAGTCAGCAAAACCCCATCAACAGGGGGTAAGGGTCCTATTTTATTCTCCTTTTTATCTCACATGATTCATTTTATATCTTGGATGACTTGTTTATTTTATAAGATGACATCCTTTCTTGCATGTATTTTTTGTTTTACATAAGGATATTCTCATTTTCAGGAGGATGAGATCCTGACATGCAACCTTATGCTTTCTTGAAAACACATGTATATTATAAATGAAAACCACTTAGAGAGCATAGCATGTCTATCCTATTTTTCTCTTCCTATATGATACATCCAATATCCATTATGAAGCTTGCATATTTTATAGTATGATGTCCTCTCTTGCATGGATTTGTTGTTTTATGCAAGATCTTCTCTTTTTTGGGAGATTTACATCCTGAGTTGCAATCTTATGCTTGCTTGAAAGTACATGTTTATTATAAAAGATCTATCACTTAGGGATTTTATTGGGTTATTCTTTCTATCTCATCTTTATCTCCTTTCAAGGATCTATTATCTCTTTGTTAATCATCTCTCTTGTGCTATGATATTCTCCCATGTATGGAATTATTGTTACAAGATATTTCTCCCTCGCAGGATTAGTATCCTCCTTAAAATCTCTTCCTTAATTGCAAGTGTATATATTGTATAATTGGGGTTGACCACTTATCAGACATAAGGTGGCATCCTTCTTCTTCCTCATTTTATCCCTATGTATTTTCTATTATTTCATGATTGTACATTCTTTTTGGCATGAAATACTTTGTTTCACGCAAGATACTAATATTTTTTCTTAACAATCCTTTTCATGTCTCAAAGGGCATGTCTATCATCTAATAATCATATGTATTATCATTTCATTTATTTTCTTTGATGATTTTCTTACATTATGTGTGATGTCTTTTCTAGCTTTAATATGTATGTTACATTAGGAGTTTTCTCTTATTTGCATCTTATTTTGATTGGAATTGTATATCTATTATGAAGTAACTATCATCAAGGGTGTATTGTATATTTTGTCTTTCCTTCACACTTGGGGGGGGAGGTTTCTTGTAAATTCTTATTCTCTCTTGTCTAAGGATCTAATTTCCTTAGTACAGTGGCATTTGTTTATCATGTGACATTCTTTTCTTATAAAGAATTGTTAGTTTTGATTTGGGATTCTCTCTTATACCTTGATCACAACCTCTTCTATTTTTGCAAAACTATGTTCATTATAAACAATTTCCCTTAATATGTATTTCAAATTTTTTCATCCTTCATCAAGAATCCCTATTTCACCTGGTAACAGAGGGCTAAATGGGTGCATTCTGTTCTCCTCCCCCTCTTTGTCTTTAAGATTCTATCTTTGTCCAAGAACTCCTCTTGAAGTTAGATGTATTGTAGCTAAGATCTCTTCATTTCAAGGTTATCTTCCCACAAGCGTAATATCCTTTCATAATTTTCTATTTTCTTATCTCATAAGAGTGATTGTACTTAGCTAAGTTCATGGAATACATTGTAGATTTAAGGATATATCCTTGGTTTTGGAAGTAGTCATCCTTGATTCTCTTCCTTATGATGTATCCTACATTTCCATCATAAGGAGGGGGCATACATACAACCTCCCTTGTACATTACATGCATTTTTTTGATTGATGCATAGACTAGTTGCAAAACACAGATTCACCTGGAAATTTCCGTAAAGACTAATCCCTGAACATGGATTCATGTAGAATTTCTAAGGATAATCCCTAGATAAGGATTCATACAAAATTTCCACAAGACTAATCCCTAAACATGAATTCATATAGAATTTCCATAAGAATAAACCCTATACATGGATCCACATGGATATGATGGTTTCCATAAGACTAATCCCCAAACATTTGCCCTATATGCAAAACAAATTTTCCCTGTGCACAAAAAAAAGCTACCCCGTGTGCAAATTTATCAAGGTAGAATTGGCTAGCATGGCATGCAAACTTGATAGAACTTTCAATGTTATCTTTTGCAGTGTTCTCTTTGTGTGGCCCATAGTAAGACATACAATCTTACTGGGCTAGGTAATCATCTCTCTCTCTCTCTCTCTCATTGTTGTGCTAGTATTTT
The DNA here is from genome assembly GCA_018584345.1 of Thuja plicata. Taxonomy (NCBI): domain Eukaryota; kingdom Viridiplantae; phylum Streptophyta; class Pinopsida; order Cupressales; family Cupressaceae; genus Thuja; species Thuja plicata. Next base: position 782,336 of record MU224112.1, read on the forward strand.
ATACCATGGAGTTTGTATCATCTTTGATGATGCTCTTATTCTTCATATGTGACCACTTGTGCTCTTGAAATAGCTTTCCAAACATGATATTAGTGGATGGGACATTTCTAGTTGACGTCTCTTTTCACTAGTTGATTTGGAGTTTTGTTTTAGTACTAACCCTTTTTGTGTCTTTTGTCTTTGCTCTTTATTTTTGTTTTTTGCTTTGTTTTTCACGCCCTTGTGCATGGATGTGGAGTTAAGATCCTTGTTTTTGGGTCTTATGTCTTTAAACTTAGTGATGTCTTACATATTTGCAATTCACCTATCATCTCTCTCTTGACATTATTCTTTCTCTTCCTTTACCATGAGCATGTGTTTGTTTCATACTACCACTAAAGTGGGGACTAAATGTACTGTCCTAAAAAGTAATAACTTAATTTGTGCTCACTTTGGGACCATTTTGAGCCCACTTTAGTGTGTTCCTTATGGTATGACCTCATATTGCACCTAAATGCATAATTAATATAGATATAGGTCCTACTCCTTTTTCAAACTCTAAGGTGGCTCTAATTTCTATGTATATTTTCCCATTTTTCCATCCATTCATAATTCATTTCCTCCTAGGTTATAATCTTCATGCATTTTACATTTTGAGCATTTCCCTAATTTCCAAAAAAACTAAGGCTTTCAGATCCCTCTTAGCACACAACCCTAAGTCTTGGGCAAACTTTGAAAAAGTTTAACTAGACAAGGTCGATTTAGATCGGCCTTATCCCAGAATAGGTCGACTTAGGTAGGCATTTTCCTAAGGATTTTTCATTTTGTGGGATTCAGGCCCTATGCGGGGTTGTTTATCCTAGGTTCTTAATCAGGGTCAGCCTTGCAAAATCTGAGCCCCAAAATGTGTATAAAAGGAGACCTCTTTCCTTCATTTTCACATCATGACTTTATTGGGAAAATTATTATTGTGCATTCAATAGATCCAAGTGAAAGAAAACATTCATTGAAGACATCCATTATAATTCATTCAAGGCATTTCCTTCCATAGATCTTGTTCTTTTCCCCATTGGACACCAAGTGAAAGAGTTTGACATCAAGGAAGGAGATCTACCTCCCTACCTCAAGTCTACCTCTTCTTCAATTCAATAATGAGGTGAATTACAACATATATTACATGAGGTTTTGTCTTAAATGATTTCCTTTTGTTTTTTTTTGTTGATTCAAAGCTATTGCATCAACATTCTTAATCACATTTTCATGCAGGAGCATCCTAGGTGTAAGGGCAATCTTGCATCACCCAAAAATATTTATGTTTGCTTTTCAATAAGGGCTATCTTGTGCAGAGCTACTATCTATGGAAATTTGATATTTTTAGTAAGTTGGTCATACAATCTCAGAATGTTCTGATTTCACATGTGGAGGTTCATCTCAGTCTTATCAGCCTGCTAGTAAAGTTTCATGGCTAGATCAGGTCTAGTTTTGAAGATATTAAAGATTTTCGGTATTGGTAGCATGGTACAGAAACTTTGAACTCAGTTTTGAAGGCTTTAGAGGCCCCAAATGAGGTCAAAAATTTGGCTGCAAGGATTTACACCTGTAGAGCGCTTCGTGGCCTTTCCAAATTGGGGTCATAATAGTCAATCGGGTCAACTGGCGATGACTTATGGTCTTCGGAAGTTGGGTCACTTGAAATGGCAGAAAATAATTTTTCTTCAAAATTTATGTTCGGGTTTCAAAAGTTATTTTGAGCCGACTATGATATAATAAATTGTAAAATAAAATAACTCTAAGTTTGGTCAGCCCTATGGGCTAAATTTCTGGAACCTTCTCGGGCGGTGGAAATTGCCTATATGAAGAAGGCCTATAGTGTTGTCTAGAGAAGTTCTGGGTAGATCTGGGTAATAATTTGAGGCTTTGTCCTACAGAATATTGTAAGGGGAATGCCCATGTGGCTTTGCATATTGTAATTCTAAAAGTTTGTAATTCCACATTTGTGAATATAATAAGAAGCCCATTTTATGTTCTTGCAAATTATTGTTGCTTCTCTATATCTGTTATGTGTTTGTGGTATTAAGGGGAGCCCCCTTCATTAGGTGGTATTAGAGAAAGAGTTCCTGAGTGTGTAAACAGATTGCCAACTATGAGGCAGTTTGCAACAGGACTGTGGGTTAGGGTTTTTGTGTAAACAGATCACCGACTGTGAGGCAGTTTGCACCGGGACCGTAGTTAGGGTTTCAGTGCGCATTGCGAAAATGCCTCCACGAAGGGAACGTGGCAGAAGAGCTAGTGTTGTGACACCTGAGGTTAGAGAGCTCCAGAAACAAGTGCAAGTATTGCAAGAAGAGATTCACAGAGGAATGAATCTTAATGTTAGAAACGAAAGTGAGGATGAAGCCGAAGAAGGAAATGATGATCAAGAAGAAGTTAAGTTTTGAAACTAGAAGAAGAAAGGCTTTTCTGAGCCATTTTCAAGATTGCAAAAAGACATAAGATTGAGGTTCCTGCATTTTTAGGGAATCTTAACCCAGAGGAGTTGATTGACTGGATCAAAAAATGTGAAGAATATTTTGAGTATGAGGATATTGAGGATCCTGATCGGTTCAAGTTTGCGAAAGCCAGACTGAAGGGCCATGAGAAGATCTGGTGGCAGGAGATCCAATTGGAGCGAAATCAAAGGGCAAAGGATAAAATCACAAGATGGGATCGGATGGTGGATAAGCTGAAGCGAGAGTTCATTCCTGTTGATTATGAGCTTGACCTACTGAAGAAAATGCGAAGTTTGAAGCAAGCAGGAAGATCTGTTTAGGAGTATACAGAGGAGTTCTATCGAATCTTCATCAGAACAGGCCATGCAGAAGCTGATAAGGATAAAGTTGCATGTTATCTTAATGGGTTGAGGCCAAGCATTTAGGAGGATTTGAATCTAGTTCGAATGAACAGTATTAAGGAGGCATACCATTTTTCCCTAAAAGTAGAAGAAAAGCTGAACAAGAAGTTTGAGAGCAGAAAAAATGGAAGAGGTCGTGCTGGAAGATCTGGTGGACGATCATATGGTGGCCAAAATGAAGATCCAAAAAAGAAGGATGAGGCCAGTAATAGTCAGAATTAGTGAGAAAATAATTTCAATCATTTTCAAGATCGTAATAATAAAGATCAGAAAGGAAGAGGAAGAGGACAAGGATCTGGAAGAGGAGGCTTCCATGGAACATGTTTTCACTATGGAGAAGAAAGTCATAGGGAATTTGAATGTCCTCAGAGCCAAGGAAGAACAAACATGATAAATGAAGGTCAGGCCAGAGTTGCACATGTAGATGAAGATGCCAGATCGTCACATTCTAAAGATGTTGAAAGAGGAGAAACATTGATTAACAGAAGAGTCCTGCTGAGTGGTGAGAATGAACTTGAACAAAGGAGGAGCCTGTTTCGCACTAGGTGCAAGTGTTAGGGTAAGTGTCGTGATGTGATTATTGATAGTGGAAGCACTAACAATTTGGTGTTAGAAGAGATGGTGACAAAGTTGAATCTGAAGACACAGAAACACCCACATCCATATCAGATTGCCTGGGTTCAAGATGACCACAAGGTCATGGTCAATGAACAATGTCTCGTGAAGTTCAAGATTGGCGGATACCATGATGAGGTATTGTGTTATATCATATCTATGGATGTATGTCATATGTTGTTGTGTAGACCATGGCAGTTTGACAGATGTGTTGTACATGATGGTCGTGCGAATACCTATTCCATGATAAAGGATGGAGTGCGACATAAGCTAAAGCCATTGAATGACACAGAAGAAAAGGTATGTGGTAGTGCAAGAATAACTTTTGTTGATGGAAGAAAGTTTCTAGATGGTATGAGGCATGATCATGTGTGTTTTTCTTTAATTCCAAAAGCTGGTAAGGAGGAAGTAGAAGATGTTCCTGTAGAAGTTGTAGATTTGTTGAATGAGTTTTAGGATATTGTATTTGATAATGTGCCTGATGGATTACCACCAGTCAGAAAGATCAGTCATCAAATGGACTTGATTCCAGGAGCGAGTTTTTTGAATAAGGTAGTACACAGAATGACACCTGCAGAAAGTGAGGAGTTGAATAGACAAGTACATGAGTTGTTGTAGAAAGGATTGATCCGTGAGAGTCTGAGTCCCTGTGCTGTACCAGTGGTATTAGCACCAAAGAAGAATGGAGAGTGGAGGATGTTTACAGACTCCAGGATAATAAACAAGATCACAATTAAGTACAGGTTTCCATTGCCACGAATGGATGATATTATGGACTGTTTGAGTGGAGCTATATATTTCTCAAAGATAGATCTGAAGAGTGGATATCATCAGATTCGGATCAGAGAAAGAGATGAATGGAATACTGCCTTCAAGACAAAGGAAGGATTGTACGGGTGGTTAGTCAAGCCTTTTGGGCTAACCAATGCACCGAGCACTTTCATGCAGCTCATGAACGACGTTCTAAACAAATTTTTGGGTAAGTTTGTCATTTTTTACCTAGATGATATTTTGATCTTTAGTAAGACATTGGAGGAGCATATGATCCATATTCGTATGGTATTTTATTAGAGTAATAGTATATTTACCTTTATAATTAAGTCTATCTGATTTAATTATTAAAGGTCACTATTATTCTATTTCACTTAAGCTTGTCATTTAGGTGCATAATAATTAATATGTTTATTAATTATTAAATGCACAAACCTAGCTTTCTCTGGCTTTAGGGTTTCTCACCTTATAAGCCGCTTTTTTGTAATTATTGTTCATTCTTTTGAGAAATACATTTTTACTCTCACTCCGCTGAGATTCTCAAAACCCTAGCTCTCTCTCTCTCACAGGTTGTTCTACAGCTTCTGGTATTTTGCTTGCAGGTGATCTTGGTTTTCTGTGGATTTACACATTTGTGAAATCCTACATGGTATCAGAGCCTCCCTGTCCCTGCCGAGGTTGAAGTTCTTGAAGCCTGGATTCGAAGACGACAGCCACATCTTGTTTCTGAGGTTTTCTGTCACTTTGACGGAGGTACGAACTTCTAGAGCAGATTGAGCAGAAATAGACACCGCCATTGCGCTCAGAAGGCCCGGGAGAGTCGAAATCATATAAGACTCGACCAGTTTAGCCTCCGGGAGCACAGGGAATTTTTTCTGGCCTCCTAGGGCCGTACCGTACGGATTTTGAGAAAAAAAAATAAAAAAAACACGTTTTGCTTTGGAAAACGCACCGCAGCCCGAGCGCCGCCAGCGCGCTGCCTGAGCGCAGCCCGGGCGCAGCTCATCCAGCGCCGGCCACCTGCCGGCCACCAGGCCGCCGCCCAAGCGAGCGCCGCTCCCCAACGACCCACCTGCCACCATTCTGCAGCCCGGGCACCACCAGAACTCAGCCGGGCCACCACCTCAGCCGGCGGTAACCACCCAGCCGCCACCGGCCATCATACACCCGCGCAGGGCTGACATCACGTTGACGTCAGCTGCCGGGAAATTTTTTCCGGCGTTGTTTTCAAAATTTCTGGCAGTTTTCTGGTTTTCCGGCGGTCGGCATTTTTTTTCCGGCAACCACGACGGCCGTCAAATTTAATACAGTAGACGGGTGACGGCCATTTGGACGTCAATTTTAATCCCGTCTTTGTGTTTTTCCAGAGAGTTGTCTTTTGGAGGGGCAGTTGGTTTTTCGACTGTAACTTGAGCATACGGTGTCGTTTTTTGAAAAACAAAATATCGCTGGAAAGTTGTTTCCGAGCCAGACGCGATGGTGCTGGTTTTGTTTGTTGATTCCACTATTTGAGCACCTATTTTCAGTGTTGAAGTAGAGGCTTCGTTTTCCCTCCTACTCTGCATCCGGCATTCCAGGTTTTTCTCTAGTTTTTTTGTACTTTCAGTGGTTGATTACTTGCTGTACGGGGGTTAGAATTATACTTTGTGGGGGGGTGCATTTTCTTTCTGTCATTTACTTTCAGAAATCGACCCTTCTACTTCCGT
>MU224112.1:805597-815713 GCA_018584345.1 Thuja plicata
CTGTTATGAGCCAAGAAGGTAAACTTGTTGCTTATTTTAGTGAGAAGTTAAATGATGCCAAGAGAAAGTATTCTGTTTATGATCAGGAATTTTATGCTATAGTTCAGGCATTAAAGAAGTGGAGACACTATCTGCTTCCTAAGGAGTTTGTTTTGTATACTGATCATCAAGCTTTGCAATATTTGAATAGAAAAGGAAAGTTGAATCAAAGGCATTTGAAATGGGTTTAATTTTACAGAGTTATACATTTGTTTTGAAACACAAGAGTGGAAAGTCTTATAGGGTTGCAGATGCCCTTAGAAGAAGGTAACTATTGCTGACAAACATGCAAATTGAGGTTGTTGGGTTCAATGAACTCAAGAATTTGTATCTAAAGGATCCTGCTTTTGGTGAAGCTTGAAAAGCTTGTATAGAACCTATTACTATAGACAGGACGAAATGGCTAGATTTTATCAGCCAGGATGGTATGCTATTCAAAGGGAGTTAGTTGTGCATTTTGCAAAGTTCGATGAGGGAGAATCTCATCAAGGAGAAGCATAGCAGAGGATTGGCTGGACATTTTGGTCGTGATAAAACCCTTGCTTTGGTTAGTCAGAATTAATATTGGCCACAGTTGTAGCAAGATGTGAAGAAGTTTGTACAGAGTTACAGAGTATGTCAAATGGTGAAAGGAGTGAAGCAGAATAGAGGGTTGTATCATCCATTACCTATATCAGAGAATCCTTGGGAGGATATCAGTATGGACTTTGTTCTTGGTTTACGGAGGACTCAGCGGGGACATGATTCAATCTTTGTGGTGGTTGACAAATTTTCAAAGATGGCACATTTCATTCCCTGCAAGAAGACTAATGATGTTGTTCATGTAGCAGAATTATTTTTCAAAGAAGTGGTGAGGCTACATGGTTTGCCAAAGACCATCGTTTCAGATCAAGACACTAAGTTTGTTGGATATTTCTGGCGTACGTTGTGGAAGAAGTTGAAGATAGATTTGAAGTTTAGTTCGTCACATCATCCACAGACAGAGGTGGTGAATAGGAGTTTGGGGAATTCGTTGAGATGTTTGGTTGGAGATAAGCCAACAGGATGGGATTTGATTTTACCACATGCAAAATTTGCATACAATAATTCTGTCAATAAGAGCACTGGTAAATCACCATTCAAGATTGTATATGGAAGTAGTCTAAGAAATACATCTGAATTGAGGAAGATAGATAAAGGAGAAAATAGTAGTGCTGAAGTTGAGGATTTTGCAGAACACTTGAAGAACATCCATGAGGAAGTGAGGAAGTACATTACCAAAATGAATGCACAGTATAAGGCTAAGGCAGATAAGAAAAGGAGACATAAGGAATTTAAGGTTGGGGATGAAGTCATGATTCACTTACGGAAGGAGAGGTTTCCAGTTGGTACATATAACAAGCTAAAAATGAAGAAGTTTGGACCATGTAAGATATTGAAGAAGCATGATTCAGAAAATGCATATGAGGTAGAATTGCCTAGTGAGCTGAATATTTCACCTGTGTTTAACATTTTAGATTTGACAGAGTATCATGAAGGAGGTGTTGAAGATGAGATCACAGCGGCACAGTGGAGTATTCCAGCAAGTAGTTCAGATACCAAGGAGATTAAAGACATACTGGACAGTCATGTTGGTAGAAGCACAAGGAACATGACATATGAAGAATATATGGTCAAGTGGAAAGGATGACCTGTTGAAGATTCGTCATGGCTGACAAGGGAGGAGGTTAACCATCTTGGTTTTCCTCTGCACACCTGAGTCGTCATAGGGTCACTTCTCAAATTACCCTGGGTGTCTGATGCAGGAACATCCTTGGTGTAAGGGCAATCTTGCATCACCCAAAAATATTTTTGTTTGCCTTTCAATAAGGGCTATCTTGTGCAAAGCTACTATCTATGGAAACTTGCTATTATTAGTAAGTTGGTCATACAATCTCAGAATGTTCTGATTTCACATGTGGAGGTTCATCTCAGTCTTATCAGCCTACTAGTAAAGTTTCATAGCTAGATCAGGTCTAGTTTTGAAGATATTAAAGATTTTCGGTATTGGCAGTAGGGTACAGAAACTTTGAACTCAATTTTGAAGGCTTTAGAGGCCCCAAATGAGGTCAAAAATTTGGGTGACGGGCACTTGCACAAAAATTAAGCCTGTAGAGTGCTTCATGGCCTTTCTTAATTGGGGTCATAATAGTCAATTGGGTCAATTGGCGATGACTTATGGTCTTCGGAAGTTGGGTCACCTGAAATGGCAGAAAATAATTTTTCTTCAAAATTTCTGTTCGGGTTTCATAAGTTATTTTGAGCTGAATATGATGTAATAAATTGTAAAATAAAATAACTCTATGTTTGGTCGGCCCTATGGGCTAAATTTCTGGAACGCAGTAGAAATTGCCTATATAAAGAAGGCCCGTAGTGTTGTCTAGGGCAGTTCTGGGTAGATCTGGGTAATAATTCGAGGCTTTGTCCTACAAAATATTGTAAGGGGAATGCCCATGTGGCTTTGCATATTGTAATTCTGAAAGTTTGTAATTCCACATTTGTGGAGATAATAAGAAGCCCATTTTATGTTCTGGCAAATTGTTGTTGCTTCTCTGTTTTTGTTATGTATTTGTGGTATTAAGGGGAGCCCCCTTCATCACATTTTTAGAGAAAATTTCATCTACATGGTATGATATATTCCATTGTTTAGATCTAATCTCTGCTATATGTTAACATTCTTTCCTTTACATGTATTTCATGTCAAGTATTATTCCTATACAAGGACTTGACCAAGGTAAACCCCTTTCCACAATAAGTTCCCCGTCTTTTCTGTGTGTAGGAACATGTGATGGAGTTTCGGATCTGTATTTTTAGAGTTACAAAATCAGTGATAGGTCTACTACAGATCTCACCAATTTTGTGCCTCCAGGACAAGGTCAACTTTCTTGGACAACGCTGAGGTCAAATTTTTTGGAAAACACCGACTTGAGTTGGCATTTTCTTGGGAATTTGCATTTTTCACAGCTAGAAGTTACAGGTCTCAATGTTCTAGATCCAAAATTGTCTATGTGTTTTACAATTTTACAACAGTCAAACCCAGATTTGAAATTCACTTGTTCTCTCCTAGTTTCAAAGTGAGTTCTCCCATTCTATTTTCTCTTGCATTTACTTTCATAGATCAGATTTACATTGCTTTAATCAGTAATTACATTTACATATCAATACATATAATTGTCATCCCTATCATTAGGAATCACAAAAACCCCACATTGTGTGGATCATGAATTTGCACCCTTACTCTTTTGGTTGTGCTAATCGGATTCACTTTGTTGCAAGTTATGTATTCCACTATATGTAGAACTTGGTGGTCTACCATTGATCATCATTTTCTATATTACAAAAAGGATTTACAAGGTTGATGGTACCTAAATACTAACATTCTCCCACTTGACATCAGACATTATAAATTACTCCATAAAGATACATAATATAAATTAACTACTGATCAAGGCATGTGGCCTGCACCAAGAAAAATTATATGTAGTTACTGGCTTCATGAGAGAATCCATAAAATTATCCTAAGTATCAACTTTTTCAATCAAGACCTATCCATTCTCAACCATCTCTCACACACAGTTATGTTGAACATCAACATGTTGAGTATGACCAATACCAATAACAAGTATTTGTAACCAAACTGCCTCCTTAAAGGTATGTGTATCTCAGTAATATTATCTACATCGGTGGTGGACAATGCAATTGTAGGTTTTCTTTTACTCATCTAACTCATTGCACCTATAAACAAAGTAAATACACTGCCACTAGTGGACCTTCACATGTCTAAGTAACTTGTCCAATCTGCATCAACAAAACTATGTATATCCAATAACTTATCTACATCATCATTACCATGATAAAAAAAAAATTAGAAGTGTACCTCAAAAGTACACAAATTCCCTTTAACAAAATTTTAATGTTCTTTACTTGGGTTAGACATAAACCTATTTAAAACTTCCATTACTTGGGCTATATCTGGTTTAGTATAAATCATTACATATATTAAAATATAAATGAAACTAGCACAAGGAACATTAGACATTTCTTCAATATCATTATAAAAATTAAGATACATATAAATTCAATATAGTACCAACCAGAAATAAAATACTTGTTGGTTTACAATTTTACATTTTAAATCTCTACAAAATAGTATCAACACACTTACTCTGACTTAACCAAATATTTATATGAACCCAATCATTATTTGATTTCCATCCCAAGAATATATCTATCAACCCCCAAATTTTTCATATTAATTGTTCCTAAAAGCCAAGTTTTTATCTCTCTAATCATCACTTCACTAATACCAATAAATACCATCTCATTGATATACAACACAATATTAGTAACTAATCATCAAAAACCTTAGTAAAAACACAATGATCCTCTTCTCTTCTAACATAACCCAAATTTAATGTAAATGCGCTAAACTTTTGGTACCATATCCTATATGACTATTTTAAAGAATACAATGACCAGTTTAACCTAAAAATGAAGTTTTATTTTCATTTTCAACAAAAATTGTAAGTCTATCACATATAAATTTCTTCTTAAATATCTCCATGTAAGAAATCTATTTTAACATCCATTTTCTCAATTTCAAAATCACAAGTAGTAGCAATAGATGATAGGAATCTAATGGAGGAGGCCCTAGCTTAGCAAAAGGAGAGAATATTTCACCAAAGTCAACTCCCTCTCTCTGATAGTAGCCCTTGGACACCAATCTACCTTGTACTACTCTAACTAATCATCTATTTCAAACGTCTTTTTAAATATCCACTTGCATCAAATATATTTTCTTCCTCTCGAAAAACTAACAAAATCGTAGGTGTCACAATTATCCAAAGTTGTAATTTCCTCATACATGACCTATATCTGAAATTTACATTCCTATAAAGGGAGGGCCTTCTTAAAAGATCAAGTTTCATTTCCAGTACTTAGTAATGAAAACTTACAACTAAAATTTAATGGGATATACCTATCAATTGGATTGCACTGTCTCACAGACCTTCTCAAAGATAGGGTAAAAAATTCTTCCTGATGCTCTTGAATATGATCAATTTATTCTATCACAACTAAATCTTTAAAATTTTCACTTGAAATTTCTTATTTTTCTTCATCTTCTATTCTATCTCTCTATTCTTCCACATATGTATCTTCCTTATTTTTAAATTGCCCTATCTTTGACTTTTCCTTTTCTTGTTCTTCACATGAGTTAACTCTAAATTCCTTCAAAATCACATCTCTAGAAAATATCATTTTATGGGTTAAAGGATCCCAAAACTTGTTAGAGTAATAGACCTTTGAGTTATTAATTAAATCATTTCAATCTAATTACTAACTCACCTATTCACTCTAGTTGCTTAAGCTTACCTTAGGTTTTCCCTTTTAAGGTTTCGTGTTCCTTTTATAAGGATTCACCTCTTTGTATTTGGTAAGGAGATTATATTGTAATCATTTTGTTCATAATAGAAATTCATTCTTTGAACATGGATATGATGTCTCTGGCTTTTTGGCCTCCATAGCTTCTCCAATCTCCTGTATCTTGCTTCTTCCATGTGACAGGTTTGCATGTAGGTGTTCTTGGGAGAATAGGGGTTTTCCTATTCTAACATGGTATCAGAGCCATCTTGCTGCTCGTTGTTTGTGCTTTGTCGAAGTATATCAGAAGCTGGAGTTTTTTCTGGCTTTTCAAAAAAAATTTGTGTGGATTTAGGGGGACCTTTGTTTCTGGTCACTTTGGGCTCAAATGGACATTACTGTTGCGCTCAGAGCACCCAAAAACCCCAAAATCCATATAAAGTTTGTCCATTTTGGACAACTTGCCTCCAAGGAAAAAAAATTGGTTTTTAGTGCCGTACGGGCACGAAAACTGAGAAAAAATAAAAAAACCTTATTTTTTTAAGGTTTTTTATGCGTTTGAAAATGTAGTCGATGCATTTTTAAACCGCGCCGCCCCGGGCCCACGCTGCCACCGCTCCGTCGGCCGGTGCCCGGCCCACACCCTACGGGCTCCACCCTTCTCCGGTGCCCCTGCCGCTCTGCCACTCCGCGGCCCAGCCCTGCCAGCGTCTTCTTCCCTGCTCCAGCACCGCCTGCTCCACTCGGCCCCGGCTCTGCCGCCCGCAGTGCCGCACGGTGGCTTTTCATAACCCGCGGGTTTTTAGCCCTCTTTTTCTAGCGGTAGGTCACATGGGTGACTAGGGGCTCCGCCCTAGCCCCCTGCATGCGACATGCACCCAGGGGCCAGATTTTTTCAGCCCCAGGGGCTTAAATCCTGATTTTGAGGTTTTTTTGACCCTCCCGCACTGTTTTCGCTCTATCTTGAGCATAGGAAGATATTTTTCTAACTTCCATATATCATTGGAAAGCTCTTTCTGAGCACTTTTCGATGACAAAGGTTGGGGTTTTGGGTTCTACCATTTTGATAGTGTTTTTTTCTGTCAAAGTCTGATGTCTATTTTCTACCTTTTGGGAGCCATATCTGGCTCATTCGGACTCCATTTTTGGCAAACCAGATATCGTCAGAAAGCTAGTTCAGTGAGCTTTTCATTTGCAGGGGTCTTTTTTTCCAAATTCTACTCTAGGTTCTCTCTCCTCCAAGTTTTGCATCTTCCACACTCTGGCAGATTACTTAGGTTCTACAGGTCCTGGGATCTTTTCTTCTGCTCTTCTGGCTCACTCTCCTTTCTGACTTCTAAGATTGTATGCTTCTCTTCTATAGCATTCTTTTTTCTATAAATGCACTAAGATAAAGTGCCTACTTCTACATTTCTGAGATTTTGAACACCTTGTGTGTTTTTTGTACTCGCACTCAGTTATAAAGTGTCATGGGGGGTTATGATGTTTTTCCATTTTGTGCTCATCCACCTTTGTCAATTGAGTATACCTTCCATGACATTAGCCCATGTTATGTGTCAGTGACACTGCCCTTTATCTTATGCTTGTACTTCTGTTGCACTATTGGTGTTCCTGATTCTTCTTTCTACAGATGTTTCTGGCATTGCATTTCAATATTCCTGTCACCCTCTCCCTGTTTAGAATTATGGGGGGGTTTCTCCTATTGGTTCTATTGCTTCCCATGTTTGATTGATCAGCTCTTTAGACTTTTTCTTCTCTACTTGGTCATGCACTATTTCAGTGGGGGTTCCAGCAGTTACTTCTAACAGTGTTTGCAGCCTCATGCTTCGGAGATGCTTCTTGCTCTTTCTTGTTCCTTTCTCTGGAACTTTTTTCTTAGATTAGAGGCTTTGTTTCCTTCATCTAGTTCATCTCTTTTTGGGGTAAATTTTTTCCCATTGGGTTTTCTTTATTTCCCCATTTCACAGAGATTTCTTGTACTTGGGTGCCTCTTCAGGCCTTGTTGCCAGGACCCATCTTTCCTGCTTTCTGCAGTAGTTTCCTAGGTTTTGCTTCTCCCTAAGCTTATCTTAAGCGGGGGTGTTAGAGTAATAGACCTTTGAGTTATTAATTAAATCATTTTTATCTAATTACTAACTCACCTATTCACTCTAGTTACTTAAGCTTACCTTAGGTTTTCCCTTTTAGGGTTTTGTGTTCCTTTTATAAGGATTCACCTCTTTGTATTTGGTAAGGAGATTGTATTGTAATCATTTTGTTCATAATAGAAATTCATTCTTTGAACATGGATATGATGTCTCTGGCTTTTTGGCCTCCATAGCTTCTCCAGTCTTCTATATCTTGCTTCTTCCATGTGACAGGTTTGCATGTAGGTGTTCTTGGGAGAATAGGATTTTTCCTATTCTAACAAAACTTATATTTTTTTACATTCTCAACATATCTTACAAAAATACATTTCTAAGCTTGAAGACCCAATTTAGATTACTTTTCTTGAGCCACACAAACACAAACCTCACAACCAAAGACCCTTGAATGTGAAACTAAAGGCTTTTTACTCAACGATATTTCATGAGGTGTTTTATCAACAAGAACTTTACAAGAACTATTAATTAAATAAGAAAAAATACCAAAAACTTCTACCCAATAGTATTTATCTATCTTAGCACTACTTAACATCCTTCTAGATCTTTCTATAAATGTATGGTCCATTCTTTTGGCTACCTCATTTTGTTCGAAAATATAGGGTGTAGTATTTTTCCTAACAATTCTTGTATGTTTGCAAAACTCATCAAATTCCATAGAGAAATATTCAACCCTATTATCAAATCTTAATAGGCTTATCTTATAATTTGATTTATTTTCAACCAATGCCTTAATTTCCATAAACTTATTGAAAACTTTAGATTTTGAATGCATAAAACGAATACAAGTATATCTGAATACATTATCAATGAAGGAAATATAATATCGAGATCTAAATGTCTCTTAGCCTTATAAACTTATTTAGGAAATGAAGATCTATTTTGTTTACCAAACATGCAATGATCATAGAAAACACTCTTACCAACAAAACAATAAACATTACTCTCACCTAGTTTCTTTTCTAGAGTGGTCTTAATGTTAGAATGACTCAGAATAATTGAGAGGGGGGTGAATCAGTTATCCTAGGTCCAGATGTACTAGTTGAAATTATAAACACTTTAACCAACTCAGATCCACTCAGTAATCCACTCGGTCTCTATAACATATAATCAGTAACATAAACTTGTAGTTCACTGTCCTAATGTAATCAACTTGTAGAATATAAAAATTTTAACATTACAACACATCAAATAACATTCACACAAGTATAACACCAGGATTTAACATAGAAAACCAATATGGGAAAAACCACCAGTAACATGCTACCAATTGTTTCACTCTTCTGAAGTGAGCTCTATGAGAATCCAACCCTGTTAAAGGTTACTGTACACATTGTTAAATGTGACCCTGTTAAAAGTGAGCCTGGTTAGAGGGCTTAGTCTATTCCATTAAAATGTCACCTTGATTAAAGGATTTACAATATGATTGTTAGGTCAACCTTGTTTAAAATGATTTTGCACTGATACAATGGTTAGAAAGTAACAGTAACGTGATCTGAAACATACAACTCACTTTGCAAATATGGATCCACTTTCGCTCAAATTCTAATTCACTAAATGGTCTTCATTTTCATCTCTATTACTCAGATCTTCTTGGAAATCCGTCAAGCAATCACCATTGTGCAATCTTGTATTGCTCTTCTCAGCCTTCTCTATCTTCTTCTTATATTTTCCAATCAGCTGACTTAACCTGTACCATACATAACTTGCAACTAGGTTAATCTTATACCTCTCTAATCAGGTAGCTAGATCTTTTGCCGCTTAATCATCACTGTAGATCTTAGGGTTTGGTCAGATCCAACGAATCCTTCCATACTTTTTTTTTCCATCTACAAGGTAGAATTCATCCTAAAAATCCTTCTTGAATCCATACATAAAAATGGTTAAACATATATTAAATGCTCATTTAATTCCCTGATCATCCTTATCTTAAATATACTTCACATATCCCAAGAAATTAACTATGTCACCTCGGATCTCAAATCTTAATCAAACTGTCACAATACTGACACTCGGTCAATACTAGATGACTTAGTAATTTACTGATGCTCGGTAAATATTGATGATTATATTATAAGAAGAATGAGAATTTTGAACTGAAAGTTTAACAAATGTCGATTGGACAGGTAATATTGATGACAGAAAGAGTACCAGTGGCGGTGCATTATTTTTAGGAAATAGATTAGTCTCTTGGACAAGAAAGAAATAGATCTACATTTCTCAATCAACAATAGAGGCTGAATATGTTGCAGCAACAGTGAATTGTTCAAATATAGTGTGGATCAAGCAATTGTTGAAAGGTATGAAGGCATAGATCACTATAACAAATATTATGTCCTTTCAGTTCAAAATTCTCATTCTTCTTATAATATAATCATCAATATTTACCGAAATAAATATTGAAGCATTACAAGAAATTACAAATAAATATTATTCTAAATTCCTCCTTAAGAGGAAATAGCACAAGTGGCACACACATTATGAATGTGGCTCACATGCACATGGGAGTTACATTCAACTCCTTTCTTCTCATCTCTACATAAGAGATGCTTCTTTT
>MU224112.1:815780-859951 GCA_018584345.1 Thuja plicata
AATGCTTCTAGACTTGGTTATTTCATGGTATGCATTTCCTCACACTTTGCTCATTAGATTAAACAAGATCTTTTTTGCTCTTCCTTATCATTTCTTACATGGTATCAGAGCAGGTTGGTTTAATCTTGTTTGAGTGTACAGGTGGAGGAGCTACCATATTTTGAAGCACTCCATTTGGAGACTTTTGAGAGAGTATCATTTGGTTTCTAACAATTTTGTGTTGCAGGTTGTCCTTCAAAAATTAAAAAATTCCCCTCTCCTTATTCTTATAATTTTTTTTATCAAAAAATTTAATTGTTTATATATATATTCTTAGTGCATTTTTTTTTTTTTTAAAAATTTATTTTTTAATATATATAATAACATTTATCTTAAAAGAAATAATAATAAAATAAATAAAATTTAAAAAAAAAAAATCACATAATATTCTTCCCTCCCAACGTTTTTTTCCCTCCCTCCCTTTCGACTTTTCAAATTGTAACTTAACCCTACCCTACCCCACCCCCTACCCTACCCGACCCCACCAAAACCCTAGCAGCATTTCTTTAACCTAATCCGCTCCAAACTTTCCTCCAAATCCTAGCGCATTTCATCCATCTCACAGCCGCTCTCAAATCCCTACTTCTGCCTTCTCTTCGCTTTGTAAATACTTGTAACGAGGATTCTTGATTTTGAACTGGCTGGCAATTTGGACATTTTTTTCTCGTTTAATTAGAATCGAGCTTTAGTTTTTGGCTATATTCGTTTTTCTGTGCTTTGAGAGCAAAATTTTTTACGATTCATTTCATTTTTAAATCGCAATTCTAAAATAAAGCTTGTAATATTAGGGTCTGTCATTTAAGCTTAAGGTTTTATCCGATCTTTTGTCTCCACGAAGTCTGAAGATTTATTGATTTATCAGTTTAGATTTGTGCTATTTTGGAGGCTTGAATTCGTCACTGTCTTTCATTTAGTTGTTTCTTCCGGCTGATGCTGTTTTATTCTCAATGTTTACTGATTTTCTGTTGGCTGAAGCTGTGAGTATGTTGTTTCATGGAACGCCATAACTTATTGTTTGGAACTTTGGAGATTTTGTTTCAAATCTCTTTGAATATTGGATCAGTTACCCCAGAATTTGAGACCCTTTTAAATAGTTGTATCTTCCGCTGCAGACAACATACATGGATTGACGCCTTTGTCATCGCAGATGCCATTGTCGACAACACTCTTCCATCATTGCCTTTAGTTTAGTTTTTTTGTTAGGTGATTCATATATTTAGTTTTCTTTAGTTTTTTATCTTTATAATAGTTTTAGTTTAAATTAGTTGACATCCATTTGATATACTTTGAATCCTTTGTAAGCTGCATAAGCCAGTAAAGTTCTAACTCCTTTCAATCTAGCAACTGGGGCAAACATCTCACCGTAGTCAATTTACCTTCTTCTTGTGCATAACCTTTATACACCAGTCTATCCTTATTTCTTATGACTTCTCCATGTTCATTCTGCTTATTTCTAAATATCCACTTGGTTCCAATAACATTCTTGTCCTTTGGTCTAGGTACTAGTGTTCAGGTCTTATTCTTCTTGATTTGTTCAATTTCTTCATTCATGGATCCAAACTTCATTATCCAAAGCATATTTCACTAATTTGGGCTCAAACTCACATAATAAACATGTATTCTTTTTCAATTTACTTCTTGTCATGACCTCTGAATCTTTTTATCCAATGATTTGGTCTGGTTTATGATGTCTTCTTACATATCTTGCTAGTGTAGGCTCTGGTCTATTTTTCTCTTGTTGTTCTTCCTCAGATTCATCATGCAAATTCATTTTAGGTTTATTTTGTGTCTTTGCTTCTTCCTAAGATTCCTCAGCAGTTACCTCCTGATGCTCGGCAACCTCTTTATGTGTCTTGACATTTTCTTGTTGTTGCTCGACAACACCATTCTGTTGTTCGGTAGCTTTTTTTTCTAGTTCAGGCAAAGTTTTGGGCTCTCCTTCATTCATGTAAATAAAATATCTATAGTCTTCAGGTTCTTGCTTTCATTCAGCTTCATTCTTTTCTGCAAATTCATCAATTCTAACATTTGCACTTTCCACAACTTTGTTAGTGTTAGAATTCAAACACTTGTATGCTTTACTCTTTGTGGAATAACCCAGGAATATGCCTTCATCACTTTTAGCATCAAGTTTTCCATTTCTATTGTCCTTCAGTATATAAAATTTGCTCCCAAAGACTTTAACATATTTTACATTAGTTGCATAACCACACCATAACTCATAAGGTGTAATATCAGTACCTTTCTTGACTTTTACTTGGTTCAAGGTATAGACTATTGTACTTATAACTTCTCTATAGTATTTTTGTGCAACATTCTTCTCTATCATCAGTGTTCTAACACAATCCATTATTGATCTATTCCTTCTCTCGGTTATGCCATTCTGTGGAGGAGTCCTTGGAGCAGACATTTGTCTTTTAATTCCTCTATCATTATAGAATAAGTTGAACTCACTAGATATAAACTCTCCTCCTCTATTAGGTCTTAGACATCTCAAGCTCTTACCTGTCTCATTTTCAAAATTTTCCAAATACCACTTAAACAAGTGAAAAACATCATATTTTTCTTTGAGAAACATCTCAGTCATCATTCTAGAGTAATCATCAACAAATAGTATGAAATATTTATTACCATGGTAGCTTTGCACACCAATAGGTCCACAAAGGTCAGTATGAACCAATTCCAAAACATTATCTGAAGCATAGGTTTTTCTCTTAAAACTAGACTTTGTCATTTTTCCCAACTGACATTGCTTACCCATAACATTATCAGGTTTCTTCAATCTTGGTAAGCCTCTTACTCTTTTCATCTTACTAATGTTTAACAAATTTTCAAAGTTCACATGACATAACCTCTTATCCCATAACCATACATCATCATATTATGCAAACAAACATGTCTCATCAGATAGATCTAGATAGAACAAATTACCTCTTGTCTATTCACCACTTCCAATTAGTTTACTAGTAGTTTCACAGATTTTAGCCTTTCTGTGATGGAATTCAACTCGGTATCCTAAAGTGTTCAACTGAGAAACACTCAAAAAATTAGATTTTAGACCTTCAACCCAATAATCATTATCACATATGATCTTATTAGTCAGTTTTATTTATCTTTTTCCTTTCACAAGACATGGTTTGTCATTACCAAACTTAACACTACAACATTTGCAATAGTTTAAGGTTTCAAATGTACTTTGATCACCAGCCATGTGATGTGAGCAACCGCTATCAATTATCCATCTATCACCTTTACTCATATATGAAATTAGTGTAATTTTCTCATCCTCGTCAGAATCATCTTTCATAGCAACATAAATGACTTCTATATCATTATCATCAGATTTATCAGATTCACCATCAGTTTCTTCTTCAGCAATGTAACATGTGATTTCTTACCTTTGTCCTTATAGTCCTTATACCTTTAGAAATCTCTATCATCCCCTTTGTCTTTGTACTTTCTTTCTCTTCTATCATCCTTGTCATTCTTGTCAGGACATCTTGTTGTAATATGGCCAACTTTATTACATGAAAAATAGATTATAGGAAGTTTACCTTTGAATTTTCCTTTTCCTCTCGGTAGTCTTCTAGCCATAAGTGCTTCAATTTCATCAAGATCATCATCAGAAGTGTCACTATCACTATTCACATGTCTTTCTTTTCCTTTCTTAGATTTATGAAGAGTCCATTGTAATTTGAATGCAGAATAAACATTGTGAGGAGTGAATTTATCAAAATTTGATAACTCAAAAGCGGTAAGTCTACCAACTAGACCTTCCAGAGTTAAGTTGTTACTAGGAGCACATCTCAGTTCTTGTATAGCAGATACTCTAATACCATAAATAGGAATTATAGTTCTTCATACCTTGCTAATAAAAATATCATCATCAATCGATCCATTAGTTCCTCTAATAACATTTACAACCTCCTTAACTCAGCTGCAATATTGAACAATAGTTTCTCCATCTAACATTCTAATTTCACCAAACTTACCTCTCAAGCTTTCATATTTGGCTCTCAGCACATTTGTATCACCTTCATAGATAGTTGCTAGTGTGTCCCACATTTATTTTGCAGTTTTGTAGTCTTTTATATCTTCAAATTCAGGATAACTTAGGGTTGATGCAATCTCCAACATTTCTTGGTTGTGTTCTTGTTTTTCTTTCATCTGTTGAGCTGTCACAACTGTAGGCACTGTTATGTAGTCATGTTCCACATAGTATTTTGTAGCTTCTCCAATTCTAGCTAGGTGTAACTTCATATAACTTTGCCATACAGGGAAGTTATCCTTGTTCAACCTCGGTACCTCCTTTTTAGACATCTTGATCTTTAGCTTCAAGTACCTTCAGACTTTTCCTTACAAGCACCACAATGCTCTAATACCAATTGTTAGAATGATTCAAAATAACTGAGAGGGGGGTGAATCAGTTATCCTAGGTCCATATGTACCAATTGAAATTATTAACACTTTAACCAACTCAGATCCACTCAGTAATCCACTTGGTCTCTATAGCATATAACTAGTAATATAACATTGTAGTTCACTATCCTAATGTAATCAACTTGCAGAATATAAAACTCTTAATGGTACAACACATGAAATAACATTCACATAAGTATGATACCAATATTTAATGTGGAAACCCAATATGGGAAAACTCACCAGTAACATGCTACCAATTTTTTTACTCTTCTGAAGTGAGCTCTGTGAGAATCCAACCTTGTTAAAGGTTACAATACACACTGTTAAATGTGATCTAGTTAAAGGATTTAATCACCCTATTAAAACTGATTCTGGTTAGAGGGCTTATACTATTCCATCAGAATGTCACCTTGAGTAAAGGATTTACAATATGACTGTTAGGTCAACCTTGTTTAAAAGGATTTTACACTAATACAATGGTTAGAACATAACAATAATGTGATCTGAAACACACAACTCACTTTGCAAATAAAGATCCACTTTCGCTCAAATGCTAATTCACTAACTGGCCTTCACTATCATCTCTATCACTCAGATCTTCTTGGAAATCTATCAAGAAATAACAACTATGCAGTCTTGTACTACTCTTCTCAGCCTTCTCTATCTTCTTCTTATATTTGCCAATCAACTGAATTAACCTCTACCATACATGACCTGCAACTAGGTTAATCTTATACCTCTCTGATCATGTAGCTAGATCTTTTTCCACTTAATCATCACCATAGATCTTAGGCTTTGGTCAGATCCAACGAATCCTTCCCTCATTTCATTTTCCATCTACAAGGTAGAATACATCCTAAAACTCCTTAAATTTATACATAAAAATGATTAAACATATATTAAATGCTCATTTAATTCTCCACAATGTTCATCCTTATCTTAAATATACTTCATATATCCCAAGAAATTAACTATGTCGGTTGGGATCTCAAATCTTAATCAAAATGTCAAAATACTGACACTTGGTCATCACTGTGTTCTTTCGCTCAGTCAATACTAGATAACTCGGTAATTTATTGATGCTCCGTAAATATTGATGCTCATTCAACACTAACTTTTCTTGGCATGTACTGGCGCTCGGTCGACACTCACATCACTCAGCACGTACATAAGTTCCTTAGTCTTCTGCACTGTTACTCAGCCAAGACTAAACTTGTAGTCATCCAAACTTCACTTTGTGTTAAAGATAAACAACATATTACCTTACCAACATGCAATCTCATCAAGTACCCATTGTGGTTTCACATAACTCAACCATTTCACCAGGTCTTCTTGTTATCTCCCCTTTTCAAATCTTCTTCATCAATCAATTGATATAGCACTTTACAAGATAGAAATTGTCTTACTAGTTAAGGTTTGACATCAATGGCAATATAACAATTGTTTCGATTGTAGCTTCCAACACTTAAGACCTTTTTCACCAATGTGACTTAGTTTATGTTGATACAACATACATGCATTTTTAGTTCTAATTTTATGGTGATACAACATACATGCATTTTTAGTCCTAGTTGAAAAAGTAGAATTAAAAAGTGGAAACATGTAGCTTAAATAAAGTCCCTCTCTGAGATCCCTTAGCAATCACCAAACTCCTCCTTACCAACCTGCAACCTGACTTGGGTATGTGCAAGATTATGGTATGCCAAACTAGGCCCTTAAGTGGCAATGAAAATTCAAAAAATTAGGGTTAGGAAAGTTGATGTAAAATTTTGAATAAGTTATCAATCTTATATCAAAAATATGAAAGAAGAGAATGTGTAGAAATTGAATTTAGTTTCTTAGCTACTAGTCCTTTCTAAAAAAGAAGTATTCTAAATGGTGAAAAATTCAAATTTCAATGCATTAGTATGAAAATTTCAGGAAAATTAGAAGAAGTAGCTATATGTTTAACCACCTTAAACACAATCAAATAATAATTTTTTTTACAATATTCTAGATATAAGTAGTACACTCGTGTCCGGATGTGACACATATTATTTTGTAATTTTTTTCTGAGTAAATAATTAAATATGATTTTTCTTCTACAAATTTTTTCTAGAATATAAAAACACTTGTGTTTGACCACCTTAACTTAGTCTAAAGTTCTGCAAATTGAAAAAAAAAACTTGTAGTAGGCAAAGCATAGCATGTGACACATGTTTTAGATTTCAAAAAATTTATATCATTTGAAATTTTTAGTTATTTTTCAATCAGTCTATCAATTAAGACTTTAGAGTTAACTCAATTAGAAAATAAATAATAATTACTTATTTAAATCAAAATTTGACAACAATTTTTTTTATGGAAAGTTGAGAATCTCCTTAAGAAACCCTTTTCATTTCATCAAATTCGGGTGAAAAAAAATACCAGCTACATGGTTGAATTCTAGAGATTGGAGGAAATATGGAAAATACATTTTTTTGTGTTTACCATTTAGTGATGCTGTAACAGATTCAATGTTTGAAGATGATAAGTTGGTGATCACGGAGCTACAAAAAGTGAATGCAAGACATTAAATCAGTTAATGTATTGTATTTTCATTGATGTCAACTTGATATGTTTTGATTTGTCATACACATATTGTCATAGACTTCAAGAACTAAAGAGACAAAGTTTATGTTATCGATAAAACATAAAAGACAGTATACACCGAGTGACAGTAAACACCGACGAACAGTGCACATCGATAGATAACATAAACTGAGCATTGCAGTAACCAAGAAAGTGTTACCGAGAAAGTGTCACTGAGCAAGATCGTAGTGTATACCGAGCAAGTGGTTACCGAGCAAGAGCTATTTACCAAGCATAACTGGAGTGGTCCCCGAGCCAACTAAAGTTGTTACCGAGCGTAACTAAAGTCAATGACCGAACTAACTAAATTTGATCACTGATTAGAACTGAAGATAAAGAAAAAATAAAACACTTAGCTGGTAGGAGCTATATTTAGATTGACTGATTGATTTCTTTATTTCCATAGATCAGTTGAACTAAAGCAAAGAAGAGATTTAAAGCACGTTTTATTCATAGATAACAAGGAGAGATTTGTGGAATAAAACTGAGGCAGAGCTTTACGGATTAAAGAAAGAACGTCGAGTTTTATAGATCAAGAAGTGGTCTACGATGAAAACAAGGAAATTGAATGGCTAAATCATGTCTATATAAAGAGACAAGTAATTCATTTAAAAAAATAAATGTTGAATATAATTCTGGTGAAGATAGAAGTCTTCATGCAGATATGATCATACAGGCTGAAGAACACAGCCAAAGAATTTTGCAGACACCGAGCAACAAAGGACAGAGCATTCACTGAGCATATTGAAGAAAGAAAGAGAGCAAAGGAATTGAAGAGCATATTGACCAGAGAGGTATTATTGGACTAATAATAGATCTGAAAATCTACAAGTTAAAGTTGTATTATTGAACAGATCATTTACTGTTTTAGTTTAACCACTAATTTAGAAAATCTCTTAACCGAGTGGGATTTAACCATCCTTATTGTATTGAGATACTCAAGAGTATCAAATTTTTTTATTGTTGACAACATAGTGAATGCTAGGTCAAAATACAAACTGTTAGTTTTGAATCCTCTAACAAGGTCGCACTTAACAGTGTGTTTGTAACCTTTAACAGGGTTGGCTCTTCACCAAGCTCACTTTAGAATAGTGAAAATTTTGGGTTACTATCCCCAAGTGGTTTTTCCCTTAATAGGGTTTCCATGTTAAAAATCCATGTGTCAAATGTGTATTTATTTCATTGCATTGATAGTTTAATTTACACATTACTAAAATTGGATTGGTCGCTAAATACTAAGTTTAATTGTTGCTACTCGGTAAAGGCTAGAAAAGATAAACAAAATATCTTACCGAGCAGTTTATATTTGATAAAGTTATTTAAGGCATACATCTTGATGGATTGAAAGATAATTGTGTTGGAAATGAGATGAGTAACTAAGAGGGGAGGGTTGAATCAGTTACTACAAAAAAATCCAAGTCCCTTAGATGTCTTAAACAATATATCACTGTCACTCGGTCAATTAAGATATTCTATTGTAACTCAGAGAACCAATCAATCTTAAGATATATAAAGTAATTATCCTTTTAGAGATTATGTGCAGGAACATAAACATAAAGTAAATATCATGAACACAGATGATACCAAGATTTAACATGGAAACCCAATATAGGAAAAACCACCAATTGCAACTAGTTACTATTTTTCACTCTTCTGAAGTGAGCCCTGTTAGGAGCCAACCCTGTAAAAGATTACAATAACACACTATTAGGTGTGACCCTATTAGAGGATTTAATCACCCTATAAGGAGTGGCCTTGTTAGAGGTCTTCAAACACTTCAATATAGAAATGTCACCTTGTGAGAGGTTTTCCAAAAGACTGTTAAGTCTACTTTGTTAAGAGATTTGAATCACTGCACTACAATTGTTAGAAAGTAACAATGGATTGACCTAATTGTATATGCAACAGTCTTTGCTGATTTAGACATTGATCTGGTTGTAAACTAGATCCTCACTGATCAAATGTTCTATTGCAGCTCTGTTCGGATGATCTGTCCTTAATCAGAATCCCATCTGATTTCACCTCTACTCTTCATATCATTTTCATCCACTAATTCAATTACTTCTTACACATTTTAATCCAAACTTGACCTTATATATATATATATATATATATATATAGAGAGAGAGAGAGAGAGACCTTGTCAAGTCGGCCTCTATAACCTTCCAACTGAATAATAAAACTCAAATCTGTCAGCCTCTTATGCCCAATTAAACATAAATGTAATCATCTGTTATTTGGCTGACACTAACTATTTAACTCAGTCAACACAGAAATTCTTCAACGCCCAACCAACACTGTAATGCCCGAGTGAATTCGGTAACAACTAAATTTCTTCAATACCCGACTGAGCTCGGAGAATAGTAAGATTCACTTGGCATACACTAATTGTTCTTGGTTTGTATGTAGACATTTGTGTAACATCACTACATAAGTGCATATACATGTGTAACATCAATGACAATACACAATTTAATAATTTTCATCAACAATCTCCCTCTTTGGCACTGATGGCAACACAACATATCATAATACAAAGAATTATAGAGCAACAATAAGATGAATAAAATTTTATTAATGTCCTTAGCTTCATTCTAATTCACATCCATAAAACTCCTTCTGTCAACAATAACTGAGATACAAAATTCTCCCTCTTACATTTGTCTCTGTCTCTGATAAAATTCTCCCTCTGTCATCAATCTCTCCATCAATAATCTCTTCCTCTGTAATCTTTATGACATCAGTAATCTCTCCCTCTTTGACAACCAATGCCAAATACACCAATTGACATATCAATTAAGTTGTAATGTACCTGAATGTATTGATTCATATGTAATGAGCTCTAACAATCTGCATCAACATGTTTGATCTATTCTGTAGCACAGTTGATGCATCACTAAACTATTCTTTAGTGAGCCTCGGTTAGGGTAATCACCCCTATCTTTCCTCTGAGATACAGGAATGCATCCTTAGGTAAAGGCTTGGTGAATATGTTTATAACTTTTTCTTTAGTATTCACATTTTCCAACCTTACTTCTTTGTTCTGAACTAATTCTCTCAAGAAATGATACTTTATTGCAATATGTTTGGTCTTGGTATGCATTACTGGGTTCTTTGAAATGTTAATAGCACTAGTTTTGTCATAGTAAATAATAACTGGTTCTTTGATTTCTTCCTTCATACTTGACAACATATGTTTGAACCATATGATATTTGAACTATTGACTATTGCAGCAACATACTCTGCCTCTGCTGTAGACTGAGAAATGCAGTTTTGTTTCTTACTAGTCCAGGAGACTAACCTCTTTCCAAGAATACTCCACCACTTGTGCTCTTCTTGTCGTCAACACTTTCTTCCCAATCAACATCAGTAAAAATCCTCAAGTCAAAGTTTCCTCCTTTCTTATACCATAATCCATAATCTTCAGTACCTTTAAGGTATCTCATAATCCTTTTGATAGCCATCAAATGATTTTCCCTAGGATTAGCTGAAAACCTTGTAACAATACCAATTGCTAATGCAATATCAGGTCTAGTGTGAACAACATATTGTAGTTTTCCAATCATGGACCTGTAGGTAGTCTGATTTACCTCCTTTGAATCATCATCCTTAGATAACTTATGTCCAGTAGACATAGGTGTCCTAACTAGTCTAGAATGTTCCATTCCAATTTTCTTCAGTATCTCTTTGATGTATTTTGACTGAGTAATGTAGATACCATCCTTCATCTAATGAAATTGTAAACCAACAAAGAATTTGATTTCACCAAACATAGACATCTCAAATTCCTTACTCATAGCTACAGAGAATGCTTTGCATAAATCATCATATCCAGTGAATAATATATCATCAACAAATATCTCTGCCAATAGTATTTTGTCTTTAGGGCCTTCTTTGATGTATGAGCTAGTATTATCATTAATTCCCTAAAATCCAATACTTACTAAATAACCATGCAATATTTCATACCAGGCTCTTGGAGCTTGTTTCAATCCATACAAGGCTTTGTGTAGTTTGTAGACCATATTCCTCTTATTAGGATCTATAAATCCTTCACATTTCTCAATATAGACTTCTTCTTCTAGGATTCCATTAAAGAATGCTGACTTTACATCCATTTGATATACCTTGTATTCTTTGTGTGTAGCATATGCCAGAAGAGTTTTGACTCCTTCAAGTCTGCAACAAGAGAAAATTTTTCTCCATAATCAATACCCCCTTCTTGAGCATATCCTTTACATACTAATTTGGCTTTATTTCTAGAAACTTCACCATTTTTATTCATCTTGTTTCTAAAAACCCACTTAGTACCAATTACATTCATGTCTTTTGGTCTAGGTACAAGAGTCCAGGTCTTGTTCTTTTCTATTTTCTCAATTTCTTCATTCATTGCTTCTATCCAACTTTTATCATTCAATGCATCATTGATAGATCTAGGTTCAATTTCACTAAGCAAACATGTACCTTTAATTTTGTTCCTTGTCATTATACCTTCTATCTAATCTCCAATTATTTTCTCAAGTGCATGATGCCTTCTGACATATTTGGCAAGTATAGGATCCTTCCTTCTTGATTCTGGGCTTGCACCACTATGTTCACCATGCTAAAATATTATGTCCCATTCTTCTGTCTGATGCTCGGGTTCCACTGTCTGAGACTCAGGTGTCATTGTCTATGACTCGGGTTGCTCTGTCTAAGACTCAGTTCCCTCTATTTCTAATTCAATTTTCTCTGCTAGTAGCTCAAGTTGCACAGGTTGTAACACTATTTTTAATAATAAATTCAATGGTTGATAGGATTGTTGTCCAATTACCTTTTCTTGTGTCTTAGGTATTGTATCAAGTTCATAGTACACAAAGTTTATGTAGTTCAGGCTCTTTACCGATTTGTTCTTCACATCTTTCTGCAAACTCATCAATCTTTACATGTACACTCTCTATGACTTTATGAGTGGCAAGATTCAAAGATTTATATGCTTTGCTTTTACAGGAGTAGCCTAGGAATATGCCTTCATCTCCTTTACATCAATTTTTTTATTTCTTACTTCTTTTAAAATGTACCATCTACTTCCAGATACTTTGAAATAATGAACATTAGGTTTATAGCCATACCATAATTCAAAAGGTGTCTTCTCAGTACCTTTCTTCAGTTGAACTATGTTCAAGGTGTGAATTGCAGTGTTGATGGCTTCCTTCTAGTATTTGGTAGCAACATTCTTTTCAATCATCAAGGTTCTTGCACAATCCATGATGGATTTGTTTCTTCTTTCTGCTATTCCATTTTGTTGTGGTGTACCGGGGGCAGATACTTGTCTCTTGATTCCTCTTTCATTCCAAAATTTATTGAATTCATTAGAAATGAATTTTCCTCCTTTATCAGATCTTAGGCACTTCAGTTTCTTTCATGTTTCCCTTTCAACTCTGGCAAGGTACCATTTGAATTTCTGAAAAGCTTCTGATTTTTCTCTGAGAAACATAACAGTCATCATTATGAAATGATCATCAACAAATAGAATGAAATAATTCTCTCCAATGTAACTTGTTGTCCCAATTGGTCCACACAGATCAGTATGTACCAATTACAAGACTTCTTCAGTATTATAGTTCTTGCTCTTGAAACTAGATTTGCTCATTTTCTCTATTTGACATTGTTTGCATGTTGCCAATTCAGGTTTCTTTAAAACATGAATACCTCTTACTCTTATGTTCTTGCTTATGTTAACCAGGTTATCGAAGTTCACATGACACAACCTTTTTATGCCATAACCAGCTTTCTTCTACTTGTGCAATAAAACATGAAATTTCATTGAGGTCAAGATAAAATAGATTACCTTTTGTTTGCTTGCCAGTTGCGACTAGGTTTCCTTTACCATCCAGGAGTTTGGCCTTACCATTCATGAATTCTACCTTGATACCAATGTTATTCAGTTGTGCCATACTTAGTAGATTTTGCCTTAGTCCTTCAACCCAATAAGCATTATCACATTTAATTCCTTCAGTTAGAGCAATACAACCTTTACCCTTCCCATAGCAAGGTTCATTATTCCCAAAACTAACACTCCCACCATCATAGTGCTCAAGAGTTTCAAATTTTGTTTTATCACCAGTCATGTGGTGAGAACAACCACTATCAATTATCCATGTGTCATTTTTGCTAATATGAGAGAACAATGCAGTCTTTTCATCATCTTCATTATCTGACTCATCCTTAATGCTAATGTAAACCATTTCATCTTCATCTTCATCATTATCAGAATCTTTAACAATATAACAAAATTTCTTACCTTTGTCCTTGTAGTTTTTGTAACTATTGAAATCTTTCTTTCCTTTATATTTGTTGAACTTTATCTCATCTTTGTCATCTTTGTTAGGACCCTTGGCAGAAATTTGACCAACCTCATTACATGAAAAACAAATCAATGGTATTCTTCCTTTGTATTTACCTTTTCCTTTGGCAGCTCTCTTTGCAAGTAGTGCTTAAATGATTTCCATATCTTCATCATCAGATTCATCATCAGTGTCACTGTCAGTCTGTTTACTTTTAGAGTATCTATCCTTCTTTCCAAGGTTTAGTTTAGCTTTGAATGCAGACTCAAGATTGCTAGTGTTAGGAGAATAATTGTCAAAATTGTCTAACTCAAATGATGCTAGCCTTCCAATCAGTGTATCTAGAGATATATCATTACTACACCTCATCTCTTGAATAGCTTAAAATCTAATTGCATAGATAGGAAGTAAAGTTCTCAATACCTTACTAACCATTGTAGTATCTTCAACTGTTCCACCTGTGGCTCTGATGGCACTTACACTTTTCTTGATTCTTTCATTGTGTTTTGTAATTTTTTTCTCCTTCTTTCATTTTCATCATATCAAACTGACCTCTGAGACTTTCTTCTTTGGCACTCTTTACATTTGCATCTCCTCCATGAATATCATGCAGTTTGTTCCACATATCAAAGGTAGTAGGGAAGTCCTTGACTTCATCAAATTCTGAGTAGCTGAGTGAAGAAGCTATATCAATCATCATTATATTATGATTCTTCATGTCCACCATATGTTCCACAATCAAAGGTACCGGTGGTTCCACATATTTATTATATAGGAATTGCAAACCACTATCTCCAATAGTAGATAAATGTAGCTTCATCAGCTCCTGCCATGTCTGAAAGTTGTCTTTGTTAAGCTTGGGGATCTCCCTTCTGTAAGACATCTCTAATCTTTAGCTTAGGCCTTTAAAACTTCCCTGCAAACACTTGGAGCTCTGATAGCAAATGTTGGAAATGAGATGAGTAACTGAGAGGGGAGGGGTGAATTAGTTACTACAAAAACAAATCTAAGTCACTTAGATGTCTTAAACAATATATCACTGTCACTCGGTCAATTAAGATATTTTGTTGTAACTCGGAGAACCAATCAATCTTAAGATATATAAAGTAATTATCCTTTTAGAGATTGTGTGCAGGAACATAAACATAAAGTAAATAGCATGAACATAGATGACACCAAGATTTAACATGGAAACCCAATATGGGAAAAACCACTAATTGCAACTAGTTATTGTTTTTCACTCTTCTGAAGTAGCCCTGTTAGGAGCCAACCCTGTTAAAGGTTACAATAACACAATGTTAGGTGTGACCTTGTTAGAGGATTTAATCACCCTGTAAGGAGTGGCCTTGTTAGATGTCTTCAAACACTTCGATATAGAAATGTCACCTTGTGAGAGGTTTTACAAAGAATATTAAGTCTACTCTGTTAAGAGATTTGAATCACTGCTACAATTGTTAGAAAGTATCAATGGATTGACCTGACTGTATATGCAACTGCCTTCACTGATTTAGATCTTTCTCTGGTTGTAAAATGGATCCTCACTGATCAAATGTTCTATTGTAGCTTTGTCCGGATGATTTTTCCTTAATCAGAATCCCATCTGATGTTGCCTCTGCTCTTCATATCATGTTCATCCACTAATTCAATTACTTCTTACACATTTCAATCCAAACTTGACCTTATATATATATAATAGACCTTCTCAAGTCAGCCTCTATAACCTTCCAATTGAATAATAAAACTCAAATATGTCGGCCTCTTATGCCCAACTAAACATAAATATAATCATCTGTTAGTCGGTTGACACTAACTGTTTAACTCGGTCAACATAGAAATTCTTCAATGCCCGACCAACACTATAATGCCTGAGTGAACTCGGTAACAACTAAATTTCTTCAATACCCGACTGAGCTCGGAGAACACTGAGATTCACTTGGCATACACTAACTATGCTCAGTTTGTATGTAGACATTTGTGTAACATCACTACATAAGTGCATATACATGTGTAACATCAATGACAATACACAATTGAATAATTGAACTATCAACAAACTGAGGATATTATATTTGAGATATAAGTTTTGGTTGAATTATTGGAGTTATTTTTAAGGCCACTGATTCACCCGCCTCTCATTTATTCTAACATCTAGGTTTGGCATCCTCAAGATGCATATCGAGTACATGATATGTATAAAATACATGATATGATTGAATAAATTAAAAATAAAGTATATATGATAACAATATAATAAATTATAATATTATACTATATATCTACTATATTCTATAATATAATATAATATAATATAATATAATATAATATAATATAATATAATATGATATGATATGATATAATATAATATGATATAATATATATTATATGATATAATATTTAATATATATTATATATTATTTTATATGACACACACACACACACACACACACACATATATATATTATAATAATGTATATTATATAATATATAAAATATCTTTTTTAATGTTTCTAACATTGGGTCTCTCTCTCTCTCTCTCTCTCTCTCTCTCTCTCTCTCTCTCTCTCTCTCTCTCTCTCTCTCTCGGGATACTTATCTCATACCGGATACCTCTGATAATGAAACTAATGGTAAAATGTTGGTGTCATTCCAAACTTTATAAAATTTTCATACCCGTCCATATCGGGTACCTAATACCTAATATGTATCCCATACTCGATATGCTCAATGAAAAATAGGCCAGTGGGCCATTTTTTATTCCAACAGTCCCTACATTTTTTCGATTTTCAAACAAAATAAATCTTTTTGGAGCATATTTTTTCAAAAATTGTTGATTATAAATCATTTTCCAATATCTTTTTGTTGTTATAATGGGGAGCAACAGTCATCGAAAGCACAAACAAAACAGAAAGCTTATATTTGAATAAATTTAAGAATTAAGAGAAAGAGATAGGGAAAATCATCGGAAGAGGAGACAAGGTATGTTAAATATTAGCAAAGGTGAGGCCATAGCCCCACCTGTAATGTTATTTCAATTGAAGAAGACATTGAATTTGAAAGTATTGAGTATAATTTTGACAATGAGAATGAAAATGTAGAGATTGGGAATGAGAATGTTGGGATTAAAAATGAAAATGTAGAGATGGAGAATGAAAATGTAGAGATGGGTCCTTATGAGGCATATTTCAAAACCTTTAGCAATATTCCATGTTCTTTTCTCATTCAAATTTTAACAAAATGAAAGATATATGTTGATAATATAAGGGTTTCTGTCAATGAACCTTAAGATAATCCCAATATAAATCCTCCTAAACCTACTCCTATAGTGCCTAGAGATCTAGCTCCTAATGATCCCACTATATCAAGACCTATATTGCCTCTTCCTAAACCTAATTTAATGGATAGTCTTAGGGAAGCTAGTTCATGCAATTCCCTGGATGATCTTAAACAATCTTCCTTTTATCAAAGCATAATCCTGATATCCAACATTTTCTTGATGGTTTTTCTCAAAGAATATTAAGTAGACAAGAAGATATTGACAAGCCTTCTTCTTCCTCACTAGAGAGAGATGATAAAAATAGTGATAGGAATCTCCCTAAAGATAACATTCCTCCCCCTATTCCCCTTTATACCACACATTTCCATAAATTCCAAGATGAATCTCCTTCACCCTCTATGTTAAAAGCTAATTACAATGTGGGATATGATATGACTATTAAACAAGGTTACAATGGGTTAGGATTAAGCATTAATGAATAAGGTATTAAGGTTCCTATAGATCCCCCTACACAAGTCACTAGGTGTGGTCTAGGTTTTAAACCTCAAGATACTACTTTTCCTTCATAATCTCAACCAAAACCTCCGCTTGATGCTCTTTTACCAACACCATCATTTTCACAGCTCTGTTCGATGACCTCTTGGCTTTGGCTAAAAGAATATTTTAGAGAATTAAATATGAACCATAAATTCACTTTCCTTATCATAATTTACCAAAGAATCAAATACCTATTTATGGTGAGTTTCTATGTCAATTTCATCATAGCAATAAACACTCTATTGATGATTGTGTTGAGTTTAGACAATTTGTTCAAGATTTGGTTGATAGATTTCTTCTTTGTTTAGCAATGGATCTTGTGCATTTTCTTGATATCAAAGACATACCTTAGCATCTCTTTTTTCCTATTATGTTTCTCTCCATTATGTAAAGTTAATAGCTTACATTATTGGGGGCTCTTTACTTTGCATAATGTGCATTAAGGGCATCATAATAGGAAGTGCTTATTATTTCCTTGCTTGGGGGGAAAGGTCTATTTATCTCATCTTTATTCTCCTTTCAAAGGATTTTTTGGTTCCTCAAAATAGTTTTATGCTTTTAAAGATACCAATACGCTCTTCAATAAATTATATAGAGAAGCCAACTCCAATTATTAAATTCTTAAGAGGATTGGGCCAACTAACAGGGATTAGAAACTCCCCCTACACTTCTGGCTCTGCAAGACCAAGACAAGTAGACCTAAATTCAGTACAAGACTACCCTCTCTACACATCCCTAAATTTGATTAAACATATTATCTCATTAAGAGGCTCAACAGTAACAAGAAAATGATAAGAGCTAATTACTCATTAATTTTCAATTGTCATGGAGCATGAGATTTGTATACCACAAATAAACTAAAAAATGAAAAGAATTCTATCAAAAGATGGAATAACCATATGCCCTGAACCAATAAGATAATAACTCGACAATATTAGATTAGTGCCTTAACCATTGGGTAATATTCTCAATTTGCAAATTCTTGTATAAAGACATAAACTATGACTGATCCAAGACTTAGATTATTATTGCCTTACAATAATATCTTTCATGTAATCCAAAATTGAACATCTTATTACGATCCTTATGCCAACCCTATGAACTCATGAATTAATTTTTAGCATTTGAATTGATCCTTGAACAAATATTATAATTAAAACATAAACATATAAACAATATGTAGTGAATTGAAATAAAAAAATTTGAATTTGTTAAATTCACAACTCATAAAATCAACACAGAGGAGAGCACAATTCAGGACTATATTTCATTAACTTTATAACCATCATCTTCATACATTGATTTGTTTACTGAAATAATACTCAACATAACTCAAACTCTAAATACTAAAACATATAATTGCTTTGTCTATTGTTAAACAAGACTCATTACATTGGTTAAACCTGACTGAGTATGAAATAATTCTACTTGAATTTTAGACAAAATTCTCATCCCTTCCTAAGTGATCTTGGAAATCCTTTTATAGAGTAAGTATTGTAACAAGCATTGGACCACATAGGGTAAAATTACAATTGATTGCTTAGCAATAATAAAAGACTGGGAAGAATTCTTCAAATCTTCAAATTCTACGAACACGAGAATTGGTATCAACAAAATGACATCTGGCACTTTTGTCTGGAAGTACTCAGATATGTAACTTCTTTGAATTATGTAGGATACCTATAATTTTTGATGGAAAATTCAAGGTAACTATTCAGATTAATTATTCTCCATGTAAAAAAGCTCAAGTGCCATGTCAGTAATCAACTACAAAAAGGACAAAATTGGTGAGTTTGGACTGCACAAACAACCTTCTTTCTATTCATCTCCATCTCCCATAGGGCGAATTCCCTATCTGACAGCCACTCAAAGGATTTCACAGTTTCTATCTAGCCAATAGCTTCACTCCAATGAGCATCGGTTATGGCCCTCGCATCTGAAATAAATTTAACAAGATCCACCTCGACTCTTAAAATATTATCTATTACCTCATAGAAGTCGGGCGTATCAATATCTTTTGTTAAATTCAACAATATTTCAATGTTATCCACAATCAAATCAAAATCCTCTATACACGTAGGGATGTCCTTTAGCTTTCCTTCTTTATCATAAACGATAGGAAAGTAAGCATTATATGATTCCTAAAATATTTTCATTTTCCCTTTGATTATTTGATATTTACCTGTGAAGAATGCAACTAATGTACTAACCATATCCTTAGTGTTTGTAATCTTATTAGGCAGATCAGGCATGTAAACCAAAATTGTTGCAAGCTTTTCCATTGACATATTCCTACGTGGCCATAGATTAAGAACAGGGTTCAGGAAGGTCATGGCCTCTGCACATTTACCTTCAACAACTTTCAGGGATACATGAGAGCTATGAATAATACTCAATTTTTTCTTCAAGGTGTCAATCCTATGTTGTAGAATCTCCATCAATACTTTGATTCCCAAAGTATTATTTTATTCTTCTAATTTCTCTATCCTATCAACATACTTATTTAGCCTCTCATCAACCTCAGCAAGGATAGCAACATTTGAATCAGAAGGAATGAACTCAACAGTGGTCTCTACAGAAGCATCCACCCTTTCATTTATAGTAGGCATATTGGCTAACTTCTCAGTTATCTCAGTAATCTTTTCTTCTAGCTTGGCATTTAGCATAAGTTTCCCTTCATACTTCTTGGATATTATGATGAGGTTTTTGTATGTTTCTGTGACCCTCTTCTTTAGATCCTCTGCCTTATCTCTATTTAGGAAAGATACATGGGTTAATAAATCTACAATCTCTACATTGCTCACATTCTAGATTTTCCTAATGAGCTTATCACCCTACCTCTAGTATTGTATATCAACCAACTTTCGCTTCTGTGTGGCAGGGGCGAGTGACCAAATTGATAATGTTTTGCTCCTTGGGTCAAAACTCAAGCCTTTGATAAAATCCCCAACCTCAACCTCAGGCTTGAATATCTTATCAGGTTGCTTTCTTATTTGATCAATCAAGAAAGAAGATTGCATGTCCCATCCAGGCAATAGAAGCATACCACTTCTTTTCACCAATTCTCTCGCCTGTATCATAGAGAGTTTATGACTTTCTGGATCACACTCCTACAATGCTTTTACCAATCTTTCTTTTTTTTCATTTGTGTCATCTTCCAGCCCCAAATTGACCTTCAATTCATTTTCCTTTAACTTAAAAGGGAAACTCTTAAATTCCTTAGTCTGGATGAAGTCATCATCCTACATGAACAAGTTAGAAATTAACATCCTATCATTTATTTGGGAAATTAGTTCTATACTTGATTCCCCAGTCCTCTCACCTTCTGGTGGCTTCTGAGCATCCCTTAACAACTATCTTATCTCATGGAAATAGGGGCCTTTCTCAGTAGTTATTGCTTTAGCAGTATCTTTCATCACCTTGGGAGCATGTTCAATTTTCTATCTTTTGGTTGTTGGCCTTTGAGAAGACTCAACTTTATCTCCCTCCTCTACTTCCAAAAAAAAATATTCTCTTTTGATAGGCACATCTTCATGAGGTGACTTCACATCCTCAGGGTTAACCCTAGCCTCTTCTCCTATAGGTAACTCAGGCATCTTTTCCATTATCTCATCATATTTTTCTAGCAAGGTCTTCAGCCTGTCCCAATATCCAAGTTCATGGTAGAACCTAGGGAAAGAAGGATCAACCTCTTTGAATTCTCTTTCTACTCTTTGAATGTCATTCCACCTTCTTCTCTTCTCACTCAACTCATCATCAACAATTGCATTTCTGATGA
Organism: Thuja plicata; assembly: GCA_018584345.1. Classification (NCBI taxonomy): domain Eukaryota; kingdom Viridiplantae; phylum Streptophyta; class Pinopsida; order Cupressales; family Cupressaceae; genus Thuja; species Thuja plicata. Next base: position 836,768 of record MU224112.1, read on the forward strand.
TATCTTCCTGAGGCAATGTCTCATAAACTGGAAAAGAAACATTTGCCATCTCCTTTAAAGGGACTCTCATAAATCCCTCACGATCATAGACTCTCCTCTTTGCAGTAGACAATTTGTAGTATCTCAAAAAATCATTCATGGGATCCATAGCTTATTTCCCTATGGTGAAATCACTTACTACCCATAATCTAGGTGGTAAAGCTCCCATATTCTTTTTAGGGCCTAAGTATTCTTTGCCAACCAATGTTAGCTGCCAGATGAATTCAACAATTCCCACCCTAAGAGGGACATGTTTTGGAAAAATACGAGGTGGTCGAGGACACCCAAAAACCCTAATAATTATAAAATTCTCAAAAAGGAAAGCATCTCCCCAATTATTCCTTATAGGCCCCTTATTATTTGCATGCAAAGGTCTAATCAGTCTTCTCAGGTCAAGAGGAATTATATCCTCTCTTGCACCTAACATGTCTCTAATGGGGTCTACAATCTAATTTTTAAAATGTAAAAAGGAAGAAGAGTAAGTGGTGCACTCCCATACCCTTATCCATAGCTTAACTAGCAACTGCATACCCATGTCCTCCTTCATCAAGATCAACTCATCATCCATGTAGTCAGCATTGTAAAATATAATAAGATGCATGAGGATTGAATAATGCTTGAAATCAATCTTGGAAGGATTGCTCTATATAGGCTCCAGGTCATTTTGAATTTTGTTGACTATAAAACCCACATAATCATATTCCTTGTTTATATGTGGGTTTTGAATGTCCATAGCTAACATCAACAAATCTTCAGTTACTGTATTTCCTCCTTATGCTCCCAACACTTTGCACTGACCGTACACAGTATACTTGAGATAATTATGAAAAGTGTCTAGATCATAAGCCTCATTCACATTGCCTGGAATTGGTATAAGTCTCCTCCCATCCTTTGGCATAAACTTGGGAATGAGATTCTTCTTCAGAACATGCTTGTGCAAATGATACTGTCTCTTTTCTTCGTGTGGGTCAATATCAACACTCATGGCTCTAGTTATGCCAAATGCTTCGACAAAGCTAGCCGTATCAATTCTTACCAGAGTAGTTTTATCTTTCCTCCTGATACATTTGGTACAAGAGAACCTAGGCTATTAGACTACACCCTTGGAATTCCTCAAGGGTACTTAACAAGGGAACAATATAGATAGGTTTTTTTTTGGTCCTTGGGACCCTTTCTTTGTAATAAGGATCAATTTGTAAGACTATTTGCCACAAGGTATCATTATAAACCTTGGGGGTCAAACTTAGTCAAAGATCCAAAATATGTTGTTTAGGTTGGTTTTGTGTTTCTAGGATGGTTTTGGGTATGCCCAATCCATGTAGTGTCCTAATAGGTCCTAGGGAGCAAGGTTGAACAACTTTGCAACAAAAGTTGTCAAAGTTGCTCGACAAATTTTGCAACTTTGTGAGCAACTTTGTCATAACTACCCCCCAATGGCTCCAAGCTTTGAAATTCAGTTTTTGACATTGGCTTATGGGTGTATATAGATGAAAATGTCAAACATGAAAGGTTTTTCATGTAATCAACAATTTGGTGGCAAGATTGAATGAATAAAATTTTGTTTTTTTGGAAATTCTTTTTTATTCTGTAATGTACGGTCACTGTGTGATTGAATATTGTCAAAATCCTTCATGTTTTGTTATTAGAAGGTGTTGAGTCTCTAATGCAACTAGTTTGAGTGGATTTGGTGGAAGTTTAAGTGAGAAATCCTTGGTTTAGTCAAGATTGGTCAATCAATCCTGTTTCATTAGAATATTGAAAAGATGTACCCCTAACGTACCAATCCACCGTGGGATTCTCATGGACCATGGTAAAATTCAAGCAGGGGTAGTGTACTCTATGATTCCAGAAGGATAGAGCAAGAGGATCTCGTTTGACCACTTTTCCACCAAGCCCTAACTGAGCATCTATATGTGCTCAATTACAGTCAAGTGCAAATTGGTGCAAAACCTGTAGGGAGTGTGGAGGATTGATTTTATGTTGGATTTGGGGTTATTGAGGATATACATACCTATTCTAAATTTTGGTTTGGGTTGGTCAATCCATCATTGAGTACTTTCTTTGGAGACCAAACATAATTAGCTCTTTTAGGCCTCTGAACTTTGTGTAACCTTTGGGGTGCAGTATAAGTGTTGGAGTCTATGACTTTGGTGTTGGAGACATCTCTTAAAAGGGTACTTGAAACCATAATATTTTTGGTAGGGTCTGTGGAAGCAATAAAAATTATCTCAAGAAAATGTCATTCCTAGGGCTACTAGGGAAGCCTATCTAACTAGGCCTAGTGGAGTAATCTGATCTTTGAGATCAGTAGGACTTTTTAGAAGCCCCCAATGGGTCCTAAATTGATTTTTTAGAGTGAGTAGAGACCTGATCCAATCCCTATGGTGGTGATTGAAGAAGTAATGCACTGGTATGTGTAGGATGGAAGACTTTAGTGAAGAATGGTGATTTGAACTTTGTGACACACTAGCCTAGTGTGATCAAGACATTTTGGTGATAAACTAACCTACATAAATGATTTGTCAAACACTAGAAAGGTTTGTGGTATTTTTATTAGATAAAATTTGAAGTGGAGAGCCCAAGTGATAGTCCAATTGGGTTGTAAAGGTTAGAAAGACATTCAAAGTTGTGGTTGAGCTTGTTTATGAACCTTACCCTGCTGACCTCTACATTACCATGTTTAGAACCCATGGATTGCACACTGGGACATATTCTACTCTATTGTTGAAAAATAAAAATAAAAGATTGGAACCAGTGGAACCAGGAGTGTCTGGTTTCTTGCACCGATAACATGTGTCCTTCCATGTTTGATCATTTGTTGATAATGCATTTGATGACCCTGATAGAAATTAAACCCATTCTTGTAAAACGTTATCCTTCTTATGCTTTCCTATAGCTACTGACAGAGCAGACATACTTGGTTCTTCCATTTTTACAGAATAAAAAACTCTTCAAACCAAACAGAATAGCTTCTATGATATAACTATTTCTCTGCAAATGCAACGGCTTAATCGTAAGGCAATCTTGCTATCTCACAGAAAACAAGACTAGTGATTGGATACACAAATGATGGCTATGGATACCACTTTAAAGCTCTTTCTCGAGTACCAAATCTCTATCCATCAACTCACCATTAATGACATACATTCACAATAACTGTAATTAGTCGCAGAAGGAAAATGATCATGTCATCAGGCCGCGCATTTAGAAACTTTGAGCAATTTAAAAATTATTTGAAAAATGCCATCACAACTAGAATATTTTTCGTGTCACAAATCTATTTGTCCCAGACCCCACCTTTTACTTTTCAACTCAATTCAACTTTCTCCATGGCATCGAGCTTGGCTTTATTAAAAAAATGCGACTTAAATTGTGTCTTGTGATCTTGCAGAAAATTGTAACAGTCACCTTCGCATGGTCACAACCTTCAGAACAAACTACATGATAACCTTGCGCCAATAGTTATCCTTAACCTCTTTTCAATATTGCAACCAAGAAAATTTTAAGTAAAGGCAACCTTGCATCATTCATTGATCATTATGCTTAAGATACGTGGCAGCATCTCGCAACACTGTGAACCAATAATAAAATCCCTTTCAAAACTTATGATGTTGTGATAAAGCATTTTCCTTTGAATCTCTATGAGACACATGGAAACATCTCGCACTACCGCAACCCTCTTCATAGCCTTCATGAAACACTTGTGATTTTGCGGCCTACAATAAACGATAGTTAGTTTTTGAAAAATGGGACACGTGTCATCTCTACGCTTGTTCACACCTTAATAACTTAACCTTTAAAACATCTTGTGAACCCGCAACAAATGAAACTTAACCACTAGAAGGTCACTATCGCATGATCATAACCATCTAAACTAACTATTAATTATCATGCAAAATCACGACAGTCTTAAAATTAACCACCAGACTTAACCTCAGTACAAGGTCGCAACATAAAAAATTAATCGAACTACCGACCCGTGACATTGCACTACACTTTAACTTAACCGCCTCGCAAGATCACAATTGTTTGATATAAAAGGATAAGCCCATTGTGACCATGCGATACAGGGAAACTTTAACCACCTCGCAAGATCACAAGCTTAAAATGTTAGTTAGATTAAACCTTGCGAGCTTACGCCTAACAGTTAAACAAACATCGCGAGTTCGCATACATGAAAATTTTGACCATAAAAGACTTGCAAACCAATGATAAAGCATAACAAGGGAATCTTGACTTTAAGTTGACTGCCATGGTAATTTGTAAAGGCCAATAGGAAAACACCATTTTGGACCTAAGACATTTTCTTACAACTTAAATGCTGACTTCATTTGCTTGACAGGTGAAAAATTTAAACAAGGCAAAATAAATTAGTGTCAAATATTGAAGAAACCTTGACAAAACCCTAGCCAAATTTTACAGTCCCAACATGATCCATTATCCCTTTATTGGATATATATTTTATACTATGATTTCCTTCTATATATGGACTTATTTGTTTAGGATCTTTGTTATTGATATCCTTTTCTTCCCTATTTGGAAGTGTATATCTTGAATAATGAATTTATCCACTAAGTTTGCATAATGTGGTATTATGTCTCTTTATTTCCTCTTCATGGGTTTGTATTATTTTATGATATTACATCATTTTGGTATGCGGTTCTTTGTTTCACGCAGAGTACTTTTGTCTTTTCTTAACAAACTTTTTCATGCCTCAAAGGGGCATGTATGTCATCAAATAATATTCCATTTGGGGGATCATCAAGGTATCTTTTTCAAAGAACAATTCCTTCCCCCTTTGTTGATTTGTTTCTCTCATAATATGATGTTCTTTCTTTCAAAAATGTGTTTTCCTTATATTATGATATTTTTTGTATGTTTTGTATGCTATTTTGTAACTTATTTTTTCTTCAAAGTATATGTCTATTATAAGTAAACTATAAATAAGTGTGTACAACATGTATTATATATTGCCTTTATTATTGGGTGGAAAAGTTTCATATCTTCTTATTCCTTTTATAAGGATCTCCTTTCCTTAGTATAGTGGCATTTGTTTATCATGTGACATTATTTTCTTATAAGGATTTGTTGTGTTGATCCAGGATTCTCTCTTATGCAAAAGATGGGTATCCTTTATCACACCCTCTTATTTATTTGTAAAAATTTGTTCATCCTAAATAGATTCCCTTACTTTGGGTCTTAAAGTGTGTCATCCTTCATCAAGAATCCCCTTTTCACCTAGTGATGGGGGGCTAAAAGGGTGTATTCTTGTTCTCTTCCCCTCTTTGTCTTACGACTAATCTCTTTTTATTTTGGATGTGTAAGGAGACAATAATTTCCTTAGAACTGATCCCATTTTTTGATCCCTTTGGAGACAATGATTTCCTTAGGCCTGATTTCCTTTTGTTTTGGATCTAGACAGAGACAAATCTTTCCATGGGATTGATCCTCTAATCCGTCCCTATGCGCAAAAACTTTTAAAGCCAACCCTGAGCATAAAATTTCAAAGTAGCCCCTGTGCACAAATTTTCTGGGTGGAATTGAATACCATAACACAGCTTGTTAGGCCATAAATTTCTCCTTCCTCTCTCTTTGGTATGATTGGAACTAGCATAGCACAACTTGATAGCCTTTCTAATTTTCTCCTTATTTTCTTCTCCCATGGATCACCTAGCATAACACAACTTGCTAGCCATTGGATTTATGCTCTCTCTCTCTCTCTCTCTCTCTCTCTCTCTCTCTCTAATGATGCTCTTTCCCTTTCTATGTGGTCACTTATACTCTTGCAATAACTTTTCATACATGATATTAGTGGATGAGCCATTTCCAATTGAGGTCTCTTCTACTAGTTGATTTGGAGTTTTGTTTTTTAGTACTAACCCCTTTTTGTTGTTTGTGTCTTGTTTTTTTATTTTACTTTTTCTTTTATCTTTGTATACCCTTGTGCATGGATGTTTGAGGTGAGATCCTTTATTTGGTGGCTTGTGTTCTTGAACTTAATGATGTCTGATCTCTTTGCAATTCACTTATGATAATCTCTTATTCTATTTCTCTCTTTCTTCCTTTATAATGAGCACGATCTTGTCTCATACTCTTGCTAAAGTGGGGGCTAAATGTTAGAGTACTCATATTATAGCTAATAATTAATTTATTTAATTATTAGTCTATTATACTCTACGCTTAAGTTAAACTTAGGCATCTTATTATTCTTTAGGGTTTTCACCTTTAGGGTTTCAGTATCCTTTTATAAGGATTCACCTCTTTGGTTTTCATAAGGAGTTTTCACATCTCATTGTAATATCTTGAAACATATTGTTAATATATTGTTTTCTTGTGCATATGATGTCTCCTCTGGCTTTTTGGCCTCCATAGTTTTTCCTATTTTCTGTACTTTGCTTCTTCCATGTGACAGGGTTATGCATGCAAGTGTTCTTGGGAGAATAGGGTTTTACCTATTCTAACACTAAATATACCATCCTAAATTGTAAGCACCTAATTTGTGTACAATTTGGTGCCTACTTTAGTGTATTTTCTATGGTAGAACCTCATATGAAACTTACATGGTAACTAAATTGAAATATGGGTCCTCCATTCCTTTCAATATTTCTTAAACTTGACGTTGGCCCTTATTTCTAAGTGCACTTCTCTCTTGTTCCTCCAATCCCATAATTCATTTCCTCACCTAGGCCCTATATACTTACTTTTGGCCTTCATGATTTTCTTCGACCCCAAAATGAGTTGTAATCATAAATCCCACACATACCCTACATTTGTAGCACCCATATCAAATATAGGCTCATTATCTCACATACATGTCATCATTTGCGACATGTTCCAGGAGAATGGGGCCCAAATTTGGCTCAGAGACCCATGCTAGGAGTTTGGGGTAGATTCGGTCCTATAGTCGGCATGCTTAATTTTAAAACCTCAAAATGATGTGAGATGTATATAAACTCCCTGTCTCCCCTCATTTTGGGATTCATTATCCATTGTTAGCATTCGTGAGAAATATTTTACAAGTGTAGTAATTGTTGGCAATCAAGGTATTGAGTGCAAGACGACAAATCAAACAAATCAAGAGCCATCAAGTTCAAGCATTCAAGTCTTCATTCTTCTCAAGAAAATCAAGTTGTTTTCTTCCATAGATCAAGCTTCTTTCCCCCATTAGAGACCAAGAAAATGATTTTTCTATTAAGGAAGGATATCCAAATTCATCCATTGTCATTCAAACCTTCTTTATCTTCTCCTCAATCAAACATTGTGGAAAATTTCAACATCTACTACATGATGTTTTGTCTTGCATGATCTCCTTTTGGGTTTTTGGGTTTAGTCAAAGCTATTGCATCAACATATTTGATCACATTCAAATAAGTATTTGCATCTACAAGGTATGGTATGCTTCATTTTATAGATCTAACCTCTGCTACATGACAACACGCTTTCCTTTATTTCATTTAATTTCAAGGTTGATTCCTAAATAGGGATTTGGAAAAGGAAAACCCCTTTTTCAACCTTCTTCCCCATTTTTCTATGTGCAGGAATAGGTTATAGAGCTATCGAATTAGATCTGGGCAAAACATGTATAATAAAATAATCTATGAAAAAATTAGTTGAAACATCGGGAACACATCATGACTATCATCATATTACATGAATACGTCACCATTTCATCATGTTCCTACCTTTTGGAGCTCAGATTCATGTTAGTTTCATCTTGTTTCCATTTCTGTCAATTTTAGCTCACTGTATGTCTGTTAGATTTAATTTTTATCAACTTTTCAGTAACTTTCATTGTTAATCATTTATATTACATCATCTTACCATTTCTAAATTCCTATCATCACTCAATCACATGTTTATCAATGGAAACATCATCCCCATTCAACGCTTAAGTCAACTCTTGAGCCTATTAGGTGTATTTTTCCTTCCTACTGTGCAATTGTGGAGAAGGGAGGTGATCTTCCTATTTTTTATCACCCCCCTCATTTTCCTATTGTACAATTTGTAAAGGATATATTTTTCCAAAATGTAAAGGGATCCTTTTCAAGGATACCTGACTATCAAAGGGAGGAAGAGACCTTTACCTAAAGATATCTACCTCCAAAAAGAGAGGAGATCTTTAAGAAAAAATGTATCTTTGACTAAAAGGGGAAGGAGTGTTGAAAAACACAAAATCTAGTAATAATTTTAATAAATCTAAGATATCATAATCATTTATACAAAAATACCATCTAATATAATTTCAAAATAATATTAATTAATAAATCTAAATTAAAGAAACTAAGAAGATTCTTTCATGTCATAGTGTGATGGTTAAAGAATGACATTGTTTTTTTTGCCACCAAGGTTCAAACCCTCGTTGGGCTATCGTGATCATGAAATTTGTGCCCTCACCGATCCAATATGCTTGTAGGTTTGAATCTTTGCATTAATGTTGTTCATTGGGCTAGTGTGCTTGTGAGATTTGTGTTTGTGCGAGGGTGATATGCTCACAAGTCTAGACTATTTACATTTATTTTGTGCATTCATGTTCAGGCTAAAAATGTCTCCCACATGAATTTAAAAAGAAAAAAGAAAAAAAAAAGAAAACTAAAATAGAAAAAATATGTAATTCAACCATAACTAATCAAGTTTATGAAAATAAATAAATGAAATAAAAAAGGGAGGAACATTACCTAAGAAAAACTCTAGATTAAATAGAACAAATAATGATTGAAAAATTATCAATACTTGAATGGCTCCAAATGAACCCACAAAGGATCAAGTCTTGCTGAGTGCAAGGCTTCAACATCACAAGCGATGAGGTTGGGATCATGCCCCAAGTGAATTTGGCAGAACGGACACCCTTTAGTCCTTGACTCTTAGTTGAAGAGGTTTTAGCCCATAGGCTCATGCTTAGGTGGCTAAAATTACTTCATGAAAACCCTTGTTAGGCTAGTGTGCTTGCACGCTTCATGCCCCTACTAGACTACCATGCTCATAATATGAACCTCCATAAAAAAAATCTTGATACTTCACCCCTATTTACTCTCCACCATACTTTCACCCAACCAAGGAGGGCTCCATTCCCCCCTCAACCCATTTCCCAAAAAACCAAGAAAAACAAAAGGACATAATAATTTTTATTTGTTATGGGTGAAGGGACATTTCACATGGATCCCTCTTCCCCAAGGTACATTGTTCTCAAAGTCACACCTTTAGCTTTCTTGCAATCCATTTACAAATTGGGAAAGTGGCAAGTTTGATTGGAATGTGAAAGAGGTGATTGACACTTGGAGAAGCAATTACTAAAATTGAACAAGAAATCACCTCTTTTGGAATGGGGTTTGGATGCCCAAATGATGCATTTGAATATGGTTTCAGTTAAAGTATGTTTTGACTTCATTTTTACACATTTATCTTGCTATTTTGCTAATATATTTATTATTTTTCAAATCCGTGGAGATAGAGGCTCAAGAACAAGATGTTTGATGTTTGTAGATTGACTAAAAATGGAATCTAGAGGTTCACTAAGGTGTGGTCTAACACAAAGATTACCGTTGTGCAAGAAGGTTTAGATTTCATAGTTTTCCTTATGCATTTTGTAAGGGTTTTAGTTGGTAGTTTACTGGGTTTTGTTGTGAGATTGCTCTTTAGAATTATATAGTGTTTGATAACAACACAATGTTTGTTCATCGCTAACATCCATGTCCAATACTGATACACAATCATTTGATAAAGATATTACAGGTTAGGTGAAGTTTCATGTAAGCTATATTGTTAGATAGTCCCTACCAAAGCTATGTTTTAGTTTTCAGTTTGTAATAATTGTTGTATTATTGGTTTGTCATACAAATTAGTTTGTAATAGTCATATGAAAATCTTTTTTTTTTTTGTAAATATGGTTATCTAAAATATTGGGTTCTTTGTGTTTTTACCTCCTTCCAATGTGTGTTTCCAAGCAAATTCCTCGGTAGTTTTGGTGTAGTTTTAGTTTATTGGCAAAGTTGAATTAAAGGGTTTAAGAGAATATCAAATATGGGATTAAATATTTCTCAAGGTTTATTAAGTTAAACCCTTGTTGGGCTATTGCGATCATGAACTTTTTACCCTCAATGATCTAATATTCTCATGGGTTTGAATCTTCGTGTTGCTGCTATTGGAATCCATGCCACATTACTTAGTGCTCCAAACCCTAATTAGAGGTCAATTTGCTTGTGGGCTTTATGTCCTTATGGGAATATTATGTTCACATGTTTGAACTATTTACATTGATTTTCTACATTCATGTACAGGCTAAAAGTTCTCCCCTTAATGTAATCGCATTTCCACAATCCATTATAATTGCAAGTAACAACTTCTGGATTTGATTGTGTAGTTATTTCTAACATTAATGTTTCAGATCACGCTCTGTGATCCATCATCAAGATGAAAGAGAGTGCAAGATATTAGAGATGTAAGATAATCTTTTGCATCTCTAATCTCTTGCACTCTCTTTCATCCTAATGATGGATCACAGGGTGTGATCTAAAACATTGATGTTAGAAATAGCTACACAATCAAATCCAAAAGTTGTTACTTGTAGTTCTCCCCTTATCACTAAAAGAAAATAGATATTTGAGTAACAAAAAACTAAAATTCAAATTTTATAGTGTGTGTGTGTGTGTGTGTGTGTGTGTGTGTGTGTGTGAGATTATTGTACTTGTAGAGCTGCAACACAACTCTTCAATATGTCATTATATCATTGGTTAGAAGCATTAAATTCAATTGCAAAGCATGATGAAACTAAGGAAACCAACATATTGCTTCCTAGCTAGAAAGAGTATGATCTAAGCTATAAACTTCCCCTCAGATTATGCATTAGATCAGTGACACATTCAATCCTAGAATGGAATATTCAAGTGAAATTTAAACTATCTATCATGAAATTCATGCTAACAATGATTTAAGGATTCATTAAAGGATAAATGAAAGAGTTATCTAATTAGCTATGAATTTATGAAACCAAATGAACAACATAAGATTGCAATTAGAAATCTAAAAATTAGGACCCATTTAGCTCAAAATTCAATCATTTTATGGAGGAAAATGAGAAGTGGAGGGTTGACATCAATTTGTGAGGAGAGGTGAGGATTGAATCTTAGTTGATCCATGTGAGTGAACCCTCATTGGTCCATGGATTGACTTTTCATGTGCAAGTGATGAGTTATATTTTAAGAGTTTTATTAAATGCCTTTTAATTAATTACTTTAGCCAAGGATTTAATGAGATTGATTTGATTAAATAGGCCAAGGTAATTAATGTGAGATAGTGATGAAATCACTTTGATTTGAGAATTTATTTTGATTTTGAATGAATTATGCCAATAAACGAATAGTTGGATTGACATAATTGAGAGTATGATCACATTTAGGGCAAATAGGGTCTCTGGTTAGATTAGACAAAATTAGGGTGATTACATTTGCCCCTCTTTGAATTGATGTGCAAGTAGCGCATTGATTCAAATAATGCCTGATGTTGACTTCAGAAAGTTTGAGAATTCCACACTTGATTGAATGAAATTTAGTTGATGAGACCAGTATCGAACTTGATTGAACTAAGATTGATATTATCGACTTCGAACTTGATCAAATGAAGGTTAATTAAACATAGATCTAGAGATACCAATTTTGAATTTAATGGAACAAGAATTGATAATAATGAATCCAAACTTGATCGAATGAAGGTCAGTACGAAGATGCTGAGAGCTCTGAGATATCAATCCTGACCTTGATCGAATGAGAATTAACAATACTAACTCTGAACTTGATCGAATGAAGTTTAGTATGAAGTTGCTAAAAGCTTGATAAAGATCTGAGAGATTGTAGACATAGATATCCGACTTGTTTAGCATTGAAGCCTTCTATCCAACAGTCCCAACTTGATCGAAGGAAACTTTCATGCCCCTAGTCTTTTGATGATGAAGTTAGTTTTGCTTTTTGAGTAAGAATTTGATTAATTTTTAGTGTGATCATGCCCCCTCATGAACAAAATTGAAGGAAATAATAATGAAATCCCTCTTTAGAATGATAGATCGATGGAACACTTGATTGGATCAATAAGAAGAAATTAGAAGATGAGATGGAGCAAAAAATTGTTAAGAGAAAACATAATTTTACTAAGTTGACTGCTTTGAAATATAATCATGAGCATGATAAAATGATGTACGACCAATATTTTAAATATGTGATGTGCAGCTTGTTGACATAGAACCTTAAAAAATTGATTGTGTAAAGCTTGCGAATCATTTTATGCATGTATAGATCAATTATGCATGTGTTGGAGACATTAACGAAATTTTTACTAGGCTGTGATTTATACTCTTTGCGTGTTTGATTTTGTTCCCGATAGATTTGAGAAAAACAAAATAGAGTACTGATAGCTTGCTTAGGGTTTTGGAGCTTCTATTTTTCCCTATAAGGTCAATATAAGCCTCAAAAATGACTTTTTACCCATTCATTTTCACTTTTATCCTTTGTAATTTTTTGAGCTCTCGAGAGAAAATGGTGGTCCCTGTTGAGAGGCATGGATTCAAGCTTGCGCATCTTCATGAGCGGGTGACACATTATGCATCCCCAGTGAGTACATCGAGACCTATCTTTTTATGCTTTATGTTTATGTTTTTTATGCTTTTTGCTCTAGTTATAGCCCAACGGTTTTTGAGTCACATCCGGGGTTCCTGATCACATATAGTAAATCTCGCATCGCATCCGGGAAATGAAAAATTTCTGGATCGCATACTGTCTTCCATCAGTTAGTCACTTTTGGTAAATTTGGACCAACCCATGCATAAAGTTTCATCCTATGAAAATAGGATCGCATCTAGTTTTCCCAACCACATCCTGTAAAACTAGGATCGCATCCGAGATGCGAACTCACATCCGAGAAAAATAGGATTATTTAAAAAAAAAACTACTCAGAATATCAATTGCGACTGTGTTGCTTCTATGTACTTTAAAAAGACTAGATGTTAGATCTTCTGCATGGTGTGTTTAGCTAAAATACCGATGTAAGTCTTTACTTTCTGCCTGACAGACTGATTTTCCTGTTGTATCCTTCTGAGGACCCCGACCTGTGCATGTTCTTACATTAGCTAGCTCCCTAACTAATGCGGAGCAAAAAATTATTGGTCGTTTAGGATTATACTCTTTGATCGATTTACCTGACATTAGGGTAAATCGAGGGTTGTTGACTGCTCTTGCCAAGAGATGACATTCAGAGCACAACACCTTCCATCTTCCTACCGATGAGATGACAGTGAATCCAGAGGATGTGTGGTGGATTATGCGCATTCTAGTGATGGGTCGCGAGGTTCACTTCGAGTCTCACTCAACCGTATCTATTTTAGATGCTTAGAGATTCTTTGCAGATCCCTCAATTGCACGTCGGTATCTGACCTGGGACTATATGTTAGCTCAGTACGAGCATCTTCCTATGTTTCTGGTTGGATTGATAGGAGGTATCCTGATGCCTGACCATGGACATCATGGATTTATGTGTGGTTGGGTCGATATGCTTGAGCAGATGATTGGCTCTACTCGCAGATTCAGATGGGCTAGTTGTCTCTTAGCCCATATGTATAGAGAGTTGCATGAGATTGTTTAAGAGTATTCTCAGAACATGACTGTTGGTATTATGATTCTTCAGATCTGGGCTTGGGAGTACATCCCAGTTACACGTCTGATTGTGGATAGACAATGAACACCTGAGGATCCTTACATTTATGTTTATTTAGGTTATGTCCAACAACCCCACTTGGGTAAGCTAGAGTATTGGCGTAGAGTTTTGGATGATGTGACAGTGGTCGAGTGGTGACCATACCTTGACCGTGAGGAGTGGAGATCAGATCAACGAAAAATGCCTTACTTTTTCTAGAGAAGATGTTTGATTGGGTGTACTAGATACATCTTTGAGTGATTTGTTGTTACCTGCGTGTTGCGAAAGTATGGTAGGATACAAGGTATTCCACGATACCTTACAATATATACTCAGATCCATAATGAGGAGCCATAGTGGGGTGCTCGGTTAGCTTATGAGCCTGCACAAAGAGAGATTTTGCAGATGGTTTCCATTGGACGGGATTTCCAGGCTGATGTGGAGGATGCAGGAGTTACTAATGAGTTTAGGGATTACCTTGTACGATATCCATTCCCACGGTTTACTACTCCTGATGAGATTGCACCGCGTATTGAGGATGCACTAGATTATGATCCTGGCGATGACGGTCCTACGAGAGGTGGAGGCAAAGGAGACAGGGGTATCAGGGATATGAGAGGTGGTAGGGATGGTAGGGGTGATAGAGGAAGAGTGGAGAGCATACACACTCGTGTTAGGTTCATACCTCCACACAGGGATCTAGGTCCACTACTGACTAGGTAGTAGTAGCAACAGAGATCATCAGGACAGAGACATATAGGTGAGAGCAGTGGTGGAGGCAGACCTCCTGGACAGGATCCTCCCAGAGATACTGATAGAGATATAGGTAGATATGGAGATCCTTTGTCCCAATGTGAATGAGAGCGAGAGCATATGAGGGCTCACATCAATACGCTAGAGGCACTTCTAGCAGATAGGGACAAGCAACTTGAGATATTGAGATCTGAGTGAGATCAGGAACTAGGTGATCTCAGAGCAGAGAGAGATCAACAGAGGGATAGGTTGAGAGGTAAGAGAGATCTTCAGGCTCACACAACTACACATTAGAGACAAAGAGAAACTTATTACTTTTCTCTATATTGCACAGTTGTTCCACAACCATAGAGAGCACCTTTGTATTTTGTCATAGCACAACAGTTAGAGGGAGCTATGCCACCACCACCTCCTCCACAAGGAGATGCATGACCTCCTCCCCCTCCTGATCAATCTGAGGGTGGGAGCCAGACATGATACTATTAATTCTTGATATTTTATATATTTTTGTACCCCTGATACTCGATACATGTGTATATTTTGATTCTGATCTTCTGATATTGTTTAGACATTCCCACATTTTTTATCCAATATCCACTGATATATATGAGATGACAGCTTCTAATTTTGAAATGGGCATTGTTTTTCTTTTGATAGCTATTGTATGTGATAGATGATTAGATTGATTCATACTTGATGACGTACTTGGGCTTTGTGATGATTTAGATTAGATTCGTGTGATGACATCACTTATGCTCTTTGGTTTTCACTGATATATAGATGTGTTAAATGCTATATGAATATGTAAATATATATTTTTGAGATTTTTTTAATGCAAATATATGTATGGATGCACTTAGGATGTAGAAATGCAATACTTGAATGATTTATGTTTTTGTGTTTTTTCGCTTTGCCGATTATGAGTGCAAAGAATGCTATGAATATGCAATGACATGAATATATCAGTAAAATATATTAAGTAGTCAACTTGGATTTGAATGAAACTAGAAATCATTTTGGGCTCAATTACTTATGCTGCCAAATGAATCATGCAAACTTAAATGCAACTAAATGCAAACCTCTAGGATTGTCACTGATCTTTTCACACGAGCATTTTATCATCATAGGGCGTTTGTGTAATGGACATCATCGGTGAGTACAACTATCACCAATACCAATGAAATATCATGAAAGTATGACTACTACCTTAATTGGATGCAATGTCAAAAATAAACCTAAACATCAAGGCATAGAGGCGAGGATGACTTGTCAGTTATCTCCTTTTGATTTTAAGAATCATCTTCTGTTCGTGTGCAATGTAAGATATGCAACCCGCAATGACCTTTAATGTTCATATCCTTGGGTACACAATGTGTCATACACTATACTTAGAAGTTGATTAGAAACAGACAAGGAAATTGATTCAACTTCACCGTAGCTTACACATAAAAAGGATCAAGATATATGCAGATATCCACTCATGTTGGAAGCTCTTATCATAAACATCCAGATTAGGTAAAGTGTCTACGATCATTGAAGCAATCACCACACATAGAAAACCAAGAAAACATTATGCCCCCTTTCTTTGCGACTCTTTGTTATTTAATAGACGTCATGGAGTAACTCAGAAGACATAACAAGCAACAATTGATAATCAGACAAAGAAAATTCATAACCATTTATATGCCCCTAGTTTGAAACATTATCGAAACATGAAAAGAGTCATAATAAAATCAAGATCAGTCTATATGTGTTTATGTGGTGTGTAGAAATACCTTTGATTTATTATTCAATCAAAATAGAGAAATCATCAATTGCAACTTGGATTTTAGCAATGTATATATGCGTCTAAAGTGAGATAAACAATATCAACAATTGCAATCTAATGGAGTGTTGAGAAACACTATTTTATTAAAGTGTTGAGAAACACTAGTAGGATTAAAGTGTTGAGAAACACTTAGTATGATGTCTGTTATAGGTAGGCGGTGTTTAAGAAACACCTTTGTCTGTGAGAGTGACAAAGTTGTATGGATTTAGGTATTGAA
The DNA here is from genome assembly GCA_018584345.1 of Thuja plicata. NCBI lineage: Eukaryota > Viridiplantae > Streptophyta > Pinopsida > Cupressales > Cupressaceae > Thuja > Thuja plicata. The sequence continues at coordinate 853,279 of MU224112.1, forward strand.
GAAATATTGTTTGTAGTGGCAAACTTTCCTAGACCAGGACCTAGGATCACTAGCAACCAACATGTGTAGATTGAACATGCTAGCAGAAATGCCCCCAGTCCAGTATGTCTATCCCTAAGATGCTAATATAGACAAACTCCAGACAAGGAAAGTACATTTTTGAAGAGTTCAGGTTCAACTGATATCAAAGACATGACCGTGAAGGATTTGTGTAAGCAGTGCATTGATAGATTGAGCGCTGATTACAAGTGACGCATGTTTGCCAAGTTTTAACCACTCGACAAATTTCTATTTTTGCTACCAAGACGCCTGTTTGCCAGGTTTTCGCCAAGACACTTTTTCTTATTTTTTCAAATTTTGTATACTTTTGTGTTATTATTGTACCTGCAAAGCTGCAACACAACACTTCAATATGTCATTATATCATTGGTTAGAAGCATTAAATTCAATTGCAAAGCGTGATGAAACCAAGGGAACCAACATATTGCTTCATATCTAGAAAGAGTATGATCTAAGCTATAAATTTGCCCTCAGATTATGCATTAGATCAGTGACACATTCAATCCTAGAATGGAAGATTCAAGTGAAATTTAAACTATCTATCATGCAATTCATGCTAAAAATGATTCAAGGATTCATTAAAGCACAGATAAAAGAGTTGTCTAATTAGCTATGAATTTATGAAACCAAATGAACACCATAAGATTGCAATTAGAATTCTAAAAATTAGGACCCATAGAGCTCAAAATTCAATCATTTTATGGAGGAAAATGAGAAATGGAGGGTTGAGATCAATTTGTGAGATGTGAGGATTGAATCTTAGTTGATCCATGTGAGTGATTCAGGTGAGTGAACTCCCATTGGTCCATGGATTGACTTTCCATGTGCAAGTGATGAGTTATACTTTGAGAGTTTTATTAAATGTCTTTTAATTAATTACTTTAGCCAAGGATTTAATGAGATTGATTTGATTAAATAGGTCAAGGTAATTAGTGTGAGATAGTGATGAAATCACTTTGATTTGAGAAGTTATTTTGATTTTGAATGAATTATGCCAATAATCGAATAGTTGGATTGACATAATTGAGAGTATGACCACATTTAGGGCAAATATGGTCTCTGGTTAGAATATACCAAATTAGGGTGATTACATATAGAACTAAATAAATCAAACAAAAATATTAATAATAATAAACAAAATCGAAATAAAATAAAATAAAATAAAATAAACGAAGACCCAAACAAAATGATGAGTACTTCACCCCTATTTACTCACTAATATACTTTCACCCAACAAAGGAGGGCTCCATTCCCCTCACCCCATTTCCAAAAAGACCAAGAAAAACAAAAAGGCATACTGAAGGGACATTTTCCATGGAGCCCTCCTCCCCAATGTGCATTGTTCTCAACGTCACACCTTCTCACATGGCATATTATGCTCAACACTATCTTCCACGTGTCATGCTCCACCACTTCCACATGGCCAATGTACTAAATTTTAACTCCATCTAACCATGACCCCCCATCCACAAGGCCTCTTTAAAAATTAGAAAAAACAGCTCATACAATAATGGACCACACAAAAATCCAACCGCCAAAGCTGACGTGTAAAATCCCCAACTAATCTCAATTCATTTATTTTTCCCCATACAAAGAACCGGATCTCCAGATATATATACAGTGAATATATGACCAACATATACACATCGCCCAGATAATTAATTTCACCGAAAGTCTATTTAAAAAGATATATATACAGTGAATATATGACCAACATATACACATCGCCCAGATAATTAATTTCACCGAAAGTCTATATAAAAAGATATTTGTGGATTAGTTTCTACTCATTGAAGCAACGCTGGCACCTTTAATCCCACATGGGACACGTGTCATATTTACCCGCACGGTCATATGGAAGAATACATATGACCTGTGGCTTTGATTCGAAAGGACAAAATGGGGAAACCGAAAAACACAAACTCCGGTTAATAAATATAAGCCGAGAAAATAGAAGCGGCGTGTGACGTCAGCTGTCGGCGATAGTGACGTCATCGGGAGTGTTGGCGTCCGAGCGATCGGGGTGACATGCACGGACTTTAACGGGGGGTTCTTTAGTTGCTCGGTCGTAATGGAAATGTAGGCTCGGAGGGTTTGTATGGAGAGGCTTCCTGAAATGTTCGTTGCGTAAAGGGAGCCATGGATTTGTGTGTCGTGAATCGATTCGCCGTCCTGTAGGGTCCAGGATCGATTCTCAGCAGATCGTGGCTTTGTTATTTGATTTGGCGAAGTCTGCAGTGAGATGTGTGCGGCTGAAGGAAGGTTGTGAATTGGAGCAGATTTGAGGAGTTTTTGGCCCCCAGTGTTGCCTTTTAATGCGTCTGCGGCGTGCGGTGTGAGAGTTGAGTGCGGGATTTGACGGCTTGTGTGATTTTGAAGGACTGGATTTGGAAAGGTAGGGAGGCAATGGCTGCGTTTTTCAGATAAAATTTGACCGCTGGATTTTTGGAGTGGAAGAGGTTAGTTTTTGAAGATCCTGCGGGTGAGGCTAATGAATAAAGGAGGAGGCGTCCCGGAACCCTTGGATTTCTTTATATGGACTTCCGAGGTATAGCTGCTGCAGTTTTTTTTAATTGAATTCTGGTTTTGTGCTTTGCTTTGGTGAGGTGAAAAAAATACGCTTTAGTGAAAATATGGAAAGGAAGGATTTTTGAGGAATGAGGAATGATGTTTGAGGAATTTTAGGGTTTAATGCGTGCATTTTTTGCTGGTTGCCTTCCGATTTGTACATTATGAGCAATTTCAGATTCTTTTGTTTTGATTTCTTTAAATTATGGTGAGAGATCAGGGATGGCATAGGAAATTCTCATTAGATATTAGCTTAATTTTCCTGACGTCAAAGTTTGCATTTTGATCATGGACTAGTCTGGCAGTGTTTACTAGATCGTATCTGTTTCTGAAAATTTTGATGGTTTACTATTTATGATGCAGAGAACAAATGATTGATAAAATTACTCAGGACAAACTGTGTGTGATGTACAATATTTAGAAATTTGAGGAATTAGTCATCGTCGTAATTTTGAAAACATACTGGCAGGATTTTTTCGTTGCATTCAGGCTTGTTCTGAGCAATTTTAGTGCTACCGGAGGAAATTCTGATGTGGTTTAATCTTATGTATTAAGCTTTGATTTTGAGGGACTCGATTTTAAAGAGAATTTCATAGATTGTATATGTTTGTGAAAGTTCTTGTATTACCTTATCGTAACAGCCATCATTTTAAATATTATGAGCATTTTTTTTGGAATTCTGTTTTATGTTGTTGTACTGGGAAAATTATATGCTTAGATTATTTTTAAGAGGACTAAAGTAGGGTAAACGTTTTGTACTGATTGATTCTGAGAACTTTATGTAAGCTAAGTCAAAGTTTAAGACATGTTCTTTTTGCTGGTTGTCATTCAATTTGTTCATCCCACGACTGTTTTGAGTATTAAGAATTTTTTTTCCAACTTTGGATGTTGTGCAAAAGGTTTCAAATGTCAAAGCTTTAATTTTGAAGCACTGGATTCGGCTGGGAATATATCAGCTGTTTCTGAAAGAGTTGATGGTCCACCATTTTATGATCCAATTAATCTTCAAGCATTGTGAGCATTTTTTGGTTTTTGACTTAAAACTGTAATGGAGAGGGCTGGGTCTAGGGATATTATTAATAAATTATGATTGGATATATAGTTAACTAACCAATTTTAGCTTTCCTTTGATTTATTGGATAACCCTGGAAAGCTAATTGAATATTGATAATTGCCATTTTATGATTCGTATAAAGTTAAACTCAAGCCTTGTCACAAATTTTCTTTGAATTCTAATTTTATGTTTGATAATAGATACAAAACTTTTTCTCCAAGATTGTGCACGGTTGTCCTGTAATTCTTTGCTTCTTCATTCTCGTTTTTCTGTTTTTCCTTAATAATAATCTGTATAGTTATGTTCATTCATGGATTTTTTGTTATCTAGGTTTGTATTTGTTGTTATATGGACAGTCTTGACACATTATGCTTCCAAGGATATCGGAATTTAAGACCAACTCGAACGTTTGGGGACTAGAAGATAATTGGATACAAAAGCAGTCTAAGGTTGGACATGGACATGTTCATTTGTTGAATTGTTTTGCATGCTTATTGTGAGCTGAAGAGGATTTTCTTTTTACTAAAGAATACTATGGCCCTCTATCACAGCCGCTTATCATGCAGAAGAAATGTTGTCAGATCTTTTGGACTATCTAAATATGCTATTCCAGCAGACAAACCAGCTGTCCCTGATGCGGTCTGAGTCTGGCATTAGAATGTTGAAGTGGTCCAAAAAATTTGTCTAACTAGATCTACAAGTCCTCTGCCAATGCTGACCTATTCAGACAGCCGATCTCATACTGACCTATTAAAACTTTTTTAAGCGTTGACTCTTATTCAGAGTTTCCTCTGTGAATTATTTTCAAGGTTATCAGCGTTCAGGTCAACCTTCAGTACTCCCTTTTCTCTTTTCTGTAGGTATTGAATTTCAATTGAGCAAACTGGTATTGACACTGTGAGGGTACGCTTTTTTCCTCCTGTCTTGTGCCAAAAATAGGCTGGATTTTTTATTCTGTAATTCCACCTGCTAGGCAGCCGTCTGCATGTTACCAGTGTTCTTAAACAAGTTTATATTCAATGATTTCTTGACAAATCAATAGCCTGCGAGATGGTGGGCTGAAGAGAGATTTAAGTCAAAGTGGAAATTACTCTCTTTGAGTCATATGGAATAACTTGATCAAATCATTGAACTTATTCGCTTTAGTTATTTAAATAAATAACTGGAATGTAAACTTTTATTTTTCTTTCTATTATAGTTTTTATATGAAATTTGATGAGAAAAAGTTACATGTATGTCCATATATATATGCTGTGGCATATAAATGAGAATGAATAGGTAGATGCATCAATGCAAAAAAAAATGAAAATATAAGTAAATGCTGAAGACACATCCAATTATCATACAGTAAGTTCTTTGTATTGCTAATTTGCTATAATGTTATTAGGCTTGCTCTCCTTGATCAACAACAACCATTTGATATGAAACCAATGCTTGTTACCATGTATACGCATGGCGCTTAAGCATGCAGGACATCGAATGGAAAAGTGTTTTGAGGCCTTTTCACAATCTAAACTCAATATAGCACAAATGACAATAAATTCTATGCTATGTCCAAGTAATCACTCAAGGAGTGGGGCTATTATCTTCCTGGTAAGGTGGTCAGTCTGCACAAGGTCACCATCCCCTTCAGGCTTTGAACTCTCAATTCAAAACTAAAGAACATTGGGATTTGAAGTAGGTGTCTCATATTCAGCAGTTTCATTTGGTGATCAAGTATAAGAGGTGCATCTCCGACAAAGTGGCAGATTGTCTGAGTCATCTTGGACATTTGATATGGAGCTTATGATGAATGGAAACATCTACGATTTGTGGGTCTTTGCTTCAGTCCAAACATTGGATCTTTGCAGCAGCCCACAGTGGATAATTAAATGCATTTCACTGACTACAGTTTGAGAGATGGCTTACCCCATGTCCCCATGTGGCTGCTTAAGTGCAATTTGTGCTTAAATTTAAGCAGCTGGAGCGTTCTCATGCCATTTTTTAACCATGGGAAAAAGATATTTTGAAATCTATCCCTACTTTAGTGGAGCAGCCACTGCTTAGAAAAATAAGCTTTGAAAAAAAGGGGGGGGCTGGAAATAAGCAGTGGCTGCTTATTGACAAAAATGACACATGGCTCCACAAATTATTTTCCCTCTTTTTTTATTTGTCTCCTATTTTTTCACAAAAAAATTATTTACAAAATTTATTATTAGGATTTTATTTAAACATTCTATTTTTTATGCCTCCTAAAAACAAGCAGCAAAATTCAATTATCATGGGGCCACCAGCTCCACAAATTGCTGCTATAAATGTTGAACAACAGCTGCTAGCCAAAATAAGCTTAGCAGCCGCATGGGGACCTGCCCTTATTGTACAAGCTTACTCAAATCTGTGCTGTGCTTATATTGGTCCTTCTCTGCAACAGCTACTGAAAGAAGCTCATTTGTCCTCATATGATGGCATGCAAAAGGACGTGCAAAGTTTATAGCACTATTTTTCTTGGCCTTTTGAGTGGAAGAAAATTAATGATCTCATTTGTCAGTACTCTCTTTGCAACTACCTTAAGCCTTCTATTCCACTGGATTGTATCATCTATTTTTGGCACCCTTGTAACTCTGGTGATTTATTTCCATGGATTTTGAGCAGTATGTATACCCTCAGCATAGTGTCCACTCTAAGTAGCCGATCCTGGTTCTGGTTCGGATTCGGGTTCGGGTTCGGGTTCGGGGATTCGGCAAAAAAAATTTTGGGCCGGATCCTGGTTCCGCGGGTATATATATAGACATTTTTGAAAAATATATATATATATATTATAAATTTATATATGTATGTATATTCATACATTCCATACATTTAACATGTCAATGCTCATTCATCATTAGTTCAAAACTTCAAAGTTGAAACATATAATGATAATAATAAGAAGTTAGAAGCGTGATTCTCATATGACATAATGATAAAATGATAAATCCATAATTGTCAGTATATGATTATATAATATTCATA
>MU224112.1:860125-873247 GCA_018584345.1 Thuja plicata
ACCCAGGAAGAACCCGGATTCCATTCCAGAACCCTGGAGGAATCCAAGAGGAATCCGGGAGGAACCGGAACCGGAACCGTACCAGAACCAGGATCCGGGCCAAAACAGAGGAACCCGGTAACATAGTGTCCACTGTCAACATTACTTTATCTTTGTCGTGGTGTGCCTTTTTTCATCCTTTTCAAAATGGCACTTTTATGCCGTGTTGACAGACAGTTAATGCCTCAAAAGCTGCTGACTTTCATCAAACATGCCGAGAGCAATTTTGGGATACCACTTATTATTTCTTATCCCGACTCTCCCTTCTTGAGCCATTTTTGGAAATCACAGTGGAAGCTTCATAGGTGCCAAACATGCTTCTCCACTACCAAATCTCCACATGATGGGCAGACCGATATGGTCAATTGCACCTTACATCATCCTCTCTGCATCTGCCATCAGAAATAGAAGCAGTGGGAGAAATTTTTATATCATTTTCATGATTACAACCGGACTTCTCATGTATCTACAAGGCTTTCTCCTTTTGAAGCTTGTTACAGCTTCCAGCCATTGGCCTTTATATTATCGCATTTGCTCTTCTGGCTCTAGATGTGCCCCGGTGATGGAAAAGATAAAGACATAATATAAAAGAGCAAGATTATAATGTGAAATTTGGCCCAACTTCATGCAAAAATTCAAGATATCCGAAAAAACATTTACTAGTATGTCATTATGTCTAAGTTGGTGCTTATATTTGGTTTCCTTTGGATAAGCACAGGTTTCAAAACCAAAATCACATTTTAAGTTATGTATTACAAGCCATACACGACTCTCTGAATTTGTTGGTCCATTGTTTTTTGCATTGTTATTCTCTTTGATCTCACAGCTCACATCATTTGCAAGAAGCAAACCACTACTTGGTTGGCTGCAAAGGCACCTTGTCAACACAAACCAAGTGGTTCTGTCGGCCTTTGCAAAAGTTTTTCCATATAAGTTAGAATTCGAGTTAGCTTCAACCAAGCAGGGAGGAATGATGAGAAATAGTCATACGCAGTATTACCATTTATAGAAAATGGCACTCGTAATCATTTGTTTATCTTTTATTATATTTTAGTTACTTGTATAGTCTCATATGTAAATAGTAAATACAAACTCGCATGTATTATTTCTATTTTTAGAACCTTATCATTCTTTTTTTAGAAGTTTCCTTGTGTATCATTGTATGTACAAAATGCAATGAATATACAACAGGTGCAATTGTCGCAATCCTTTTACTCTGTTTGAAACTTGAATGTCCTTTCAATTGTCTTCCAGAAGCTCATATCAGAGTTTTGAACAACATATTAGGATATACCAGATGTTTTCTCCTGAATGGGGTTCAGATCTTGAACTTTAAAAGTTTAAAACTCTAGCTTCGCTGTTTTTGCTACCACATTAAATTTATGAACTGTAAGATGTTTTTTGTGTTGGTTGATGATCTGCCTGATGTATGTGAAGTTGGTGTAAATATAGGGTTGTGGTGGAAGTTGGAACACCCTTAGACATACTGATACATGACACACGTCTAGTATGTGACTTTTGGAGAAGAATACAGAGATATCAGATATGACATAGCTATTTTTTAAGATCCCAGTTTTACATTCATGGAGACTACAATAAACAAGTAAATTGGAGTTTATCACCTAAGATTTATTGTGCAATTTGAACTTAATTTTATTTTGAGCCAAATTAACCCTTTCAGGACAGAAGGCACAGGCACTGTGATTTAGCACTTGCAAAGATGGATAAAGCACTGGATATGTTTCTCGTCTATTTGCATTATGGTGCAGATTGCAGTTTGACTAGATATTCTAATACCCTGTTGATCCTTCCTTACATTGCATGAATGTGGGCTACTTCTGAATTTGTAGGGATGATTTTACATTATCATATGAGTTAGGGTGAAAGAACTTGCTGGGTGGATCAGATTTTTTTATCATACAGATGTTTGCAATTATAGAAGTTTTTTGAAAATTGAATGACATCTGTGATATCTTTGATTGTTTAGTCTCCGTTACATTCTATTAAAACTATTCTCAGGAAAGCATAGGAAGTTTTTCCAACAAGCAAATGTTGACTTTTGAAAGTCTTATACAGGATGTCGGGGTATGGCTAGATGAAATTGGCCTTGGCAGTTACAGACAAATTTTTAAAGAGAATGGTGTTAATGGAGAATATTTGGACAGCTTATCTACATTCACCACAGAGCAGATTTTGCGATTTATTAGGCGGTGTCACATGAAATGGGGAGATTTTATAACATTGTGCAAAGAACTACGACTTATCAAAGGTAGGTGTCATCTGAGTTTGTGTGTTAAATAATGCTTCTAGGACAGTAGCTCAAATCTTTTGTGGTCGATTCCCAATTTGTATTTATTGCAAACTAGGTACTATATACAGTAGTCAGAAGCTCTTCCATTTTCTTATCCTTATACTAGATCTCATTTGATGGCATGCTTTATATTGATTCTTGTTTTGGGATATGCGTTGATTGTTTGATTTCCAGTGGCATGCCTGAAAGGTGAGCAAGCGGTTCGTAGGCCTTGGTGGGCTCCTTCCTGCCTGTCTGCTGTTTTTGTGAAGGTTGCAAAGCATAATCGACAGTCCCGAGTTGTATCACTGAAGTTTGATCCCTAAGCTCATCTGTAAAACCAGTTTGGAAATTTGAATCAGATTGCTGATATTGCCATATTCCAATTTCCTTGACATATTCTTCACATCCTAGTTGCAATCTTAACTTTGCTCTGCATAAAAAGTAATTCTCTATTCTTGAATCACAATGTGTGTATAGAGGGAAGACATGAACACAATGTCTCCTGATGCTGAGGTCAAAATATTTAATATAACCAAAGCACATATATGTTGACATTTCGCAATGAAGTGTAAATCAATAGAAATATTTGAATCTCATGATGGCCATTTTTTCCTCTTCATTCCACATTAATATTCTTCTTTTCTGGTGTTCTCAGAATAATCTGATACTATGTAATGCCCGTTCTCCAATTGAAGTGTCCTTCCTGTTTTTTTCCATGCTTATGTTTCTTGGACTGCAGTTGTATTTATGAAGTCAGGATTATGCTCGTAAGGACTACTGCACTAGGGAGTATCACCTTAATCTATAATTGTTGCAAGCAGCGATGAATGATAATGTTGAAATTCAATCATGGAAGAATGTTTTATTTTCATGAAATATGCAGGAAGGATTAGCTGTTCTGTGTTAAGTGGCCTGGTTCCTGGCTTGTCTCTGTGAGAATTCACCAATTCTAATCATTCTCAGATTACAGGTGCATTTCAATGCAAAGTATTTTGTTTAATGGTGCCCGTGCCTCAAATTATTTTAGCCTACTAACATTCTTCTGCCAAAAAAGCACAAGTTGTGCCTTATTTTAAGTATTCAAAAGTCTTCAAGATGCTACAATTTCTCTCTAGGATTCTTTCATGTAAAGCTATAGGAGAAAAGTGCCAACAAAGTCAATAGAATTAGTAGCTGACCATTTTGGGGTATAAACAAGCAATATGTATTTGGGGTATGGATTCTTGCTTTTGTTCACTCGGTCTTTTGGCTGTTTTGTAGGTCTAAATAAATGTCTTTTATAATAGACAATTTCTCACGGATAAAAGATTTAAAATTGATGGAGGAGTTAGAAAGAAAATCAATAAAGAGACAAGTTCTTTATTTATAAATAAGCTATATTTTGATAAATGCTGACATTAAAGTGCTATTTCCTTTTCTAAAGTTTTAATTAGATGAACTTGCTCTGATTGCTCATTTTGAACTATCTCTATGTTTTTAAGTTAAATCTCTAGTCCAATCCTGTTGGAATTTCTACTGTTAGCATTACCTTGAGTACCATCTAGCACAATTTAAACTTTCAACGGGGTATTCATTCTTTACCCTCTGGGAATAATGTTGCAATAAGTGTTACAATGTTTTGTACAGTGGCCGTCTCTATTTACTGTGGTTAAAATATTATATCAAAAGAATGTGGTAAAAACCAAAAAACTAACATTCGTTAAACCACTTAAGTGATAAACATAAGAAGTTTCCGTTAGACTTTTTATCCTTTTATCATAAGACACATGTTTATTGCTGTGCTGAGACGAAACAGCACAGAATGAAAAAGGGTTATGAGAGAACAAGCAATCTGACTTGTCTATAATTTGAGTAAATTTTGCCCGATGTGAAAAATATTTTGTTCTGGGAAAGGCTTCAAAGTAGCGAGAATCGAGTGGAAAAGTAATCCAAGGCAATATGCTCCCTTCACTATAAGTTGTTACAGAATATTGCTACTCTAATTGTTACTTGGATTCTGCGTTCAAATTCATGTTCATTAAACAAATCACTCTGTATAGATTTAAATTTTATATTACTTATTGCATTGTTTAAATATGCACACGTGCTTTCTAGAAAGGCCACCTTTGAGGACAAAAGAGTCAGACAGTGGTTTAATTCTCGAGCAATCGAAAATGGTTTTACCACTTGGAAAAAGGAATAATATGCACAAAAAGGCATTAACAAGGCAATATAATTAATGCTGTTGGCAACAGACAACATATTTCAGTGCACTGACACTATTTGCATCTTAACAATGTCTTCTGTGATAAGTCTCTTTTATTTATCATTGCAATTTAGGCTTTGAAGTTGTCCTTCCAAATTTATATGCTATTGAGATAACAAACATAAATTAGATTTGTTGTTGAAGGCTGCCATGGGCATTGGGTATTTTAAGTTGTAATTTTGCAACGAGGGTGACTTATAAGGAATTATCGTTTCCAAAGTGGTGATTTCATTTAACATTCTTTCTTCCTACTAACTATTTTGCTTATAAAAGATATACGTGCTTGTGTACTAAGTGGACCCCTTTTCCTTGTAATTATTACCAACAACGTAAGGAAAAATATCATTTAAACGATGACTTTTCATCGACATCATCTTGAGAAAATATATTATTAATTAATCTAAATGACCTTGCAGCAAATAAGTTATCAGGTCTGTAGTCACTGCATGTTTGGTTTAAAATTTCCTGTCTTGCAATAGTAACATATGTTGCAGGGCCTGAAAGGTATTGCAGGCTCAGCAGATAGAGCAACACTTCGCTTAAGCTACACACTGTTGGTTTTGATTTTTTAGACACTGTGTTTGAAGAACTTTTTATTTAAAAAAGGATGCTGATTTAGTTGCAGATATGGGGACAATGGCATTTTTTTTGACAAAAATGTAAAAAAAGTTGAACAATATTGTATGGTTAACAAGCATCTAGAGAACCTAGGTAAAAGGAGATTAGTTGAAATACTAAATGGAACTAAATTTTTCATGTGTTTGGTTTTTTTATGGTCAGGTTCAGAACTTAAATGCTCTTAAGGCACCGGATGTATTTTGGATGTCTTCTAGGTATGTCTTACGAGATTGAAGCGAAGCTTGTAATTATATGGTGTATAAATAATTTCCTTATATGGACATGATTTCTTTGCCTTATAATTTTTGATGGAAGCTTCAAACTTCAAGAGAATCTTCAACTTCAAGCTTTCAGATTTGGAGTTGGCCTGAATATAAAGTATATTTGGATCGTGTATTTTTTTTTCTTGTCAACGTCGTAAAGTTAATAACTTACTTGAAATTCAATTTGGCAAGCTACATGGGTCCTAAAGAAAGATAATTTATTTTTATTTTCCCACTTTCTGTTAAGACCGTTACACTTTGTTTATATGAAGAGCTGCTATGCTCGATTATCTAAAAGATAGACATAGCTACAGAACTGTGGGTTTAGCTACATGGTGGTGGCATGACCTTGTTGAACATTTGATTGTGGATGTAACTGCTAATTCTAACTCTCTGGTAGATGAGTCTCCTTGTCTTGGCCTCCCGCTGGTGGCGTTAAATATGATCTTGGGGGCTCCTATGGTGGTTTCCTCTATAAGGCAGGTGTGGTTTAGTGGGTTTTGTCAATTCCTGCGTGGACATTGCCTTTTGAACGAGTTCTAGCATCCCTTGTGTTTGATTCCACTAACTAGTTGTTGGGTTATGGGGGGATTCTTGCTCCTAGTCAATGTGTGAATTCTATGGAGCATATATGCCATCTTCAGTTAGGCATTCTTCCTCATTGCACAAGGTCACTATGGTTGAGGCGTCTCTTGAGAATTCCCACCTTCATGATCAAAGGAGATAAATTATGGCACGTCTTCGATTATGGTGCGAAGAAAGCTTCCTAAACCTCTTTCAAAATCCCATCCTCGAGTTAAGGGTATGTGTGTTGCAAGGAAGGGGTTAGACATATTGTAAGGTGGGTTGTTTTTCAAAATCCCATCCTGAGTTAAGGGTATGTGTATTGCAAGGAAGGGGTTAAACATATTGTAAGGTGGGTTGTTTTCAATGATAGCTTGGGTGTAATTGTGGTGTAGAATGACTTTGTTGGTTGTCGTTGCGTTACCCTTGTGTTCAAGGTTTAAGGCTATATTGAAACTTGTTTTGTTAATTTTTTTGTTGCTAGTTGTTTTGTTATTGGACAATTACTTTTTGTTGATTTTTAGTTGTAAGTGGGTTTTAGGAGTTCATTAAAACCTATTTACCCTTTAACAAAAAATAGTACTAATAACAATCAATATGATTCATTATGAGAATTTTGATTTGTGTTATGATATTGTCCAAATGTTTCTATTAACTTTTTATTGGTTTGAAAATCATCTTTCTACGAGTGGTAATTGTAGTTGTTGAAAATGAGATGTCCTGTGGGATGTTCACGGAAGCTAGTCAAATAGTAGTGTTTTCAACTAAGTTAATTGTGAAGTTGTATGGAGTGCCCAAAAGGTGGTGCTTTTCATAAGCAAAGTTGGAGATTTCAAATTGATCAAGAGTCTATTTTTATATATCGGAATATCAATGTGATATCTTTACCTAAACTTTATTTTGATTTTGTAGTGAAAAAACAAATTATAGGATGAAACTAACAATATTTATTTTATTCATCAAAGCATTGTACTACAAATTCTAGGGATTAGCCATTAATTACAATACACAACACTATATCACATTTTCCCATGTAATCTATTTATCTCTTACTAGATTCTTAGTCAACTTCTCTCATCTTTATCTTCTTTATTCTCCCTCTCTTTGATTTATTAGACTGTGCCATCTTTGATCTATTTGATTACCCTCAAATCATATAGATAAGTTTCCAAATTGAATACCCTAGTTCTTAAATTTAAATGTTTTTCTCAATACTTTACCTTGGAAATTAAAACACTAGCATAGTGTGGAAGTGTATTGATGGTAGTACAATTCAATATATAAACCTTAATAGGACTTAAAAAGTAGCTAATAATAAAAATTGCCATGAATTTTAAATACCTAAATTAATCAAACAAGATATTTTCGTCTAGTAAATACGTGGTATAATCTAAACAAATTTATTAGATGAACATGTGTGCGAAGATCATATCACAAAGAAATCAAATTGAAAGTTCTAAACATAATACAATGTATAATTCCAACCACAACCAAGTATAATACAATGTATGATTCCAACCACAACCAAATATAATTAGTTGCAATGGGTTGCAATGTTTTTGATGACTTAAACATTATTTGTGGTTTGTAATTATGAGATTCTGAATCTTGAAATATAAAAGCAATGATATGCAGAGCCTCAAATTGGACTTATTCAACAATAATACACCCAAAAAAATAAAAATAAAATAAAATAATTGAAGGTTAAAAGATATTTTTTGTTGATGTAAGATTGCTCTTATACCCCAATTACTCCTACATCAAACACCTTAGGCATTTAACAAATGAGCCCTTTCACTTTTGTTAGAAAAACTAAATTGTTCAACCTCTACTTTAAGTATTCAAGTAGAATCTTCAAGTGACTTCTCTTTCCATTTTATCAATTATTCTTCATAGTATTCTTCATAGGAAAACATGTATGGGGGTGCTAGAGGGAGGTGTCAAAAAAGGAGTTTGAGGCAATATTTTTTGAAAATAGGGGGATTCTTTAGTATGTCACGAACGCACATGCTACAAATCAACTTCATTAAGTGAACGCACTGTGAAAACTTTACATGTGATCCCTAAATAATTACCTAGTTTGACAAACACATCTCTTAGATGCACCACAACTACATAAATATTTTAATTATAACATTATAATTAATCATTTTAGGCAAAGTGTACAAAACCTAAATGCTCTATGATCTTCATCTTAACTTTTAAAATGATTCAATATATTTCTTTTTAATAACAATGACTTTTGTTCTTTAGCATGATGAGAGCTCTTGTGGGTTTTTCAAATCACTTATTATACTCTCCTTATGATTGATTACAATCAAATGCTCTATAATTTTCATCACCACACCTGAACAAATGATTCTTTTTGTTGATCTTCAACCACCTCTTCTATATCTACCTATACCTCTTTGATAATTATCAAAATTGATGCTAAAATTAGTAAACCAATATTAATGATCATCCTAAATCATTTACCTCTATATTTATATCTAATTTTAAACAAGCTTTTCCTTTACATAAGTTCATCTTAACTTTTAAAACGATTCAATAGATTTCTTTTTAGTAATAATGACTCACCTATCTTTGGTATAATAGAAGCTCTTGTGGGATACTCTCCTTGTAATTGATTACACATGAATGCTCTATGATTTTCAAATGATTCCTTTTGTGGATCTTCCACCACCTCTTCCATATCTACCTCTCCCTCTTTGATAATTATCAAATTTGCTGCTACAATAACTTTGAGTTTCCTTAGGATCTACATCATTATTATGAGGTCAATTAGGAAATCACAAGTATAATACTCACATGTTAAATTTATTTCCTACATAATTGTTAAGAGAAAAGTATGTATTCAAGCCTACAAAATAATCATAACACATGGATAAAATAGACAAGCCACAAGATAGCAAAACATATACCATCACAAAATCCTCAAGACAAAAAAAAATCAGCCTCCAAAAGCATCCATGTACTCTATTTATTATTCAACAAAGAAAACAATACATGCACTTATAGAGTAACAATGAATACTTCACATTGTTAGAGTTGTCATATTATAGCTAATAATTAATTTATTTAATTATTAGTCTATTATACTCTACGCTTAAGTTAAACTTAGGCATCTTAGTCTTTAGGGTTTTCCCCTTTAGGGTTTCGTGATTCCTTTTATAAGGATTCACATCTTTGTTTTTCATAAGGGAGTTTTTCACATCTCATTGTAATATCTTGAAACATATTGTTAACATATTATTTTCTTGTGCATATGATGTCTCCTCTGGTTTTTTGGCCTCCATAGTTTTTCCTGTCTTCTGTACTTTGCTTCTTCAATGTGACAGGGTTATGCATGCAGGTGTTCTTGGGAGAATAGGGCTTTTCCTATTCTAACATGGTATCAGAGCCATCTTGCTGCTCACTGTTCGTGCTTTGTCGAAGTATTTCAGAAGCTGAAGGTTTTTTTGGTCTTTCAAAAGTTTTTATGTGGATTTAGGGGGAACCTTTGTTTTTGGTCATTTTGGGCTCAAACAAACATCTGCGTTGCACTCGGAGCACCCAAAAACCCCAGAATCCATATAAAACTTGTCTATTTTGGACAACTTAGCTCCGAGGCAAAAAAAATTTGGTTTCCAGTGCCGTACAGGCACAAAAACCGAGAATTTTTTTTAAAAAAACATCTTTTTAAATATTTTTTGGCTTGTTTATTAACGCGGCCAGTGCTATTTGGCTTGCGCCGCCGCTGCACCACCGCAACTTGGCCTGCGCACGACCCTCGCCGGCTGCGCCACCCACCTCCCGACCCCCGTCGCCTCCCGGCCCCCACCGGCCACCGCTCCGCCGGCCCTGACGGCCCCGCCACTCCGCCGGCCACCACCTCCCGGTCCTCGCCGCTCCGCCGCTCCGCCGCCCGACGGTTTGTTTAAAGCCCCGCGGGCTTATGCCTTCAAGTGGCGGTCACATGGGTGACCGAGAGCTATGCTCCAGCCCCCTACGCGCGCCATGCGCACAGGGGCTTATTTTTTTTCAGCCCCAAGGGCTTAAAACCTGATTTTGTGAAGTTTTTAACCCTACCTTACTGTTTTCGCTCTATTTGGAGCATACAGAGGTATTTTTCTGACTTCCATATATCGTCGGAAAGCTCTTTCTGAGCACTTTATGATGATGGAGGTTGGGGTTTTGGGTTCTGCTGTTTTGATAGTGTTTTTTTCTGTCAAAGTCTAATGTTTGGTTTTGCCTTCCGGGAGCCATATCTTTCTCATTCAAACTCTATTTTTGGCAAACTAGATATCGTCGAAAAGCTGGTTCAGTGAGCTTTTCAGTTGCAGGGGTCTTTTTTCCAGATTCTTCTCCAATTTCTTTCTCCTCTGAGTTTTGCTCTTTCGCACTTTAGCGGATTACTTGGGTTCTACAGGTCCTAGGATCTCTTCTTCTGTTCTTCTGGCTCACTCTTCTTTCTGACTTCTGAGCATTATATGCTTCTCTTCTGTAGCATTCTCTTTTTTGTAAACGCACTGAAATAAAGTGCCTGCCTTTGCATATCTGGGATTTCGAGCACCTTGTGTATTTTTTTGTACTCGCACTCAGTTATAAAGTGCCATGGGGGGTTATGATGTTTTGCCATTTTGTGCTCATCCACCTTTGTCAAGTGAGCATACCTTCCACGACATTAGCCCATGTTGTGTGTCGGTGACACCGCCTTTTATCCTGTGCTTGTACTTCTGTTGCACTGTTGGTGTTCCTGATTCTGCTTTCTGCAGATGTTTCTGGCATTGCATTTCAGTGTTTCTGTCACCCCTCTCCCTGTTCAGCATTATGGGGGGGGGGGGTTCACCTGTTGGTTCTATTGCTTCCTTGGTTCGGTTGAGTGATCTACGTATTCTATTTTTGTTCCTATGTACTAGGCGGATGCAGTGGCTAGGCCCCTATGCATTCCGGTGAGATGGATCATCTACTATATAGACACTCATTCATTCCTACTTTTGGAGGTCACCTCTTCGATTGATCAACTCTTCAAACTTTATCTTCTCTACCTGGTCATGCACTATTTCAGTGGGGGTTCCAGCAGTTACTTCTGACAGTGTTTGCAGCTTCATGCTTCGGAGATGCTTCTTGCTCTTTCTTGTTCCCCTCTTTGGGACTTTCCCTAGATTGGAGGCTTTGTTTCCTTCATCTAGTTTATTTCTTGTACTTGGGTACCTGATCAGGCCTAGTTGCCGGGACCCATAGTTCCTTTCATGCATTTTGTTCTCATGCATCTTTTAGTCCTTAGCTATTTAGCTTCTCCTTAAGTTACACTTAAGGGGGGCTGTTAGAGTTGTCATATTATAGCTAATAATTAATTAATTTAATTATTAGTCTATTATACTCTATGCTTAAGTTAAACTTAGGCATCTTAGTTTTTAGGGTTTTTCCCTTTAGGGTTTCATGATTCCTTTTATAAGGATTCACATCTTTGTTTTTCATAAGGGAGTTTTTCACATCTCATTGTAATATCTTGAAACATATTGTTAATATATTGTTTTCTTGTGCATATGATGTCTCCTCTGGATTTTTGGCCTCCATAGTTTTCCCTGTCTTCTGTACTTTGCTTCTTCCATGTGACAGGGTTATGCATGCAGGTGTTCTTGGGAGAATAGGGTTTTTCCTATTCTAACACACATATGTACTCCTTGTAAAAACTCAATACTCTGACAATCCACTCACCCAACCTACCTTCTTCGCTAAACATATATTTATATATAATAAAGCTCACACAAATACAAATGAGTAGTAAGATACGGTCATGTTCCTCAAAACCATGAGAACACAATAACCATTGACCCCTCATTTAATATTGGGTACAAAGGTTAAATATCATTCCCCAACTATTAATAATTATCCTATCTCCCATACACATAAAATAACTAACTCAATGTTAGAATGCAACTTTACAAGTGATTCATAAATAATTAACTAGATTGGCTAAACACATCTCCTAGGAGAACCAACTTACCTATAGGGGAGATTAGGAAATCACTTGGAAACATCAATAGCCTCCAAAAGAAGTTAATGCATCCTAGGTTGTGAAATATAATGAGTAAAGACAAATTTACATTTTAATTGGTCATCATATTTTAGTGTCAACATCCTAAGTGACAAATGACAAGGCATATTATAGTTTTGTCTTAGGTCGTGGAGAAAACAATTTGTATATGCAATTTTGTGCATCAACAACATATGTTTTAATATGCAAATAGCACACTTCACCTTGAGTTTATAATTCAACAAATATCAATAATTGGGTTAAATTATATTAATAATTTTGTGTTCTCATGCTTGGATATGAAGATATACAAGTAATTTATCCAGTTTCTATTGATTATTTTACAAATCCTTGTCATGACATGTAAGAACTATAAACTTAAATTCTACTCAAATTAAAATTCCCAAATTCCTTTATAATAAAGCTCATAATTGAATTTCAATTTTATCTTGACCAATGAAGGAACACATAAAATTATTACAAATTTTAATATCTTTTTAAAATTAATAAATATACATCTCCTGAGTTGGATCATTCTATAAAATTATGTAATGTGCTTAACTATTCATTTGATGGCATTATAAGTTATTGTAACTTATTAATTTTGTTAACAATTCATTACTAAAAGTGGAACTTGACTTGAATGTACCAATTATAGTTATATTCAAGGATATCAATGGTTTGATAATATCTAGAAAGTTTGCCTCTTCTAGCATTGTAGGAAATGTTGAGATATAGCTTCGTTCGTATCTAAGTGATAGTCATGATAGAATAATATATATATATATATATATATATAGTTGTCATGTCACTATGTTGAATCAAAGTATATCCCCGAGTGCTAAGTATCATATACGATAAGTAGCATGATAATTATCGTGCTATTGTAATGACATTACAGTCACGATAATTATCGTGCTAACTGTAATATTATTATAGTGCACGATACTTATCGTGCATACTGTATCGTGCATGTTGTGATTAAGCACCGATTAGTCACAATTAGTGATGGTTATCAAACAACGAAACAAACATTGATTAGTAAGCACCGTTTGGTATTGGTAATTAGTTACGACATGTA
>MU224112.1:873335-917322 GCA_018584345.1 Thuja plicata
TATATATATAAAGAAGACAATCAATTACAGTGGCAATTGTTCTCCAACACATCCAATCTCTGCTATAATAAAATAGTATTTATTTCTATTTGATCTTACAATTCCCAACATGGTATCAGAGCTAGAACAATAGAAGATAAGTATATAAATTAAATTTTATTAACCACAGAACAAAAATATTCATTTCAGAATCTTCAAGGCCCAGCGGTAGCAAAAGAATAATCATCGATATTACATACCTGTGATATAGAAGGGCATTTATAGTTGCATACCTGTGAATTTAGCAAAAGAATCCTTTTTGAAAATCAATATACTTACAATTGTTCACTACCAGCAATATACAAAATGGTGAATGTAATTAGAATGGAGGACAAACTTGAAGGGGCTTCCAATTTCATGTCATGGAAAATTAGAATCATTTCACTTCTACAAGAACTAGAATTAGATTCATATGTAGAGGAAGAAAAGAAAATGCCTGAATATGAGGCAGAGAAGATAACTTGGAGATGTAATAACAAGGCTAGGAAATTAATCATTGATTGTGTCAAAGACTCTATTCTTCCTAGCATAGCTGGATTAACGACTCCATATGAGGTATTCAAAACCATTTAGAACGCATATGAAATAAACATTGCAAGCACAATGCTAACCCTGAAACAACAAATTATGAGTATAAAAATGAATAAAGGAGAATCTGTTACATCTTATTTCTTAAGAATTACAGAGTTAAGAGATCAACTTTTTACCATTGGTAATAATATAGACGATCTTGAACTATCTCTAATTGCCTTGAGAAGATTATCCATCTCTTGGGAATCTTTCATTCAATGTATATGCAGATGACCTCCTATACCAAAATTTGACCAACTCATAAATGATTGTACACAAGAAGAATCAAGGCTAATCTCTAGGGGAATAGGTCCAAGTAAAGAGGGAGAAATCCAAGCACTTCATACAAATACTTCCAACAAAAAGAAAAAGTTTTTCAAACGAAAGAGAGGAAATAAAAATTACAATAAAAGGAATCTGTCTAAAATCCAGTGTTACAAATGTGACAAGTATGGGCACACTCACAGAAATTGTCCATAAAGGAAAAAGACACTTGCAACCTTAGCTGAAGTCAAAGAAGAAAACTCACTATTCTTCTTAGCCTTATCAAGCGAACTAAATGCAAATAATAGCACTTAGATAATCGACAGTGGAGCATCAAGGCATATAACTGGATTCAAAAATAAATTGGAAACTCTTGAAGGGCACTCAACTAAAGAGGTTACTATTGGTGATAACTCCATGTACCATGTGAAAGGAATTGGGACCTTTTCTATCAAACTAAGAAGTGGAGTATCTCTACATTTAAAAGATGTTTTGTTTGTACCTGGAATCAAAAGGAACTTAATCTCAATCTCAGGCCTAGCTGATCAAGGATATCGTGTTACCTTTAATGAAGATAAATTCCTTCTCTGGCCTAAGAACTCTAATATAAAAAATGCTATAACAGTGGGATCAAGAGATGACAGCCTGTACAAACTATGCAGTGATCAGAAAATTGCGCTAAATCACGGAGTTTCAAACAAAAATGAATTATGGTACAAGATGTTAGGACACCTAAGATATAGTTCCCTACCCATCATAAAGAAAATTACTTCAGGACCACCTCATCTAAAACTTGAACATTCTTGTATTTGCAAAGGTTGTGCTCTAGGAAAGAATGTAAAAAGATCTTTTCCTTCAAGTGAACACAAATCAAAAGTTATCTTAGAGTTGATTCACACTGACTTATGCGGCCCTATGTCAACACCCTCCCTAACAGGATCTTTATACTACATAATCTTTGTTGATGACTACTCTCAAAAAACCTGGATATATTTTCTAAAATTAAAAGAATCAAATGAAGTACTATCTAAGTTTAGAGAATTCAAAGCATTAGTAGAAAAACAATAAGGAAAAATAATTAAAGTGTTAAGATCTGATAACGGGGGGAGAATACATATCTGACAATTTTAAAGAATTCTGCAATTGTGTTGGGATTAAGAGGGAGTATACTATGCTATATAATCCTCAACAAAATGGAGTGGTAGAAAGGAAGAATAAGACCATAATTGAAGAAGCAAAAGCCATGACGCATGATCAAAACCTACACACTTCATTCTAGGTAGAAGCCTCGAATACAACAGTATATATCCAAAATAGATGCCCACACTCTATCTTAGAAAATACAACTCCAGAAGAAGCTTTTACAGGGAACAAACTAGACTTAAGCCATCTTAGAATATTTGGTTGTCCGGTATATATCCATGTTCCTAAGGAAAAGAGGAATAAATTAGAACCATCTAGTAAAAGAGGCATACTTGTTGGCTATAGTGAAAAAACTAAAGGATATCAAGTCTACATTCCAGGACAGAGATCTGTTGAGATAAGTAGAGATGTAAAATTTGAAGAAAACATTACACTCAAAGACCCTGAGGATGATAATATCACTGAATAAGAAGAAGATCACACAAATGGAATTGAGAGGGAGAATATCATAGAAGACCCTGAACCCCCAACCTCGAATGATGAGAATATTGAAATACTCAATAACAAGAAAAGGCCTCTGTGGGCAAGAAAGATGATTGAAGAGAATATTATGGAACCAAATGAAATATCCAAAGAGAATAAAAGAACAAGAAATCTAAAATGTTATACAACACTTCTGACCGAGCTTGCAAATTCTGAACCAACCAATGTTAAAGAAGCTTTATCAAATCAGGCTTGGAAAGATGCTATGATTGAAGAATATAACTCTATACTAAAAAATGATGTTTGAGACATAGTGCCTAGACCAAAAGACAAATCCGTTGTCTCCTCAAAGTGGTTATTCAAAATTAAATATGCACCTAATGGTAGCATTGAAAAACACAAAGCTCATTTTGTGGCCAGAGGTTTCTCTCATAAAGATGGAATTGATTATGAAGAGACGTTTTCTCCAGTAGCCCGGTACACGTCGGTAAGAACTATCATTGCAATTACAACATCTAAAGGATGGAAGGTACACCAGATGGATGAGAAAACATCTTTTCTGAATGGTACAATTGAGGAGGAAGTATATATAGAACAACCAGAAGGGTTCACCACACATGATAAGACCCACTATGTATGAAAACTAAAGAAAGCTCTCTATGACTTAAAGGAAGCTCCTAGAGCTTGGTATGTAAGGATAGACAACTATCTATCTAAACTAGGATACTCCAAGAATGAAGCAGATCCCAACATTTACTTCAAAATATCAAATGGTAATATGATAATATTGGTTATTTATGTTGATGATATTTTTATAACAGGTGAAGATCATCTCATTGCAAAATGTAAACAAGATCTAGCAGCTGAATTTGAAATGAAGGAATTAGGCCTTCTACATTATTTTTTAGGCTTGGAAGTATGGCAAAAGGAAAACTACAATTTTCTAAATCAAGAGAAGTACACATCAGATATCTTGACTAGATTTGGAATGATGGAGTGTAAACCATTAGCTACTCCAATAGAAACAAATAAACACAAACTCAAAATTGAGTCAAAAGATTCAGAACCTACAGATCCTACACTTTACAGATAGATTATTGGTTCTCTCATGTACTTGGTAAACACTCATCCTGATATCTTCTATGGTACTAATGTATTAAGCCACTTCATGTGTGAACATAAGAAGATACATTTAATGGCTGCTAAACACATTCTAAGATATTTACAAGGCACTGTTGGACTTGGCTTAAAGTATGAAAATGTTCAGATTCAACTTCAAGGATATTCTGATTCTGATTGGGCTGGGAGCTCCACCGATCATAAAAGTACTACATGATGTTGTTTTAGTCTTGGATTCACCATGATATCATGGTTTAGTAGGAAATAGTCAGTAGTTGCCCAAAGCTCTATCGAAGCAGAATACATGGAAGCTTCCATGGGAGCCCGTGAAGCAGTATGGTTAAGGAAGCTACTATTTGAATTATTTGGAGAATCTCTGAATCCTACCTTGATTCATTGTGATAATCAGAGTTGTATCAAGATCTCAGTAAATCCATTCTTTCACAATCGATCCAAGCATATAGAAATTACCTATCATTACATAAGAGATATGGTAGTAAGGAACATCATAAAACTAGTGTATATCAGCACTGAAGAGCAAAATGCTGACATCTTTACCAAGCCCCTTGCAAGATTGAAGATAGAGTACTGCAAGATCAAACTTGGTATGACTAAACTATAATTGAGATTGCTAGGATTAAATTCCTACCACTTGTATTTTATTCATGAATAAATAAATACAATTATATTGCAATATTTCAATTGTGTTAAAGGAAGATGACAATCTTCAATTTGGTTAGGTTACTATTTCAAGGTGACGATCTTGATAATAGTTGACTAAGTGTCAAGATCGACTACATTAAGTTGTTGTCCTGGACTATGCCGGATATCTTGATTCTCACATATGTGGTGTTATTACTTGATGTGTGATAAAAAACTATATCATGATTGACTCCTTAATTGTTGTCCCAGACTGAGCCGAATATCATGATATTGAGATACCTAAGTCTATTTCCATGACAAGACTACATTAATTTGTTGTCCCTAATTGTGTTGGAAGTCATGATAGACTATGATTCAAAAGGTATTACTTAAATCCTCTCTTGCTAAGAGGGAGTGTTGAGATATAACTTCGTTCGTATCTAATTCATAGTCATGATAGAACTATATATATATATATATATATATATAGTTGTCATGTCACTATGTTGAATCAAAGTATATCCTCGAGTGCTAAGTACCATATATACGATAAGTAGCATGATAATTATCGTGCTACTGTAATAACATTACAGTCACGATAATTATCGTGCTAACTATAATGTTATTACAATGCACGATACTTATCGTGCATACATTATCATGCATACTGTATCGTGCATGTTTTGATTAAGCACCGATCAATCACAATAGTGATGGTTATCAAACAACAAAACACACATTGATTAGTAAGCACCATTTGGTATTGGTAATTAGTTACGACATGTAGGGACATGTCCCTATGTGGCAACTGCCACGTATGGATATGTCTCTACATGTTCGTAACCCTTGAAATCATATATATGAATCGAGTGTTGTTGAGAAGACAATCAATTACAGTGGCAACTATTCTCCAACACATCCAATCTCTGCTATAATAAAATAGTATTTATTTCTATTTGATTTTATAATTCCCAACAGGAAATTGGTCCAAATAAATCTTCATTCTCTCCTCCATTGTCTTTTTGAAAATAAAAATTTATATCTATCATTGATCTCTTCTATCAAAAGCCCATGACAAACCAAGATGTGTCAAGTATTCAACTTTTTGATACAACTAAACTTCTGGAAACTTGATCCATAATTTCCTCTATTTATCCTTGATTAGAATTTTTTCAAATGATATTTGATGCCTTTATTGAGGCATTAGTATGGTTCTAAATTCCTTTGGATGTCAATTCATAGTTTCTGGCTTTGTAGAGCATTTGTGAAATTTGATTTATCAGTTTATCTCTTTATTTTAGTTTATGGTGTTGTTAACACATTAGTTGAGTTTCCTATTATGTACTATCAGATCCTTAATCAATTCAAGAAAATGATGAAATTGATCAATCATTTGCATTATTTCCTACAAAATATTTTTTAACCTACCCTATTCTTTTTCTACATAATTCATATGCTCTATTTTAGGAAGACTCATTTTCATATTATACTTTCTCAAGGGATTCAATTACCATTTGATTGTCTTTTTTTTTTGTCTTATTATTTAGTTTTTAAATGACATGATTTTTGCTCCACTTGGTCTAGTGTGTCTTTTTTTTTTTAAATTTTCTTATGCATGTCTGGGACCAATTTTTGTTATAACTCTTGTGACTTGGCTTTTCCATTTTCATAGTTCTTTATGCTTTCATCAAACTTTTTCTTCAGTTCATTCATTTCCACCTCTACAAGTTCATTCTCTTGGCTTAAATATGGAGCTTGGATTTTTTTAAATCCCATTTTCTAATTCCTTCCTCTTATTATTTGTTGCTTACCTTTGTGCTTTCTCATTTTCTAGGTCTATCTGTAAATTTTCAATTTGAGACTGCATGTTAATTTTGACTCTCCCTTACTTTAGCAATGGTGTGTAAGCAACTTGGTTGTTATTTTCTAATAAATTAATTTTTTCAAAAAAATCATTCCAAAATAATCCATCTGGACAATTCTCATCTCATATTCAGAGCCAGGCATCTGATGCTTTGATTTATTGTTAACTTTAGGAACAAGAAACATGTACTCCATTCTTTCTCTGCATGGAACCTAAGTGCCTCAACATTAGTTGTACAAAACATTCTTTGAACACCACATAGTTGTAATTAAAATAGTACATATCCCAAATATGTTTCCAATGCTTCATTGGAAGTGAGACATTCCTATCATCATAAAATATCAACTACATAGTTTTATCCCATAATTTTTTCCCACCATAAAGAAAAGGATTGCATAACAAACAATACAATTTAAAATACACCACCTTACAAAACTTTTTATAGCTATCAATTGCTTATGAATTTTCTATAATATGATAGTAGAAAAATCAATTTCCTATTAACATCCATGTTTTGTATATCTACAACTAGAATCATCATGTGTATAGGCATTTGAGTCCTCAAATCAAACCCTAGAACTTGACATAAGGCATGATACATTTTGACGAAATAATATTCAAATATATCAACACAAAAAATTTTCATCTTCATTTGGGAAAACCTTACAAACCTCTTGTCCATACTCCTAATATGGTTTGAAAATATTGTTTCATAAGGAGTTGAATCCAATAGTATTGTTTTTTGGTAGATTTAAATTGAAGACTTAAGATATATATTCCTTATAAATTATACTGAATATACCCCCATTATTGTTTAAGATTTATCTATTCTTTAAATCACAGTGGTTAACCACTACTTTGATTAAGTCCACAATCATTAAAATATTTGGAACTATTATCTTTCCAATGTACAAGTTCCACACATTTGAGATAGGTCACTTTACAAAACCCTTTTCATACCATGTTCAAATAAAGACCAACCATTGACACAAATTCTTGCATCCCTAATATTCCTTTCCCTATCCATCAATCTATTTGATAAGATTCTAAGCTCTTAGGCATGCATAACATTCCTTAACAAGCCTATGAGACAAACCATAATATTCTCATTTAATGCTCTTTTTGTTTTAGATGGTTGAGAATTAGTTTGAGTCAATTTTAAGGGTCTTGTGATAGCTAAGGTTTTGGAAGTAATGAATGCTTCTAAAAATAAATAGACCGTGCCCTTTTCTATCTTCTTGAAATAATAAAGAAACCCTTACCACATGAAAAGACAAAAAATTGGTAGTAATCTCACAAATTAGAGTGAGAAATGGATATTTACTCATTTTCTACTTGGAAACCCTAGTTTACATTTGAAAAAAATGGTAATCTTTGAATTACACCACTTATTCTCACCACATGCTTTGATAGACTTCTACATATATATATATATATATATATATATATATATATATATATATATATTCATCATTAAGTATCNTATATATATATATATATATATATATATATATATATATATATATATATATTCATCATTAAGTATCATATGCATGAACATGATGTTCATCATTATCCATTTCATAGGTTTGAATATAGGTTGTTGGTCTTGAAATGACACAAAATAGATCAACAATGATCACAACCTTTTACTTGAATTTTCTTTATTAAAAATGTGTGATGCATTGAAGAAATTGGACTAATCAGAACAATTCATGTATAAAGTAACTTTACACGTGTTTTGATTAAGTAAAAACAAGTTTTTTAAGGACCCAAAACCTTTTACAACGATATTAGAAGATAAGCATTAAAGAACAAACCAAAATTTGCTACAACACTCGAAGATACATAGGCCCCTCACGAGTTGGCAACAAGTACTTGTCTCTAACTCTCTAATCTCACAGCTGATCGCCACAATCCTTCATGACCTCACGACAAGTAACCACAAACTGTTAGTCGCCAATTCTCAAATATTTCATGTTACCTTTACTCACAGTCACGAGCTAAAGACAACAGTTAACTTTAACATTATGGATAGGTGGCAATCACTCGCTAGCTCTCCAACTGAAAATTAGACCACCCTGAGAACCCAAGAGCTAGCAAAAACTAAGAAACTTAACCTTAATCACTCTAGCATTTGAAAACCTCCACGTGAAAATTGGTCGCTAACTTGCGATCCTGAGAGGAATATTCCTTTTCATCCCGCAAGCTAGCAATAAAGAAATACAAAACCTTTAGTTTGTAAAATTTTAGGCACGTGGCAGCCTATCACTAACTCACAACCTGAAAACACTTAACCTCTCATGACCTTGCGAGCTAGTGATGAAAACAAATACTTATCAGTTAACCCTTACTTTCCAACTCGCAATTTAAGGATGATAACATTAAGCTGGCTTGAGATTTGGCGACAACTAGAAATTTAACTGCTTACTATTTAATTGTGAGCTCGTGGCTTGAAAATACTAACATGAGAATGGATCCCGACCTCGCTACAAAACAAAAAAATTAACCACTCACCAAATTACTAATCATTACCACCCACTGCCTCAAACCCTCACGAGCTGGCGACTAACTATCGTCTCCAGCTCTTGGATTTCTTTACTGATTGTTTTCTAAACTCACGAACTGGTGACCAACATTTAATAACTACCACTCTAAAGGTTCCATTATTTGGAATTTCAAGATTTTCCTTACTAGCCTTCTATTTCCGATGAGTACCCAAATCTTGAATTTCTGACGAGTAGCCAACTCTTTAGATTTTTGGGATTTCTATTACTAGCCTTCTATTTTTGATGAGTTCGCACTTCAAATTCCCTTTCATGACTTCACACAATGTGGGTTCTAGGATTCCTTCATAATTTAGGGATTTTACTTACTATCCTTCTATTTTCGATGAGTACCCAAATCTTGAATTTCCGACGGGCAACCAGCTCTTTGGAATTTTGGGATTTACATTACTATGCTTCTATTTCCGATTGGAAGCTAGTTCTTGAAAATCATGACATTTAGAGACTAAAGCATAACATGCTCTATGTCACTGTAGATATTTAATGTTGTTGATGTAAATAAATACAATAAAATGTTTCATGCAAGACACATGTCTCTTTGATAATTTATTACGCCCGATTCTTGAGTAATCCTTCAGATGTATCTGTTCCTGTATGTTTAACTAAAAGGTTTCATAACAAACTATTATGTCCCTTTGATATTCAAATGTATTAACTTGTTATTTCTATCTTTATCTTAGCTCTCACTGGCATGCTGGACTCAAACCCTCAGGGGAGGCGCATTTACGTCGACACATCATTAAGAGGCAACATTAACTTTTTTTCGTGAAAGCATGATGGCTCTACCAAATTAAGCCTGAGTGAAAATTTTTGTAACATTCTTGGCGATATCTATTGTATGTCCGCCTGCAAGACATTTGGACCAGTAGCATAGGCATTCCATTGGGCAGAAGGTCAGCTAGACAAACATGATTGCAACTCATCTAAACAATGTTGTAATCTTTCCCATTATAAAACTCTGATAGACTAGAAACTCTTAGAAAATTATTGAGAGCATGAAAAGTTTAAAAGAACCTAGACTAACTGTGTTGGGAAACACTTAGGGAAAAAGAAAACAACTACCCTATAGTGCAACAACGCATTATTAAAAACAAAACAACTAAGCTAAGATATTTACAAGGGTAGATCAAACCTCAAAGACAGGCTTGAGGTGTATCCCATTGACCAGGATAGACAAAACATCACCATCCATTGTTGATATGTGAAAAGAATTGTGCTCCTTGCACTCTGTGATTATGATTGGTCCACTCTAGAATGATTCAAACTTGGAATGTTTACCTGGCCTGCTCTTAAGCTCATCCCATTTGAGCAACATATCTCCTTCTCTAAAAATTCTAAACTTTGCTTTCTTATTAAAGACCCTCTTTGTCTGGAGTAGTTGGTACTCCACTGTTTTCATTTCCTTATCCCTTATTTCTTCCAAATCCAAAAGCTAAGCAAACCTGACTGCAATTGGATCATTTTCTTCAAATAACATAAGATGATTAGCAAGATCTAATGCTAACAGCTCTTTATAAATAGGCAACCTTGCCTCTTTCCCATATAATAACATATATGTAGAGTTTCCAATAGAATTTTTTAGGAGTAATTCTATCATCCCACAAAGCATATTTCAACTTTGAGTGCCAATCTCTCTGATTATCCTACAGAGTCCTCTTTATAATCTTGATTATATTTTTGTTAGTGGACTCAACTAAACCATTACCTTGTGGGTAATAATTGGAAGATGTGTTTAGATAAATACCATTCCTTATAGCCCACTCACTCACTCTCAACCCCATAAATGCAAGAGCATTATCTGAAATGATGGAGTCAGGTACTCCAAATCTGTTTATGATATCATCATAAAAGTTAAGGACAACATATTCATCAACCTCTTTCAAGGCTATTGCTTCAGTCCACATTGTGAAATAGTTCGTTGTACTTAGTGTAGACACCTAAAATTGGTCAAGTAAAATCAAGCAAAGAGCAAAGTGAGCAATCAAGCAAAAATCATGAATTAATTGAAAATCAAAGCCATTGGATTAATTAAATCAAAAAGATCAAATACTTATACAATTCATTTTAATCAATTAATTCAATAGTTTAAATCGAATTAAATCCAACTCATTCAAGGGTAGACATGGCTAAAATAAATCAATTAAATCAATTAATTAATTTTTATTATTATCACCCACCACATGGGATAAAAAGCAAATTAACCAATGAGAGTGAAGAATTGAGCTCACATGGATCAAAGGCAAAAGTGATTCTATACCACTCATCTTAAGGTGCATCTTGGCCCTTCATTTTGTTTTCTCGTCTCAACATTTTAAACCAAGCATTACTTTGTCCCAACCTTTGAGACCATCAACTCAACCCTTGTCTAATCATGAGTCAACCTAACTCACTTGTAACTCTCCTTCCTAATATTGGAATTATTTCTTTCCAAAAGTGATAAAATGTGAAAGAATGATTACTTAATTGAAAATCAAAGCCATTGGATTAATTAAATCAAAAAGATCAAATAATTGTACAATTGATTTTAATCAATTAATTGTATAGTTTAAATCAAATTAAATCCACCTCATATAAGGGTAGACATGGCTAAAATAAATCAATAAATTAATTCTTATTATTCTCACCTACCACACAGACAAAAATCAAATCAACCAATGAGAGTGAATAATTGAGCTCACATGGATCAAAGGCAAAAGTTATTCTACACCACTCATCTTAAGGTGAATCTTGGCCCTTCATTTTGTTTTCTTATCTCAACATTTGAAACCAAGCTTTACTTTGTCCCAACCTTTGAGACCATCAACTCAACCCTTGGCTCATCACGAGTCAACCTAACTCATTTGTAACTCTCCTTCCTAATCTTGGAAATCCTATAAATAGGAGTGAATCTTAGAGGAAATAATCTAATTATCTAGAGCATCCTTACTATAGGCAATTCATTTCATAATCATAGAAGTTCATTTGTGAATTTGCATAATAGGGATCATATTGGAGCAATTGTAGTGTAATTGAGATATGATAGGTTAGATTTGCATCATTTAAAGATTAATTCCTCATTCTAGGACTTTCACTAATGGATGCTAAGCTGAGAGTATTTGATAAGAATTTCTAGATAGGGAACCATGCAATGCTTCTTGCTTATTTGTTTGATTCAATAGCTTAATTGTTTAGATTTCATAATTGAATTGAGCATATTTGCAAACTAATTTCATGAAGATATATTTCTCATATATACAAATGGCCCCCACCGTGGGGCTCTTACCTCATATTAACATTTTTAATGAGTTTTTTTTTGTGTTTTTGAGTGGCTTTATGTTGCAGATTTTTAAATTTGTAGGTACAGTAATGCATTTACAGAGCCAAATAATGCTTGCAAAGTGAAGTTTGATGCCTTTACAAAGTTAATTGACGTGTCTAATAAATTTTGACTCTTATCAAAGATCTTTCAAGGTATTTACAGAGCCAAATAGCGCGTGATACCTGAAGTCTGACGCCTTTACACAACGAAGTGATGCATGCCAAAATTCTTCTAGCTTTTATCTTACTTCTTTCAACGCATAAAATCATGCTTTGTAGCGCATTTAAAAATAGTATTAACGCATTTTAGCAATGAAATAGTGCTCTTTCATAAGAAATAACGCGTATTAAGCTTTCTATATCACTTTGCAGGATTTTAATGGTGCATATTAACTTTTAAATATCGCGTATCATTGGATTTATTCTGCAAATTAAATCAAAATTGTGCAAATTAAATGATGATATTTTGCTATTTTGGAGATGACAAGTTATAAGGTGCGAAAACTAGGACACTATAAGAAACAAGAGGAAAGGAAAGAAAATAAAAGATGGAATGCATTGAAGATGGATATGAATAGTGACAAGGAGTTTCAAGAGAAGGTGAGCATGCATCATTATTGGCGAATTGTGAATCTTTACCAATATTTTTATAATATGCCTCACTTTGCTTTGGATACTACTCCTTTTGAGGTCCCTGTTTGATTTCAATCATCTCGTTTTAAATAAAGTTTGAGTAATTTACTTTTTAATTTGGATTTCCTCACTTTTCAGTGGAGTGTGTTGGACTAACGTTTGTGAAGGGGATGCTAAGGAGCTGGAACGATCACCACTAGGTGAGTAGAGAAAATTCCAAATAAGAAAATAAAAAATGTGCCTAGCCTTGCTAGCATCGAATAAAGGTGAGACCTTAATCCCTTTGTAATTACTTAACTTGTGGCATGTCAAAGTTGAAATCTAGCTTAAGTAAAAGAGTGAATTTGAGTCACAAATGAAGCATTAGGACTATGCTCTTCACTTTCTTAAGTGAATTAGAATTCCAAACATGCCAAATTTGAGATGAGAAGGAACTAAGTAATGAACCAAACATAAAATTAAGCCCCCTTGCTTGTGGATGAAAAGTGCTAGGTATATTCTCTTCACTCTTTGGGTGAATCAAAAAGCCAAACACACTCTAACCCCCCTAGGATAAGAGGCTTGGAATGAACCTTTGTTAATCGTGTTTGGGAATTGAACAAGTAGTAGGGATATGCTCTTCACCTTTTAGGTGAATTAAACTCCTCGACCTACCTAGTCATTTCATTTCTTGCTTTCCAAGAACATGCTAGAACATTAGTGGGCCTACCTCTTGAGATTTTCCTTTTCAAGGATGGTGAGAAGGAATGAACCAAAGTGGGAAACAAGATTAAGCCAATCTATTCCACCCACTTAAAAAAAAACCCTCATTAAGTTGAAAAAATTAGAGGGAAAAAATATCAAATGGCTGGACTCGTATGGTTAATAGCCTAAATCCCGTATCGCGACTACCTAGCCCTTATATAATTCATTTGATCTTTTTGTATGGAATTCTAATTAAAACCTAGTTAACTTAGCAATGTTTACCTTTCTAGAGCTAGTGTAAATGCCAAATTTGACCACATGTAGCTTGCATGGAGGATTTTATTGTGAAAACCCATGGAAATGACTGAGAATATACACTTTGTGTTTGGGATTAGGGATTGAGAAAAGGGTTTTTTGTGGCTAATATAGTTGATAATTCACGTTTACAAACATAGAACATCCATTGAGATCTGATAACCTGTTGGTTCCTTTTTACGCTGAGATTACTGAACAACAACCTTTTCACCCTTTGATGTATTTTAAAGAGTAGCCAACTCCCGGTATTCAGGAAAGACTGAAAAGGACCAATTAACAAGGATGTGGATCCATCCTTCTATGCTTTAGGTTCTGCAAAACCAAGGGGAGGACACCCTTCAACACCCTCAAATATTCAGTAAGGCATAAATCAGCAGAGATCTCACAATGGCTCAACACGACCAGGAGATACTAGATGACTAGCTAATCACCCATTGAACGTTGACCTTGAAGTGGAGCATGAGATTAATACAACACCACAAACCACATAAAACCTTTAGATATGTCAGATTTTATGTTTAAAATGCAGAATATAACCAAGATTGAACTGAAAATGCATAGGTACAAAAGATACTAATCACCAGCCAGTGCTTTATCCATGGGCAATGTCCTTTAACCAAAATTCAGAAATGCAGTAATCAACTATTGTCAATGATTCTAAGCCATAAATACAATCAGTCCAAATCATTACTACTTATAGAAATCCTCTTGTAGACAACCGAATGAAACTGTCACATCCACATCATCATTTAATCTGATCCTAGATCAGAACTAAAGAATGATAACACATACATAGGTAAACCATATGCAGAGAATTAGAAAATTTAGACTTCACAAGACTGACACCAAGGAGAGATATGAATCTTGAACTTTTGTATTAAGTATGAAAAATCACATTGCTGCACAGAAATTTGCAATCAGACAAATACTTGTTCAATAAACTACAAAAGACCAATGACATTCTATTCTACCTGAAACAAAACTAGTACAATCAACACTATATCATTAATGTGGAACCATGAAATAATTGGAAACTCCTAGAGCCAGTACTCTGCAACTCTCTGCGGAGACCAGGATTTGGAACCCTGTACAATGGCAAGAAAACTAAATATGTAGGAAAAGAAAATCACCAGATTGATCCTCCAACAAACACATGTCCTCTTCCCAAAATATCTGAAAACTGCCCTGCCTCAACTGCTTAAAATCTGATTTTATTTGTAGAAATATCTCCTTTGAAATCAAAAATATCTTCTCCCTTTCACTAATGAGCTGATTTCATTTTCTATTTTCTGGGAAAATACTTCAATTCTGCATCAAAATAGACTGCAAAAACACAACCCTCAGTCTGATACCTTTCCGAAGGTATATGATACTTGATACTTTTGATAAAATTTGCCCCCCTAAATCATTCAATAAACTCTTCTTCCCATGCATATTTTTCCAACAGTCTCAAATATTTGAAAATACATAATTTTTCAATAGTTAGACTATTGAAATGAGATGAAATTTCATTTTAATATCTGTATTTTATTCTTTTCTCTCACACTACACCAAATTTGGACAAGTGTCACTCTCCCTTAATGGCTTATAGGTTAGAGTTTGATCACTTTATCATCAAGTCATTAAGTGGACCCTATGATTGATTTCAACATGCAAGTTTTTTAACTCTTTCTATTTTGAGATAAATTCAATTTAATTTGCATGTTAATACCTTTTCTGTGCATATTTATCCAGATTGCGCCATGTGGCAATCTCCTACTGGCTCTGTGTGTCCACTTGGGTGCCTACATCACCTGCCTTGCAACCTATCCCGTCACTTGTCAGTCTCTGATTTGCCATCTCATGCCACATGTCATTCTCTGATTGGCTGCCTCTACACTGCACCAGATTGCGCCATGTGTCTACCCTGCCACATGTCACTCAGACTTAATGGCTTAATGGGTAGATTTCAAGCATCTTCCCATTAAGCCTTTAAGTCAACCGTTGATCCTGGTTGCCTTGAGATTCATGCCCAACCTGCAAGCCTATCCTGGCGTGCTGCCACATCATTGCCACCTTGTCGCCTCACTTTCATCCCGACTGTCACCTCTACCACATGTCACCTCTGCCACGTTACCTACCACATCACCCTCGCGGGCCCCGCCAAAATATGGTTTTCATCCTCCGTCATCACTAGCACAATTTTCAAGGCACCACCTACACTGATGCATGCGCATAGCCTCCGGCTTCTTCATTTTACTATGTGAGCCCTTTTGTTTATAAACACTTATAATTTCCCCACCGCCAGCAATGTGGGACTAAGTTTTTAGAGTGTTTTAAAGTTTTTAAACTTTCTCATGTGCATCTGCGTGCCAAAATCATGTGGGCCCATCACGATTCCATCAACCAATGGCGCGCCAAAGGCCTCTTGATTGTTATTCATATTACATGACAAGCGCGGTAGTATATAAACATTAGAAAAGTCGCTTCCCCAATGAATGTGGGCCAATGCATATTGTATTTTTTAATTCTTTTAAGCCTTGTCTGTGCATTAAATTGCTAGGTAGGGTGAGTGTTGGCAATGGCTGTGGAGAATAACATGGAACCTTGGATTGAGAGTTTTAATAATCCTCCACATTCCACGCAGGTTATAAAACCTCAATGCATTGTCTTTACCACTTACCTCCCTTGTTTAGTGCATGCACTGCCTCCCTCTGCAGTCCACGCAACATTACCCTGCTTTAAAACTACAATTTGCATTTGGTTTGGTATGTGATGAACAACAGCCTCTCACCTCTATGTGTGGGCTCCTCCTTCAAACAATGCGCTGGATTCCTGGTGTTTTACTCCTGCCAAACACACTTTGCTTGAAATATTTCAAACTCCTTATCTTTTGACATAGCGCAGGCTTTCTTGTATTAACATATGCCAAATTGCATGGGCTTGAAAGTTTCTAAGGTTTAATACAACCTGCGTAGCTACCTCTAGACCACGCACATGATTTTTAACTTTCAAACAATTTATGTGCCTTGTTTATGTCTTACACCTCCCAAAGCATTTGCTTGGAGTTCCTTAACTCCTACTGCTTCCATGCACAAGATCTCCCTTATAAGCATGCGCAACTTCCTATAAAATTCAAGCACAACCCTTACAAAATCCATCCCGCGCAGCACTTAGAAGGCATAGAAAATTTTGTGGAATTGGGCATTATACCTGCATGTTGCAATTTGTTTGATTGTTTCTAAAGCCCTCTCCCATGCATGGTACTCCTTCTAACCTACTGCTACGTGGAGTTTAAATGCCCACTTGGCTATCAAGACACCATATTTCTTTGAGGCATTTACCAAACAGTCCATGTGCTTTGCTTAATGGTTTTTGTTTTGAGATTTTCGCTGGCCTCCTCCCAACTGCGCTGGCTGTCATGGCCCCCAAATGTGCCTCCTCTTTCCACACTGCGTAGCACCTTGTATTGTTGTTACACGTACCTTTAAAATTTATCCCTGCCATTTGCACTAAAAGTATTTTAGAACATGACTTTGCAATGAAAGTTTATTAGAACACGACACTACCTCCTACGCAACCCCTTGGCAATTTATATTAAGTTGACTGCTTTACAAACATCTCCTTCCTCTTTTAACATAGCGTGGGATTTCTTGCGCTAACATATGCCAAATTTTATTGTCTTCAAAGTTTGAACCTTCAATTCATATTGTGCTGCCTCTATTCTTCAGTCACGCAGCCTCCTAAAGGCTCCCTTCTACGCAATGCATTGGCATTGTCTTTCAATTGTGACACTTGCTATTTGTTTTCTCCTTTTCTTTATTGCGCTACTCCCTTATCTATTTCCACGTAGTTTAATGTAAACCAAATTGCATTTGGTTTAAAAAGCATGGTCTTATTCCATCTTACGTAGGTATCTCCACTTTATTTCCCATGCTACACAGGGCTTTCCTTCAATTTCATTGAGTGGAGATGCATTGCACAGGCCTTCTTTATGCTTTCTATTTCCCACGCATCACATTTAACATCTTCCCAAATGCATTTACCACGCAAATCCTTTTTGTTTACTATTTTATGCTTTAAAAGTCCTTTATGTATTAAAACTAGCAAGTAACCTCCATTTCCACTCTTGAAAACGGACCAAAGCACATCATGAGGTCTTGGCAACTGAAAAATACATAATTTGATATGCCTGTATAATCATCTTGTCAGACAAATTTTAATGACACTCCCTGAATTGAGAGATTTTAATCTCCAAAGTCAACTTTTCAGAATAATTTTGCAAATTACCCTATCAAAAACATCAATGAAATACGTCTAGTTTTGACTTTGAAAACAAGTCAAGCGACCTCCTAAAAACCTGAGCTTTTGGATATGGGTAATATGTTATATGGAGAGCATGAATCCTGAAAGGTAGATCTTGACGATCATTCAGACACATTTGGCAGACCCTTGAAGGTAGCCACTTGGAAATACAGAACAAGAAGACATGAGAAATACTGATTTCTGCAAATGAAAAGAATTTGGAAAAGTGTGCATACAAGATCCTCAGGACCTGAGGCCTTGCATACTTGAAGTAAATTTGGTCTATATTGCGGGGGTACCATTTTCTTGATATGAAAAATCAATATATTCAAGATATAACACCACGAACAGGGCCTCCGACTAAACTGTGCAACTGATCTGCATTAATATGTTAGAAACTGCAAACGGAATCAGATTGGCAAACTGCCCAAATAGATTCATCATGGCCTAAAAATCTTCATGGAAGCACATTTCCATGCCTACAATAAAGGGGATCATTCAATTTTCCATGGCATTCAACCAAGTATAAACTTGTAAGACCTTAAAGTAGGTCATTCTGCAAATCTGCACTTTACACTGAGAATCAGAATTAATTGCAAACGGAATGACTTTGGAAAAATATGCGAATGAACTCACGGGGATCTGAAAATGGAAATGAATCTTCTCTCTCATGCCTACAACACCTCAGACCTATCCTTAGGTCATGAGAGCTAATCTGGTCAAAGCTACAAACATGAAAAATAGGTCATTTGCTATAATCATGCAATGTGCAGAATGCAGA
This sequence comes from Thuja plicata, assembly GCA_018584345.1. Taxonomy (NCBI): domain Eukaryota; kingdom Viridiplantae; phylum Streptophyta; class Pinopsida; order Cupressales; family Cupressaceae; genus Thuja; species Thuja plicata. Next base: position 892,021 of record MU224112.1, read on the forward strand.
TTTAAGTGAACACCTCCAAATGACCCTCTTCAAAACATATCAAAATTGACATCTGAAAGTTGTGACCCATTACATCTACCCCATGAAAGGTTTTTCACATGTCCCTCAATTGGTATCTCATATAAATCATCATGTCATACTTCACTTGCATTCCAATTAGGCATCTTCAAAAAGTTTTTAGGGGTACTCACCTTGCCTTACAGAAAATTTTAAATTGGTCACTCCAAATTTGCGCCAAATTTGGGAGTACCAACATAACCAATTAAATTTTTTTAAAAATCAATAAACCAGTGACCAATAAAGTGACATATCAGTTTCCCATATATCTTGTGCCACGTATGAGAAGTATTGCAATGCATTTTAATAATCTTTTGGTGCATTCAAACATATTTCCCATGATTTTCATAACATAAATAACATGTTCCAAAAACCTTCCGTCGCTTTTGATTTACCAAGTAACATGCTTGAATAGTCAACTAGCGCATACCTATTTTCTAGTGAGCGCGTGTAAAGTATTTTTTAGTGCGTACTAAGTCTATTTTGATGCATACAGACTAAAACCTCAAAACAATGAGTATTTCCCAAGTCCGTTAAGGAATTTTGAGGACATTTTTGGATACCCTTTATGAAGTAATCCCTTTCTCGATCAGAGGTTGAATCAAATCCTCACAAATTCAAGGTGTGAAGAAAACTTTAAAAGGATTATTGATCAAGAAGCTGTTATTTTTAAAACTTTGAATTCTTGTTAATTCCGGTCTTCACCAGATCTCATCACATCAAGATAGCCTTCCAGGAAGACAGAAGTTACGTTAGACAAGAGATACCCTATTTTGATGAAACATCCTTTTGGGACTGCTAAATTTTGGTTTCCTTGGTGCTTGATCCTGCTTTTTTTGCTAAGTTTGAGCATGGTTCTTAAAACCTAAATACAAATTTTCTAACTCTTAGCTTCCATGTGGTGGTTATGTTGATGAAAATGATTCAACTATGTATTGTCATTGATGTTTACACAAATATAGTGATGTTTACACAAATGTTTAATCCTATTAGAGCACAGTCAGTGTCTGCCAAGCTCTCTCAGGCATTGAAGATGACCAAAGTGTTTTTAGTTCTAACCGAATTCACTCAGGCATTAAAGTGTTGGTCAGGCATTGAAGGATTTCAGTATTGACCGAGCAGAACAGTTAGTGTGAGTTGACTAACAGTGGATTATATTTTATGGATAATCAGTTATATGCAGCCGACAAACATAATTTTTATTATTTATTTGGAAGGATTAAAAGGATGACTTGACAAGGCTTAACATATATGTGTAAGGTCAAGTTTGGATGAGATTGTGTGAGATAATAGTGGTGATGTGGATTTGCATGTGAAGTGTGATATGAAGAGTGAAGGTGAAATCATATGTGATTTTGATTGAAGACAAAATACAGAGGACTGCAACATAATATCCGATCAGTGAGGATCAAGTACTTAATCCAGAATAGAGATCTGAATCAGCAAAGATAGTTTCTTATCAAAATAGGTCAATCCATTGTTACTCTCTAACAATTGTAGCAATAATAAAATCTCTTAACATAGTATACTTAACAGTCTTTTGTAAATCCTCTAACAAGGTGACATTTCTACACTGAAGTGTTTGAAGACCTCTCACAAGGCCACTCCTTACAGGGTGATTAAATCCTCTAACCAGGTCACACCTAACAATGTGTTATTGTAACCTTTAACAAGGTTGGCTCCTAACAGGGCTCACTTCAGAAGAGTGAAAAATAATGACTAGTTGCTACTGGTGGGTTTTTCCCATATTGGGTTTCCACGTTAAATCTTGGTGTTATCTATGTACATTTAATTTTATTTATGGTTTATGTTTCTGCAATTAATTACTAAAGATAATCACAGTTAATATACTAAGATTTGCTATGTTAACCGAGTGACAGTAAAATATCTATGTTAACCGAGCAACAATGACTGATTTGTTTAAGACATCTAAGGGACTTGGATTTATTTTTGTCGTAACTGAGTCTCCCCTCCCCTCTCAGTTACTCAACTCATTTTGATGCAGTCAAGGTCAGAGGATCCAATAAAGGACTGTCCAAACTTGTAGCCAACAACAAGAACACACAGTGAAAACTCAACAACAAAGAGATATAGAAACTTATATCAATTCATATTCATTTCAGATTCAATTACATGCAATATGTTAGGTTCTAAGGCCTTCCTGGTTATGGCCAAATATAATGAAATAACTCTAAGATCTACCACAAAGATCTTATGCAAGCATCAGGTCATGTACCTTCTGCCAATTATACAACAACTCACTACAAGCTTTAGCTCCACCTTCCAAACTAATCTAGATCTGTGACATACCACACAGGAACCTGGTAGGAACTCCAAGACAAAATCTAAAATTGTGCTCACAAGCCACCAAGCAATCTTCTTGCCTCCTAAGCCAACATGCCACTAGATCTTCCAACTTCCTTCCACTATCTTAGATCCACAGATCTCACAAGAACTCTTCAAGCTCTTCTTCTCCTATGTCTTTTCTACTCCTCATTCATCTTGGACTCCAAGACTGAATTCCACGACCACCTGCTCCAATCCACACTCCAGGACTTGGACTCCAGAATGATCCTTCCACACCTCCTCTCCTATACAACTCTACCCAAACCCCTCTATAAATACTAAGCAAGCCACAAGTCATCCTTGCAATTACAATTAATTAAAATCCCAAGACCAAGTTGGCCTCCCACACAAATTAAATACACCAACAACAATATTAAATGAAAAAATGTCGGCCAGCGAGTCGGCCTCTAGATCCAACACCCAAAGAAACCCATTCGATTAGCAAGGACACCAAAAGATAGGAAATAACACCAAAACTTGTCGGTGACCATAGGAATGAACAACACCAAAACCCATTGGTGACCACAGGAACAAACAACAACACTGAAACCCGTCGGTGACCACAGGAACAAAAAACAACATTGAAACCTTTCGGTGACCACAGAAACACCGAGCAAAAAGATCCCAAACAAGACAACCCCAAGAACTCCATCCTTCAACTGAGATCCAAAGAAACCAAAAATCTGGCAACCAAAGATTTTCTAAGATCCTCATATGCACCTGCATCAGACACCCAGGGTAACAAAAGAAGTGTGCCCCACACTTAGACTCTAGAAGCAAATCAAGAATCCACCACTTCATCTTAACCATCGGTTTCCACATCCTCAAAATCAAGAACCTCAACTTCCACATCAACACATTCTGCCTCCTCTGATTTGATCTCCACAATCTCTGCTCAGAAATAGACCAAAAACCAAATCAACTTATAGACCCAAGCACAAGACCTGCAAACTCTCCAACATCTCCATCAGCAACAGTAACCTCATCAAAGCACTCAAGCTTATCAACACACAACATATCAAGATGTCCACCATCTTCACTAGCCTCATCCACACTCTCATACTAATCAATAAAACAATCAACATCTTCTGCCCAAAGTTCAACAACATCAACAGATCTAGGGTTATCGAGCTCAACAAAGGAAACCCTAATCTCTTCCAAGACCTCAGTCTTCAACTTCTTCATCTCACCATAGACCTCAACTAGCAGATCCTCAACAATCCAATCAACCATCCCTGGGTCAAATATTCTTGGAAGCATATTCCAAGATCATTGAAAACCATCTGCAACAAATCCAATTTCGACCACCTTGTGACAACCTCCAAGTTTTTATAAGCGCGATCCACCATCAACCACCTCACAAACAACTAGGCTACAATTCACAAGTTTTAGAATACAAATCTACAACCAATCTCCCAGATGAAATGAACCATGCTCTGATACCACTTGATGCAGTCAAGGTCAGAGGATCCAATAAAGGACTATCCAAACTTACAGCCAACAAAAAGAATACACAATAGAAACTCAACAACACAAAGATATAGCAACTTATATCAATTCATATTCATTTCAGATTCAATTACATGCAACATGTCAGGCTGTAAGGCCTTCCCGGTTACAGCCAAATACAATGAAATAACTCTAAGATCTACCACAAAGATCTTTTGCAAGCATCATGCCATGTACCTTCTGCCAATTATACAACAACTCATTACAAGCTTCAACTCCGCCTTCCAAACTAGTCCAGATCTGTGACACACCACACAACAACCTGGTAGGAACTCCAAGAAAAAATCTAAACTTATGCTTGCAAGCTACCAAGCAATCTTCTTGCCTCCTAAGCCAACATTTCACTAGCTCTTCCAGCTTCCTTCAACTATCTTAGATCCACAGATCTCATAAGAACTTTTCAAGCTCTTCTTCTCCTACCACTGTTATACTCCTCATTCATCTTGGACTCCAAGAATGAATTCCATGACCACCTGATCCAATCCACACTCCAGGACTTGGACTCCAGAATGATCCTTCCACACCTCCTCTCCTATACAACTCTACCCAAACCCCTCTATAAATACTAAGCAAGCCACAAGTCGGCCCTGCAATTACAATTAATTAAAATCCCAAGACTAAGTTGGCCTCCCACACAAATTAAATACACCAACAACAATATTAAATGAAAAAATGTCGGCCAACAAGTCGGCCTCCAGATCCAACACCCAAAGAAACCCATTCAGTGAGAAAGGACACCGAAAGACAGGAAATAGCACTGAAACCTGTGGGTGACCATAGGAATGAACAACAACACCGAAACCCTTCGGTGACCACAGGAACGAACAACAACACCAAAACCCATCGGTGACCATAGGAACAAACAACAATACTGAAACCCGTCGGTGACCACAGAAACACCGAGCAAAAATCTCCCGAACAAGACAACCCCAAGAACTCCATCCTTCAACTGCACTCCAGAGCAACCAAAAAAATGGCAACCAAATATTTTCCAAGATCCTCAGATGCACCTGCATCACATTTCCAACAATTGGTATAAGAGCAAAGAAGTAAGATAGGAATATGTGAATACCAAAGAACAAATTTAAGACATATTCACAAAACTGCTACCTAAGGATGCATTTTTGGATCTTAGAGGAAAGCTAGGGGTAATTCCCCTAACCGAGGCTCACTAAAACATAGTTCAGTGACGCATCAACCGAGCTACAAAACAAACTTAACATGTTGATGCATATATTTATAGCTTATTGCATATGAATCAGTACAGATAGGCACATTACAATTTCATTGGATATGTCAGTTGGTGTCTTTGGGATTGGTTGTCAAAGAGGGAGAGATTACTGTATGTCATAAATATTCATGAAAGAGGGAGAGATTAATAATGGAGAGATTGATGACAGAGGGAGAAATTTATCAGAGACAGAGGGAGAAATCTGCATTTCAGTATTTGAGGGAGTTTTGGATGAGAATCATAATGAAGCTAAAGGCATTAATAATATTGGATGAGAATCAAAATGAAGCTAAGGAAATAAAAGAGATACTGAAGAAATTTGGGATGGAAGACTTTAGACCAGTTGGAACACCTATGCCTACTGGACATAAGCTATCTAAGGATGATGATTCAAAGGAGGTAAATTATACTACATACAGATCCATGATTGGAAAACTTCAATATGTTGTTCACACTAGACCTGATATTACATTAACAGTCAGTATTGTTGCAAGATTTTCAACTAATACTAGAGAGAATCATTTGATGGCTATTAAAAGGATTCTGAGATATCTTAAGGGTACTGAAGATTATGGATTATGGTATAAGAAAGGAGGAAACTTTGATTTGAAGAATTTTAATAATACTAATTGGGCAGGAAGTGTTGATGACAGAAAGAGCACAAGTGGTGGAGCACTATTTCTTGGAAAGAGGTTAGTCTCCTGGACAAGCAAGAAACAAAATTGCATTTCTCAATCTACATCAGAAGAAAAATATATTGCTGCAACAGTGAATTGTTCAAACATCATATGGTTTAAACAATTGTTGTTAGGTGTGAAGGTGGATATCACAGAACCTATCATTATCTACTGTGACAACACCAGTGCTATTAACATTTTAAAGAACCCTGTGATGCATACCAAGACCAAACATATTGCAATAAAATATCATTTCTTTAGGGGACTGGTTCAGAAAAAAGAAGTAAGACTAGAATATGTGAATACTGACTTATGTGGACCAATTGGAACAACAAGTTACACAGGTGAGAAGTAATTCATTATATTTGTTGATGATCATTCCAGAATGATGACTGTTATGTTTCTCAAATAATACAGAAACTTTGTGTATTATGACCCTGATACTATACCTAAGACACATGCAATGGTGCTTGGACAACAAGCATGTCAACCACTGAATTCATCTGCACAGACCTTGTTGTAACTTGTGCAACCAGTGATGCTAATTGAAGAAACCAAGTCACAAACAGAGAGAACCGAGTCTTAGACTAAAGAAATTGAGTCGCAGACAGAGGTACCCGAGTCACAGATAGAGGTACCCAAGTCATAGATAGATACACTAGAGTCTTAGATAGTGGAACCTGAGTGTCAGACAGAAGAACATGACATAATATTTGAGCATGGTGAACATAGTAGAGCAAGCCCATAATCAAGGAGGAAGGATCTTGTACTTTCTAAATATGTTAGAAGGCATCATGCACCTGAAAAAATAATCAGAGATAAGACAGAAGGTGTAATGACAAGGAGAAAGATAAAAGATACATGTTTACTCAGTGAAACTGAACCTAGAACTGTTTAAGATGAATTGAATGATGATAACTAGATTGAAGCAATGAATGAAGAAATTGAGCAGATAGAAAAGAAAAAAACTTGGACTCTTGTACCTAGACCAAAAGGCAAGAATGTAATTAGTACTAAGTGGGTTTTCAGAAACAAGATGAATGAGAAAGGTAAAGTTTCCAGAAACAAATGTCTAATCCTATCAGAGCACATTCAGTGTCTGCCAAGCTCTCTTGGGCATTAAAGATGACCAAAGTGTTTTTAGTTCTAACCAAGTTCACTTGGGCATTACAGTGTTGGTCAAGCGTTGAAGGATTTCAATATTGACCGAGCAGAATAGTTAGTGTCAGCTGACTAAAAATGGATTATATTTTATGGATAATCAGTTATATGCAGCCGACAAACATAAGTTTTATTATTTATTTGGAAGGATTACAAGGCCGACTTGAAAAGGCTTAACATATATATGTAAGGTTAATTTTGGATGAGATTGTGTGAGATAATAGTGGTGATGTGGATTTACATGTGAAGTGTGATATGAAGAGTGAAGGCGAAATCAGATGTGATTCTAATTGAAGACATAATACAGAGGACTGCAATAGAATATCCAATCAGTGAGGATCAATCACTTAATCCAGAACATAGATATGAATCAACAAAGATAGTTTCTTATCAAAATAGGTCAATCCATTATTACACTCTAACAATTGTAGCAGTGATAAAATATCTTAATGGAGTAGACTTAATAGTCTTTTGTAAATCCTCTAACAAGGTGACATTTCTACATTGAAGTGTTTGAAAACCTCTCACAAGGCCACTCCTTATGGGGTGATTAAATCCTCTAACCAGGTCACACCTAATAGTGTGTTATTGTAACCTTTAATATGGTTGGATCCTAATAGGGCTCACTTCAGAAGAGTGAAAAATAGTGAGTAGTTGATATTGGTGGTTTTTCCCATATTGGGTTTCCACGTTAAATATTGGTGTTATCTGTGTACATTTCATTTGCTTTATGTTTTATGTTTATGCAATTAATTACAAAAGATAATCATAATTAATATCTTAATATTTTCTATATTAATCGAGTGACAGTGAAATATCTATGTTAACCGAGAAACAGTGACTGATTTGTTTAAGATATCTAAGGGACTTGGATTTGTTTTTGTGGTAACTATTTCACCCCTCCCCTCTCAGTTACTCAACTCATTTCCAACAGGTTAAACCCTAGGTCTCTCAAGCTTCTTATAATCTTGCATTACCTTTTTGGGTCACTTAAGTTCTTTAACCCATGTGCTTTAAGTCATCATCGGGGGGCCAACTTTTAATATCTCCTAAGTTCTAGTGGGGTATGTATTAATTTTTCCTAAGTTTGAATTCCCTGTGAATTTTTATTACTTCACAAGATGTCGAGCAGTTTCCTTTCAGTCCAACAGCAGACGTAATGCCTTAATCTAAAGCTACACTGAAGTTACTCGTCGTGACATCACAAAATGATGATATTTGTGTTGGAAATGAGTTGAGTAAATGAGAGAGAGGGGTGAATCAGTTACCAAAAAAACAAATCCAAGTCCCTTAGATGTCTTAAACAAATTTATCATTGTTGCTCGGTTAACATAGATATTCTACTATCACTCGATTTACATAGAAAATCTTAAGATATTAACTGTGATTATCCTTTAGTGATTAATTGTAGAAACATAAACTATAAAGAAAATAACATTTACACAGATAACACCAAGATTTAACGTGGAAACCCAAGATGGGAAAAACCACCAATTGCAACTAGTTATTGTTTTTTACTCTTCTGAAGTGAGGCCTGTTAGGAGCCAACCCTGTTAAAGGTTACATTACACACTGTTAGGTGTGACCCTGATAGAGGATTTAATCACCCTGTAAGGAGTGGCCTTGTCAGAGGTCTTCAAACACTTCAATCTAGAAATGTCACCTTGTGAGAGGACTTACAAAAGACTGTTAAGTCTACTCTGTTAAGAGATTTTGGATCACTACAATTGTTAGAGAGTAACAATGGATTGATCTGTTTGACGAAGAAAATCTCTTTGCTAATTCAGATCTTTGTATCTGGCTTTAAAACTTGATCCTTATTGATTGAATATTCTATTGAAGCTCTGTATGTTCTATCCTTAATCAGAATCCCATCTGATTTTACCTTCGCTCTTCATATCACAAACACACACTTCTTTCTTACTTCCACATTCAATCCAAACTTGAACTTATATATATATGATAAGCCTTGTCAAGTCGGCTTGAATAACCTTCCAAATAAATAATAAAACTTAAGTCTTTCAGATTCATATAACCAATTAACCACAAAATGTAAACTGTTGTTAATCGGCTGACATTAAAAGCATAACTCGATTAATAACGAAATCCTTCAATGCCCGACCAATACTATAATTCCCGAGTGAACTCGGTTAGAACTGAAAAACACTTTGGTCTTCTTCAATGCCCAAGAGAACTTGGCATACACTGACTGTGCTTAGTTTATGTATAGACATTTGTGTAGACATCACTATATTTGTGTAAACATCAATGACAATACACAATTGAATAATTATCATCAACAATCTCCCTCTTTGTAACTGATGGCAACACAACATGTCATAATACAAATAATTATAGAGCGACAAAAACAAGGATAAAAATTTATTAATGTCCTTAGCTTCATTCTGATCCTCATCCAAAAAACTCCCTTTGTTTTCACAATCACTGAAATACATATTTCTCCCTCTTACATCATTCTATGTCTCTAGTAAAATTTCTCCCTCTATCATCAATCTCTCCCTCAGTAATCTTTCCTTTAATAATTTATTTTGGCATGACATCAATCATCTCTCCCTCTTTGACAACCAATGCTAAAGACACCATCCAATACACATCCAATGAAGTTGTAATGTACCTATTTGTACTAATTCATATGCAATAAGCTCTAACAATCTACATCAACATGTTAAATCTGTTCTATAGCTCATTTGATGCATCATTATCTGTCCATTAGTGAGCCTTAGTTAGGGGAATCACCCCTAGCTTTCCTCTAAGATACAAGAATGCATCCTTAGGTAACAATTTTGTGAATATGTCTGCAATTTGTTCTTTAGTATTCACATATTCCAACCTTACTTCCTTGTCCGGACCAATTCTCTCAAGAAATCATACTTTATTACAATATGCTTAGTCTTAGTATGCATCACAGGGTTTTTTGAAATGTTAATAGCACTAGTGTTGTCACAATAGATAATAATTGGCTCTTTGATCTCCTCCTTCATACCTGAAAACAACTATTTGAACAATTTATTGCTGAAGAAACATACTCTGCCTCTGTTGTAGACTAAGAAATGCAATTATGTTTCTTGCTGGTCCAAGAGACTAATATCTTTCCAAGGAATAATGCTCCACCACTTCTTCTCTTTCTGTCATCAACACTTCCTGCCCAATCAACATAAGTAAAATTCTTCAAATCAAATTTCCTCCTTTCTTATACCATAATCCATACTCTTCAGTACCCTTAAGATATCTTAGAATCCTTTTGATAGCCATCAAGTGATTCTCTCTAGGATTAGCTGAAAACCTTGCAACAATACAAACTTTTAATGCAATATCAGGTCTAGTGTGAACAATATATTGAAGTTTACCAATCATGGATCTGTAGGTATACTGATTTACTTCCTTTGAATCATCATCCTTAGACAACTTATGTTCATTAGGCATAGGTGTCCCAACTGGTCTGGAATCTTCCATTCCAAATTTCTTCAGTATCTCTTTGATGTATTTAGAATGGGTAATGTAGATACCATCCTTCATCTAATAAACTTGTAAACCAACAAATAATTTGATTTCACCAAACATAGACATCTCAAATTCCTTACTCATAGCTTCAGAGAATGCTTTGCATAAATCATCATATCCAGTAAACAATATATCATCAACAAATATCTTTGTTAATAGTATCTTGTTCTGAGGTCCTTCCTTGATGTACAAGCTACTATTGTCAGTAGTTCTCTAAAATCCAATACTTATTAGGTAACCATGCAATCTTTCATACCAGGCTCTAGGAGCTTGCTTCAGTCCATACAAGGCTTTGTGCAGTTTGCAAACCATATTCCTTTTTCTGGGATCAACAAAACTTTCAGGTTGCTCAATATAGACTTCTTCAAGAATTCCATTCAGGAATGCAGATTTCACATCCATTTGATATACCTTGTATCCTTTATGTGCAGCATATGCCAAAAGAGTTATGACTCCTTCAAGTCTTGCAAAAGGAGAAATTTTTTTCCATAATCAATACCCTCTTCTTGAGCATATCCTTTACATACTAATCTTGCTTTGTTTTTGGAAACTTCACCTTTTTTATTCATCTTGTTTCTAAAAACTCACTTAGCACCAATCACATTCTTGTCTTTTGGTCTAGGTACAAGAGTCTAGGTTTTTTTCTTTTCTATCTGCTCAATCTCTTCATTCATGGCTTCTATCTAGCTTTCATCATTCAATGCATCTTTAATATATCTAGGTTCAATTTCACTAAGAAAACATGTACCTTTAATTTTGTTCCATGTCATTACACCTTCTGTCTGATCTCCAATTATTTTCTCAGGTGCATGATGCATTTTGACATATTTTGCAAGTACAGGTTCCTTCCTCTTTGATTTTGGGCTTGATCCACTTGGTTCACCATGTTTTTATATTTTGTTCTACTCTTCCAACTAGTACTTGGGTTCCACTGTCTGAGACTCGGGCGCCTCTGTCTGAGACTCAAATCCCTCTACCTATGACTCAATTTCTTCAGTCTGAGACTCGGTTTCTTCAGTTAGCAGCTAGGGTTACATAGGTTGCAACAAGATTTGTGCTGATGAATTCAATGGCTGACATGGTTTCTGTCCAATCACCATTACCTGTGTCTTAGGTATGGTATCAGGTTCATAATACAAAATTCCTATAGTCCTCAGGCTCTTTATTTCTTTGTTCTTCACTTCTCTCTGCAAACTCATCAATCTTTACATGTAAACTTTCTATGAATTTATGAGTAGCAAGGTTCAAACATTTATATGCTTTTCTTTTGCAGGAGTAACCTGGGAATATACCTTCATCAACTTTTACATCAAAATTTCCATTTCGTGCTTCTTTCAAGATGTAAAATTTACTTCCAAATACTTTGAAATAACAAACATTAAGTTTATATCCATACCATAATTCAAAAGGTGTCTGCTCGGTACCTTTCTTCAGTTGAACTCTGTTCAAGGTGTGAATTTCATTGTTGATGGCTTCCTTCTAGTATTTGGTTGCAACATTATTTTCAATCATCAAGGTTCTTGCACAATCCATAATAGATTTGTTTCATTGTAGAATTCATTAAACTCATTAGAAATTAATTCACCTCCTCTATCGGATCTTAAGAATTTAAGTTTTTTTCCTGTTTCTTTCTCAACTCTGGCAAGGTACCACTTAAACTTCTGAAAAGCTTCTGATTTTTCTTTGAGAAACATAACAGTCATCATTCTGGAATGGTCATCAAAAAATAGAATGAAATACTTCTCACCTGTGTAACTTATTGTTCTGATTGGTCCACACAAATCAGTATGCACTAACTCAAAGACTTCTTATGTATTGTAATTCTTACTTTTGAAACTATTCTTGCCCATCTTCCCAATTTGACATTGTTTGCATATTGCTAATTCAGGTTTCTTTAGAATAGGAATACCTCTTAATCTTTTGTTCTTGCTTATGTTGACTAGGTTATCAAAATTCACATGACATAGCCTTTTATGCCATAACCAGCTTTCTTCTACTTGTGCAATAAAACATGAACTTTCAGTGAGATCAAGATATAATAGATTACCTTTTGTTTTCCTGCTAGTTCCGACTAGGTTTCCCTTACCATCCAAGAGCTTGGCCTTACCATTCATAAATTCTACCTTGAAACCAATGTTATTCAACTGTGCCACACTTAGTAGATTACACCTTAGTCCTTCAACCCAATAAGCGTTATCACATTTGATTCCTTCTGTTAGAGCAATACAACCTTTACCTTTAACATAGCAAGGTTCATCATTCCCAAAACTGACACTCCCACCATCATAGTGTTCAAGATGTTCAAATTCGGTTTTATCACCATTCATGTGGTGATAAAAAGCACTATCAATTATCCAAGTGTTATTCTTTCTAATATGAGAATAAAGTGTTGTCTTTTCATTATCTTCATTTTTTGACTCATCCTTAATAGCAATGTAAACCATTTCATCTTCATCTTCATCACTATCATAATCTTTTGCAATATAACAAGATTTCTTACCTTTGTCCTTGTAGATTTTGTAACTCTTGAAATCCTTCTTGCCTTTGTACTTGTTGAATTTTTTCTCATCTTTGTCTTCTTTGTTTGGACACTTAGCAGAAATGTGACCAACCTCATTACATGAAAAGCAAATCAATGGTATTCTTCCTTTGTATTTCCTTTGGCAGCTCTCTTTGCAAGTAATGCTTCAATGATTTCCAGATCTTCATCATCAAAATCATAATCACTATCACTGTCAATTTGTTTTCCTTTTGAGTTTCTATCCATCTTACCAAGGTTTAATTTATCTTTGAATGCAGACTCAAAATTGCTAGGATTAGGAGAATAATTTTCAAAATTGTCCAACTCAAAAGATGTAAGCCTTCCAACCAATGCATCTAGAGTTATATAATTAATGTACCTCATATCTTGAATAGATGAAACTATAATAGCATATATAGGAAGTAAAGTTATCAATACCTTACTAACAATTGTTTTGTATTCAATTGTTCCACCGACAGCTCTGATGGCACTAACACTTTTCTTGATTCTTTCACTGTATTTTGTAATGTCTTCTCCTTCTTTCATTTTCATATGATCAAACTAACCTCTGAGACTTTCTACTTTGGCTCTCTTTACATTGTCATCTCCTCCATGTATATCATGTAGTTTCTTCCACATATCATAGCCAGTAGGACAGTCCTTGACTTCATCAAATTTGGAATAGCTGAGTAAAGAAGCAATATCAATCATCATTATGTTATAATTCTTTATGTCCATCATATGTTCCACAAACATAGGTCTCGGTGGTTCCACATACTTTTGATCTAGGAATTGCAGACCAGTGTCTCCAATAGTAGATAGATGTAGCCTCATCAAATCTTTCCATGCAGGGAAGTTGTCTTTGTTAAGCTTGGGGATCTCCCTTCTGTTACAAAAAATCTATGATCTTTAGGTTAGGCCTTTAATCCTTTCCTGAAAGAACCAACAACTCTGATACCAATTTTTGGAAATGAGGTGAGTAACTTAGAGGGGAGGGGTGAATCAGTTACCACAAAAAAAAATCCAAGTCCCTTAGATGTCTTAAACAAATTTATCACTATTGCTCGGTTAACACTGATATTCTACTATCACTCGATTAACATAGAAAATCTTAAGATATTAACTGTGATTATCCTTTTGTGATTAATTGTAGAAACATAAACCATAAAGCAAATAACATGTACACAGATAACACCAAGATTTAACATGGAAACCCAATATGGGAAAGAATACCAATTGCAACTAGTTACTAGTTTTCACTCTTCTGAAGTGAGGTCTGTTAGGATCCAACCCTATTAAAGATTACAATACACACTGCTAGGTGTGACCCTATTAGAGGATTTAATTACCCTGTAAGGAGTGTCCTTGTGAGAGGTCTTCAAACACTTCAATTTAGAAATGTCACCTTGTGAGAGGATTTACAAAAGACTGTTAAGTCTACTCTGTTAAGAGATTTTGGATCACTGCAACTATTGTTAGAGAGTAACAATGGATTGACCTGTTTGACGAAGCAACTATATTTTTTGATTCAGATCTCTGTATCTGGCTTTGAAATTGATCCTTACTGGTTGAATATTCTATTGAAGCTCTGTATGTTTTGTCCTTAATCAGAATCCCATCTGATTTCTCCTTCGTTCTTCATATCACAAACACACACTTCTTTCTTACTTCCACATTCAATCGAAACTTGACCTTATATATATGATAAGCCTTGTCAATTCGGCTTGAATAACCTTCCAAATAAATAATAAAACTTAAGTATGTCAGCTGCATATAACCAACTAACCACAAAATTTAATTGCTATTAGTCGGATGACACTAAAATCATAACTCAGTTAATACTGGAATCCTTCAATGCCTGACCAATACTGTAATGCTCGAGTGAACTCGGTTCAAACTGAAAAACACTTTGGTATTCTTCAATTCCTGAGAGAACTTGGCATACACTAATTGTGCTCAGTTTAGGTATAGAAATTTGTGTATACATCACTATATTTGTGTAAACATCAATGACAATACACAATTGAATAATTGTCATCAACAATTTGTCCATCTAGAGATCATGGGGCCTTCTTTTTCTAAGCCAACGGTAGGTTAAAGGACAATCAGCTCTAGGTTCATCCAACGGTTGGCGCATTTTTAGGATCAAAATATGCGTGAAAGATATTAATCAAGGAATCGCGCTTGTGTGACACATGGAAAGTGGCCGAGCCAAGCGAAGTCAGTGTGCGATTGAATCTGAATTGAATTAATGATTGGCGTGATACCGCTATGCAAAGAAGCATGAAATATATTCATCACAGGTTTAGGCCTTTGCGCCACATAGCACATGGTGGGACATGGTCAGGGTTGCAGTAAAGATAAGTGCCGATCAGTTTTGTATTGATCTAATGGTGTTCGTGATTCCTTGAATAGAAGATGAGCGCTATTTATTCTTTGTGGGATCACGCTCGGGTGATATCTATACAAGTTGATGAAGGAGGTAAAGTGGGACCGAGGTGTTACATGGAACTACCCAGTGTCTTGAGCTCGCGGGTGTTTTAAAAAGAGATCGATGACTACATTTTAAAGATGAATTAAAGGTTTGAGTTGGGTCGTCGATGGGGTTTTCTGTGCTAGGTGTGACCATTGAAACAAATATTTGAATATTTAAATATTTCTAGAGGGTTTCTAGTCGTATGGTAGTTCATTCTGATCATAGGGGTAGATATTTTGACCTGATTGGTGATGGATCTATATTTATTGGTCGTGTTAATGTTTTCAGAATGGTGATGATGTAGATCAGATTGTTTTTGTGATCTTTTGGAGAAAGATCAGTTGGTGAGATGGAGAAATAAAGTCAGTGCAAATCAGATTTCATAGAGGGACATATGTCAACTGGATATCTTTTCTAGGGTTTCCTTCTTCTATATATGCCTTTCTTTTCTCTGTGGTAAGGGTTCTAGTTTTTTCTGTAGCACAAGGAGGTTACAAAGAGGGTTCCATTTTCCTTTGTTCTGGAGGCAGATTCCAAGTGTGGTTCCTTTGTAAATATTCTTCCTTTTCTCTGCATATAGGGTGTTCTTTATCTCTTTTTGGTTTCAAAGAAGGGCATCCATTGTAATAGTTAGCTTTATGAATGAAACTTTAGTATTGTTGTACTGTTATCAAGTTGTCTCCATTATGCTTTCTAAATCATAGAGACTAAGACATCAAGGATATTTTGGTCTTGTCTATTTTAGATCTGTAATAGAGTCATTTAAAGGATGACTGTGTTTTGGGATTTGTTTTTAGATATGTACGAGTTTGGGGTATTAAGGATATGTCAAACTTGTCTTTCAGTGGATGTTGATTAATTTATTGTCTATTCCAGGGTCTCTTCCACGGGAGGGTTAAATACTTTGAATAGGTAGTTGCATATTTGAACACACTTGTGGATCCATAAGTAGAGCTTGAGTGATAGGGTATGTTTGATGTAAGGCATTAAACATATTAGACTGTGTTGTTTTCTTTGTTCATAATATTCCTTTTGTACTGTTATGTTTGACTTTGTTGCCCATTGGATAAGGCACTGTCTATGTGGGATCTGGGGTATTTCAAGGATCCATTAATCAAATACATCCAAGAAAATATTTTATCTTCATGTTTATAGGAAGGAGTTAGAGTAGGTCTGGTTTTCAAATATACTTTATGCAAGTAGGATATTGTATAAGATTTGGTAAAAACATTGAGGTACATGTTACCTATAGGTTTGAAAGCTATTCCACAATTATATATCTGCAAGCTATTATTTGTCACAAGGGGTTATGTGTGTGAAGATAAGGGATACCCACCTGAGTGATGGATCAAATTGTAGAAGGTTTATGAACCTTTTTGAATGTTATTTGTTTTTCTTGTTGAATCAATGTTTGGGAATATAGAGGAATATATCTGAGCCGCGGGTATAAAAGGATCAGCAAGAAAAAGAACTAACAGAATTGGTGACTCTACTGGGGAATAGAACAAAGAGGTCTTGTAGACATTATCAGGAAAACTCTGGTATAAATAAATCAAGTCAAATGTTCAGATGGAGTGAGCTCATCCGAGTCACTAAAAAAATTAGAGTCTCTATTGGGGAAACAAAAGTAACAACTTCAACATAATTGTCAGTAAGTTTCCTTTGTTGAATCAATCCAAGAGTCAACAACAAAATAGAGACTTAGTTGGGGATAAGAGAGCTTTGTTCCCTATTTAGTCAAAATCAATCCCAGAGTCATATGGTTGTTATAGGGTCATGTATTACAAAGAAGCATTCCTCTTAATTATAAAGAAAGTCAGGGTTTGTTTTGTCTATCATTGCAATATTGTCCAAAAGGTCCATGTTCCTAAAAGTTATACATATATTATCTCACAAGTGGTGAGTAGCGACTACGAGTTCTCTGATTGTAGTAGTGTGCATTTTTTAGAAATACTAAAAAGAAAGGTGGACTTGCAGTGATGATGAAGAAAATGTTTGAATCCCATGACTAAAAGCATAGTCAAGGGAGGAATCTATATGAGACCCTATTAGTGGGGGTGTGTTGTGAGATTTCTTGTTTTGAAGAAGGTTAGAGTGGGGTGAAGAGATCTCAGCTGATGCAAATTTGCCTCTGCAAAGAGGTGGCGACTCTACCAAAAAATTTCAAGGTGATTTGAAGGTAACTTCAGATCAGTATTTTTTGCAGCCTCTCCAATACATCTAGGTATTTTATTTTTCAAGGTTATAAAATTGCTTCCTTATTAAGTGATTTAAGCACTAAGAGAAGGAACAAGGTGTGGATAGAGGTTTGTGTGCTTCAAGGTTAGAATTTCATTTTGAAAAATCAAGTGGAAGTATGTATTAGTTTATTGTTCCATGGTGAATCCAGAGAACTTGTGTTGTTACAAGTAAAAATGTTTTCTCAAAGTGATGATTCACATGTATATACTAGGGATATATTCAGATCTAGAAGGCCTTTTCCAAATCTTGAAAAGGTTCTTGTAGATGCAAAAAAAAATTAGAACAAGAGATCTAAGAACTCATTATTTTGTCACTAAAGGAGAGAATGAAAAGAGTGGTGGGAGAATCTACGCTTCTTTTTTAAAAGAGGTTTTCTGCTGCACTGAAGGAGCTTCTTCTTTTCAGTCCTTAGGAGGTAGTTTGGGTTAATTATTTTTGGAACTTTGTTTTCCTGATTCAGTTGATTGGATAGCTTCCTTGAGGGCATAATGTATTGATCATGCCAAGAAGTGGATAAAACATTTTGAAGTTCCTGAATCTGAGGTTACACATGAGGTTGTGCCTAGTAATGTTGATATTGAGAATGATGGAAACCAGTATGATGGAGATGTGTCTAGTGGAGATGTTGTCTCTTGCAATCATGAAAGTAATGCTCCTTCTCAATATAAGGCAGAGGATATTGTAGTTAATAAGAAGATAGTGATTGGATAAATGAAAATAATCTTTGTGACTGCATATCAGAAGTGGGTGAAAGTGATGACAATGGTTCACTTCATAGTGAACAAATTTTTGAGTTCCTGATTTATGAATATTTGAGATATTCAGGGAGGGATAGCTTTGAGTTTCTTCACCCAACACACATTGAGTTTGACAAGGAGTATGTATCAGATGGTCAAGATTTTGACATGTGTATTTCTAATTCCCCTTGTTCTTTTGTGTCATTAGGCCACAATATGATTGAATATGATATATTAGATGATGAAAGCATCAGTGCATTTCTAGATTCAAAGGAAGAAGAGGTTCCTGATGTGATGTTGAGTACTGACTAGGATAGTTATGTGGGTTATGAATCTATTTTAGATTCTAAATCATTCATTCAACCAATGTAGGATGGTCTTTCAGTTACTCAAAGTATGTAGATACCTGGTGAGTATGTGGATAGTGCTCTCCCTCCAACAGACAAGAAGATGGTTTGCATAAGTTTGATAATTTGCAAGCAAGTTCTTTAGGGAACTCTGATATGGATATGCAAACCAGTGACAGAATATAGTATGATGACTCCAGCTATGGGACAAAGAATGATTATAATTTTTATCAATTTGAGGATGCTTTTTATAAATGTGACAATGCAAGCAAAGGTAAAAAATGCTCTAAGGGTCCTGAATTTCTCAGTGGCCATGATTGGTATTGGTCACATGATGTTTAATATTATCAAATGAGGTCTATTTTTTAAAATGTTGAATGAAGGCATAAATACTGACAATGTTTTGTGTAGGTTTTTGGAAGATATCGACATATTAAATCATGCAGATGACAGCTACATTTTTAGCTTGTTTCTAGAGCAGGGAACATAAAAAAAAATTGACAAAGGCAAGCTGAATCATAAATTTTGATTGATGGCAAAAGGCCATCAAGCCTAGTTTGATTTTTTTTCAATTTAGGGCACAATAAAGGGGCAGAGATAAATTGACTCTGCTAAGAAGTAATTTATTTTTTTATATATTCTTGGTTTTCTAGTTTTAGGGTTTTTGTGTAATTTTTTATGGTCTGCATCCCAGAGTGTTGGTGTTCTAGTGTTGAACTTGCATTCAACCTTCCTCAGTTGGAGCCACTATTGGGACTGCTAAATTTTGGTTTCCTTAGTGCTTGATCCTGCTTTCTTTTCTGCTAAGTTTGAGCCTGTTCTTAAACCCTAACTGCAAATTTTCTAACCCTTAGCTTCCATGTGGTGGTTAAACCCTAGGTCTTTTGAGCTTCTTATAATCTTGCATTACCTTTTTGGGTCACTTAAGTTCTTTAACCCATGTGCTTTAAGTCATCGTCGAGGGGCCAGTTTTTAATATCTCCTAAGTCCTAGCAGGGTATGTATTAATTTTTCCTAAGTTCAAATGTCCCCGTGAATTATTATTACTTTAGAAGATGTCAAGTAGTTTCCTTTCAATCCAGTGGAAGGTGTAATGCCTTGATCTAAAGCTACACCAAAGTTACTCATAATGACATCATGGAATGATGACATCTGTCCATCCGGAGATCATGGGGCCTACTTTTTCTAAGCCAGTGGCAGATTAAAGGATGATCAGATCTAGGTTCATCCAACAGTTGGCACATTTTTGGGATCAAAAGATGCGTGAAAGATATTCATCAAGGCATCGCACCTATGCGACACATGGAAAGTGGCCAAGCCAAGGGAAGTTAGTGTGCAGTCAGATCTGAATTGATCTAACGATTGGCATGATGCCACTATGAGAAGAAGCATGAAATATATTCATCACGGTTTCACGCCTTTGCACCATGTAGCACATGGTGGGACATGGTCAGGGTTGCAGTAAAGATAAGAATCGATCGGTTTTGTATTGATCTAACAGTGTATGTGATTCCTTGAATAGAAGACAAGCGTGATTTATTCTTTGTGGGATCACGCCTGAGTGACATCTGTACAAGTTTATGAAGAAGGTCAAGTGGGACCGAGGTGTTACATGGAACTGCTAGGTGTATTGAGCGTGCGGGTGTTTTAAAAGGAGATCGACGACCATGTTTTAAAGATGAATTAAAGGTTTGAGTTGGGTCATCGATGGGGTTTTCCGTGCTTGGTGTGACTGCTAAAAAAAATATTTGAATATTTAAATGTTTTTCTATAGGGTTTCCAGTTGTATGGAATTTAATTTTGATCATAGGGGTAGATATTTTGACCAGATTGTTGATGGATATGTATTTATTGGTCGTGTTAATGTTTTCAGGTAGGTGGTGATGCAGATCAGATTATTTTTGTGATCTTTTAGAGAAAGATTAGTTGGTGAGATGGAGAAATAAAGTTGGTGCAAATTAGATTTCATGGAGGGGCATATGTCAAATGGATATCTTTTCTAGGGTTTCCTTTTTCTATATATGCCTTTCTTTTCTCTATGGTACAGGTTCCAGTTTTTCTGTAGCACAAGGAGGTTCCAAAGAGGGTTCCATTTTCCTTTGTTCTAGAGGCGGGTTCCAAGTGTGGTTCCTTTGTAAATATTCTTCCTTTTCTCAGCATATAGGGTGTTCTTGATCTCTTTTTGGTTTTAGAGAAGGGAATCCATTGTAATAGTTAGCTTTATGAATGAAACTTCAGTATTGTTGTACTGTTATCAAGTTGTCTCCATTATGCTTTATGAATCATAGAGACTAAGACATCAAGGGTGTTTTGGTCTTGTCTATTTTAGATCTAAAATAGAGTCATTTAGAGGATGAATGTGATTTGGGATTTTTTTTTAGATATGTATGAGTTTGGGGTATTAAGGATATGTCAAACTTGTCTTTCAGTGGATGCTGATTAATTTATTGTCTATTCCAGGGTCTCTTCCAAGGGGAGGGTTAAATACTTTGAATAAGTAGTTGCATATTTGAACACACTGGTGGATCCATAAGTAGAGCTTGAGTGGAAGGGTATGTTTGATGTAATGCATTAGACATATTAGACTGTGTTGTTTTGTTTATTCATAATCTTCCTTTTACGATGTTATGTTTGACTGTGCTGCCCATTGGATAAGGCACTGGTCTATGTGGGATCTGGGGTATTTCAGGGATCCATTAATAAAATACATCAAAGAGAATCTTTTTCCTTCATGTTTATAGGAAGGAATTAGAGTAGGTCTGGTTTTCAAACATACTTTATGCAAGTACAATACTGCATAAGATTTGGTAAAAACATTGAGGTACATGTTACATATAGGTTTGAAAGCTATTCCACAGTTATATATTTGAAAGCTATTTTTTGTCACAAGGGGTTATGTGTGTGTAGATAAGGTATACCCACCTAAGTGATGTGGAGCTCAAATTCTAGAAGGTTTATGAACCTTGTTGAACGTTTTTTTTTTTTTCTTGTTGAATCAGTGTTTGGGCATATAGAGGAATATATCTGAACCGCGGGTATAAAAGGATCAGCAAGAAAAATAACTAGCACACCCTACCACTTATTTAAAGAAGAATTAGAACTAGAAATGATGGCATTTCCCTATGGGTATACCAATCCTAACCTTATTAATAGTGTTAATGAAGCCAAACATTCTCATAATGACAATCGTGATGGTGGAAACAACAATGAGAATAATAATGGAAACAATGAGGGAAGCAATGGCGCTAATAATGGGGGAAACAATGAAAATGATAGAGGAAATAGAGATCATCAAGATGAGGAGGCCACTGAAGAAAGAGTAAATGATGCGGCCCAAAATTATTTTTTCATGAAGGTTATAGAAAAACTTTTAGAAAGAGATAGGAAGAAATATTTCTTTGACCTAGCTCAAGCAGTAGTAAAGCTCCCTCATTATTATGACATGTCTACTCTAAAGGAGGATGAGGAAGAATAAAATCCAATGGTAATAATGAATAAACAATTCAAGATTTTCTAAATGCAATTGGATAGCATGAAGAAAATGGTGGCTCCAAAGCAATTTTCAATTGAAGCTATATGCATGTTTCCATCTGATAAAAGTTTAATTATGGTACCCTTCCCTCCTAATGCGGTCTTTTTGAAATATGATAAATATGTGGGGGTATCTGACCCACAAGATCATCTAAGGGAATTTTGTGCATTAAGCTTGGAATTTATGCACGATGCCATTTATTTAATGCAATTATTTCCAAGAAGCCTTGAAGGGCCAACAATGGAGTGGTTTTCAAAATTAACCTTGGGCATTAGAACATTTGAGGAGCTAGGATACAAGTTTGTGAATCATTACTCTTATAAAATCAAACATGAAGTCACCATGATAAAATTGTGTAACACCAAACAAAGAGAAGGAGAATCATTCTTGATTTTCCTACAAAGGTGGAGAGCGGTGTTTTCTCGATATCCTAGGAGTGTGCTGAAAAAAGAAAAGATGGACATCTTTATGAATAGTTTGAATACAGAAATGAACTATCGTCTATGACTCCAAAGTCTACCTACCTTTGAAAATATTATTGAAAATGGGGTTACAATAGAGGAAGTTTTAGTGAAAAGTGGGGAGATAAAGCTTTATAAGGAAAATAAAGGTTTTCCTAACAATCACAACAATTCCAACAATAATTGGGCCCCTACTAACAACAATAGATTTTGGTTAAAGAATACTAATAAAGTCCTTGTTAATGATGGATTTGTTGAAGCAACAACCTTAAAGCTACCCCCTTTAATCTCACAAGAGGATATAACCAAGCTAATAATGTCAATTAATCAACAAAGATCCTGTTCAACAACAATAATTTTGTGAATAATCAAGATGCTAACAAACCAAAACCTTTCTTTGCTCCATCACCAAGGAGGAAGTTCACACCCTTGGGAAAGCCTCTTGAAAATTATTTGAGGACTCTTATTATCAATAAGATTATTGTTCTACAAGAATCAAGGCCCTATGAACCACAAATCAAACCTTCATGGTAGAATGACGCCCATCATTTTGAATACCATCAAAATAAAGGACAAAAAATGAATGATTAAATGAGATTGAAACATGTGGTCCAAGATTTGATAGATAATGCTTTAATTAAAGTGGAAGGACCTCAAAATAATGAATATCATACGACATTCAAAACTCCTTTTTTGTAATGAATCTTTGAATGCTAACCAAAAAAACAAAAGGGGTAATGATAAGGTCAATTTTGTTCACACCTATGACAATGTTATCAATTCCTTATCAGGACATGAAAATACTATTAATGTCATTGTGGTAAAATACAAACCATTAAAAGAGACCTCTAATGTTGTGACTAGTGGGAAAGCTTTGAAGGTAACATTAAAAGGAACTACCACTAAAAACACTTGTCCTAATCAATCATATTCCTCTTCCAAACAATATAACCTCATGGATCAACTTGAAAAGGCACCAGTACAAATTTCAATTCTTGAATTGCTTAAACTTTTACCAAATCATAAAGAAATTTTGGAAAAGGCTCTTGTGGAGACCACCGTTCTAGATAAATTAGATGTTGATTGATTCAAAAACATGGTTGGACATCTTATTGTACCTTATTGCTTATATTTTTCTGAACATGATGATATGTCCATCAATCATCCCCCAAATCTCTCGCTGCATATAGAAGTTTTGATACACAAGCACCGTGTCAAACGAGTCCTCATTGATGGTGGAGCCATTTTGAAAATTTGTACCTTGAGTCTTGTGAAAGCCCTAGGATTTTTTGAAGATGTCATTGATCCAAAGAAGAAGATTACCATTAAAGCTTATGATAATGAAGAAAGATCTTCCAAAGGAATGAAGGTTCTACCCATAAGAGTTGGTCTGATTCAAGAAGACATTGTTTGCCAAGTCCTTGATATGACAACATCTTGATAGGAAGACCATGGATTAATGAAATGCAAGTGGTGCCTTCATCTTAGCACGATTGTATAAATTTCCCACTCATGGGTGAATAAATCACTATAAGTGGATACTCAAATCCCTTCTAATATTGTAACATTGTCAAACCTGTGAATGAGTCATTTATTCCACATAATAGTGATTGGGCTACATAAAGTGCTTCTAATCAGGAAATTTAAGAAAATTTTCCTAGCTCAACTTTGATTGTCAACTCATGCCAAGAAAAAAATAACTCACCTACTTCGACTAAGGGAAAAGAAAAGGTTAGTTTTGTAGATGAAGGTGTATGTGGTAAATTTGGCCTTGTTAATCAACCATACACTTCAACATAGTCCTTATTCATCAGATACACACAAGAATGAATATGAGATTATTCATCTTGCCTGTCTGTATGATTTGACCCGTTGCCTTCTATCCAGACGGGGTTTCAAAATAGTTCTCAGAATGAGAGTCTCACAACCATAGACCAATCTAGAATGAAGGATTTATGCTTCCATGAATGCAATGCAATGATTAATCTAGAAATGAAACATGCAAGATTAATCTAAATGATCCATTTAAACTAGAAATGAGATTAAAACTATGCCATGATTTCAATGAGATTATTCTAGAAATTAAAATTAATCTATTACAAAATGAGATTATTCTATATGAGATTATGAACTAAGAATGTAACAACAATTTAGTATTCTAACAATGCATATGACTAGAAATTCAGGAAGGGTTTTGAATGAGGAATGGGAGTTCTTTTATAGAATCAGAGGTTGTTCAGAATAGAACTTTCCTCTTTGAAATAAAACAGATAGAAAAGCCAGTTCAAAATAGAAAGCTTTCTTTAAAAGAATACAATAAATTGTTTTCCTTTTGCTTTAACTGTTTTCTTTTTTTTATTTTAACTGTTTTATTTATTTTATCTGTTTTCTTTCTCTTTAAAGCATAGTTAAAGAGAAGTTTCCAATTCTGAACAGGAGAGAAGATTTTGTTGACAATATTTAATTAATAAAATAGAATATGAC
>MU224112.1:930737-950918 GCA_018584345.1 Thuja plicata
TCTGGGTCTGCGTGTATGAACATAGCATAATAAACATGTCAAAAACATGTATCTATCCATGCAAGTCTTCATGTCATCATATGGATAAGTACATACAGAAGTACTACTGTGTATTATATGTTGTCATGAATGACAAACATACAATCAATCAACTGTTCAGAATCAAATCTCCAACATTACCTTTGAGGTGTAATGAATAGTATCCCAACACCTGACCCCTGTTGGGTAAATGAACCATCAAAAAACATAGTCCAGGATCGATGTGTGAGGAGTAATATGGACTCATCTGGGAAGTCAATGTGAAATGGTTGATGATCTACTAGAGGTGCTCTGCCAATTGATCTGCAATTACCTATCCCTTAATGGCCTTCCTTTCTACATACTCAATATCGAATTCACTGAGAAACATGACCCATTTAGCTAGTCTACCCATGAGGGTAGCTTTACTGAGAAAATATTTCGGAGGATCAATTTTAGCAATTAGGCATGTAGTGTGAGCTAGCATGTAGTGTCATAATTTTTGTGAAGCAAATACCACTGCAAGGCAAGCCTTCTCTATAGTAGAATATTTTGTTTCATATGAGACCAGAGTTCTACTAATGTAGTAGATAGCCCTTTCTTTTTTGTGTTGATCCTCTTGAGCCAATAGGATACCCAATGATGTATCTATAGTAGAGATGTAGAGTATAAGTAGCTTCCCATGAATAAGAGGCATCAAGATTGGCAGGTTCGCAAGATACTGCTTAATTTGTTGGAACCCCTCATCACATTCTTCGCTCCATTGGTAAGTCACACCCTAGTGTAAAGTCCTGGTGAATGGTTGTGACTTGTCTGCCAGTTGTGAGATGAAGCACCGAATAGACTATAGTCGGCCTTGAAGTCCTCTCATTTGTCTGATATTCTTTGGTGACATCATTTCCATGATAGCTTGTACTTTCATAGGATCCACTTTGATGCCTTTTGCAGAGATGATATAACCAAGCAATTTTCTAGATGTTACGCCAAATGCACATTTCTTAGGATTGAGCCTCAGACTGAACTATTCCATGCGCTCTAGTATAGGACCTAGATCCACAAGATGTTTCTCTCGATGGATGCTCTTAGCTAGAGTGTCATCCACATAATCTTTCATTGTAGTTTTATGCATCATGTCATGAAATATAGTAGTGACAGCTCTCTGATATGTAGCACCAGCATTTTTGAGTCCAAAGGGCATGACATTCCAATAGAAAGTGCCCCATGCACATGTGAAAGTAGTTTTCTCTTGGTACTCTAGCATGATCTTTATCTGGTTGTAGCCAGAGAAACCATCCATTAGTGAGTACATTTCATACCCTACTATCATATCTACAATCATATCAATATTGGGCAATGGAAAGTCATCCTTAGGACATGCCAGATTCAAGTCTTTGAAGTCTATGCAGACTCGGATAGATTTATCATGTTTTGATACTACAACAATGTTAGAGATCGATTATGCATAGTCAATTACTCTGATAAATACTAACGTAAGAAGTTTCTCCAATTCATCTTTGACAAGTAGAGCCACATGTGGATGCATTTTTTGAAGCTTTTGCTTGACAGGCTTGACGCCTTGTGCAATGGACAAATGGTGCATGATTAGATTAGGGTCTAATCCTGGCATGTCTGAATATTTCCATGCAAAGTTTATCTTTTTGCTCCAGAAGAATGTAGTGAATTCCTCTCTTTTTTCCTCAGATAGTGATTGTGCCAAGTGAATGATCTGAGGTTCATCTTTTGTACCCAAGTTGATTGGTTGGGTTGGTTCAATAAGCATAGAAGATCATTCCTGGAAATGACTCGGAAGCGCATCAAGTATCTCATCCTCGGGTGCCTTAGAGAGGTTTTCACCCTTGGATACATCCTTTATTTTGACTATTTTAGGCTCTGATACTGCCACAATGTGGTTTTCACCATCAGAGCACCTATTTTTTCTTCTTTTGATTTTGTGACTAAGATAATTGATGTCAGCCTCAGTCATGTTGACACTTTCTTTTCTAGTGGACGATGTTACAGGTTTGATACAGTGGAGGTAACAGGCAAGAGCATAATCATTCTAGAACGTAAGGACTTCATTAGATGGGGAGGTAGAGTTCCATTCTATAAGCTTGGGATGGAAAAGTGAAAGAGAACTGACCGATTCAAGTGCGTTCATGGTATAATCATCAAAATGATGGACAAGCAAGTCAAGACCTAAAGCGATCTCATCCAGAGGTATAGTCAAATTCCTTTGATTCCTAGTGACCATAGTAGATGACATGTTAATAGCTGTGGAGCCAGACTCATTTGACCTTACACTAGACCCTTCACCTACTTTGAGAAGGTTTTCATGTGTGTGAACTGTATCTATATCCCTGTCAGAGGTGGCATATGATAAAGCATTGAAATCATACTCATGAGAGTCTCTTTCATCATTGGATGTCATATCAAGAACATGAGTGAAATCAACCCTTTTTCCCCAGTTTGGATGAGTTCTACCTAGAACATTTTCTATGGTCAGATGAGCACCTTTTGACCTATCTTGTTCTTGTGTAGTGAGAAGTGGCTAGGATTCTTGTTCAAACTATTCTTGAAAGTGTGGTGGTATGTATAAATCACCCCGATGACCTGGATTTACAGTTTGTATTTCTTTACACTCCTCATAGGTTAATGGAGAAAGGGAAGTGGTGTCATCAGAATTGCTGTTAGTTTATACTATACTGACACACGGTATAAAGTCATCTGGATGAACAAAGAATGCTACCAGGTCTAGAGGAATAGGACAAGGAAAACTATCCTCCTCAAGACTGTCTTCAGATTCTTCAGTTTTAGATGTTTCTTCAGGTATTGGTTGCTTATCTGCTTGGGGTACAAACTTGTTTATCCCCAGTTTAAATGTGAGTTTCTTGAAACCTATACCTATAGAGTCACATTTTCTATGACCAATAGCTTGAAGTGATGCAATCAATCCCTTATGATTCGCACCTATAGGACCATTTCCTTTGTAGCCAAAATGTTGCATAATAGATAGAACTTTGCCATACTACTCAAGTTTTATGTCATAAGGTGGAGTAGTTTGTTCAGAATTGTCTTCTCTTTTATAGATCCAGGCTTTGATAGCCCTATTTTCAGCTTCTTCTTCTAATGGTACCGTGGCTTGGACAAAGGTACCACCATACTTTGTTGGACGAGGAACCGTAGAAGGTTTAGTGCTCTCATAAGGTCTCCCAAAAGAACATGGAGACAAAGGTAGAGATGTAACAGATAGCATAGGTTCAATCTGATATCCTCCCATGTTAGTTTCTCTGAGTGTCAAACTCTTTTCCATTTCTTTTGATTTAGTCTCAAGGAGCTCAATAGATTCTTTGTTGGTAGGCACAAAGATGTCAGCAAATTTTGTAAGGGCGTTGCAATCATAGCATGTATTAGCAGGTATAGTCACTTCAGATCCTTGGAATGGGAACTTAATGCACTGATGGTATGTTGAAGACACAACCTACATTTCATGGATCCATGTCCTGCCTAATAGAATATTGTATACCAAAGGAATGTCAAGCACTTTATAGGTAACATCTCGTTCAACAGGGCCAAATCTGATTGGCAACACAACTAGCCCCTTAGATTTACGTTCTTCTTCATCATAGGCCTTAATAGTAATCTTTTTGCGGGTATCAATGTAGTCTTCATCATAGCCTAACTCAGTAAGGAAGCTAGCAGATCAAATATTGAGGCCAGTGTCATTATCTATGAGAACACAACAAACACGCTTTGGACCAATCATGACTTCAATGTGCAAAGGGTTATTATGTGAATGACTCAAAGAATGGTCATCTTCCTCAGAGAGACAAGTAATGGGAGGAGGTCAAGTGACCTACCATGGATTGAAACTGGTCAAGATCAAGATCTTTTGGGACATTTGCCTCGGTGAGGGCTTTGTCCAGGATTTCCCTATGAGCCAGGGAGATTTTTAGAAGCTCAAAAATAGTGATCTGGGCATTAGTACGTTGCAATTGATCGAGAATGCTGTAATTGGTAGAATTAGATGAGGAACCCAATTTTGGATTCTTATTGGCAAAGCCAACATTAGCTTTGTCTACAGGTTGTGTTGATGTAGACATAGAAGGCTCAGGGCCTTTGAGGATGATCTTAGCACGAGATTGAGTAACAACATTAGCACTGACCTGAGACTGTTCTTGTTTGAAAGACTGAGGTGTAGACCCTCGCAAGATGAAAGGTGTTTTGGGCTTGGGAGTATCTTCCCTTTTCTTGAGAATGATGATGTTACAATATTTAGTATCAACAGGTTCAACCATATTAATGACATTGTCATTATTTGTGTATGTATAGTTGACCTTGGCATCAGTATTTTTGCCTTTAGATGATTCACCTTTTCCATGAGGAGGAAATGGGTCTTTGAAATCTTGGTGATGAGAGTTCTTGTTGTGACCTCCCATAGTAATAACCTCACTATCGATGAGATCCTAGATTTTATGCCACAATTTAAGACAAGTAGCCATTTTATGACCTTTGTTTTGGTGAAAATCACAATAAGCAGATTAATTCCACCAAGAGGGTCTTGGTTGTGGATCATAAGGTCATGAATTATCCATTGGAGTGAGTAAATGGTTGTCTAAGAGAGTCTTGTAAACCGCATCAAGAGGTTATCCTAAAGGAGTGAACTCACGCTTGGGTCTAGGAGCCCAAGGTTTAGATCTAGAAAATTAGGAAGTACTCAGTTTGGAATCTACCGTAGCCTGTTCAGTGGCTTTGGCTGCTTGCATCTTGGTAGTGAGATTAAAGGAAGGCTTGGAAGGCTTGGGAGTCACATTTTCTACAACTCCATCAATCACAATATTTTGGTTCTTGTTTGGAAATTTGGGTTTCTCTTTGCTTGAGGAGGAAGACCCTTGTTTATTTTCCTTATGTAAGGTCAATTCTCCTTTCTTGATCATAAATGTCTCGATTCACACAACTTTCTTAATCATGTCATCAAAGGTTAGAGGACCTTGCAACTATACTTGATACCCAAAGTTGGAGAGAAGATTATCGAGAAAGATGTCCAACTTTTTCAGATTCGGGTATCTTGCGAGAATATCATGTATAAAGTTGTCTCCATCTTTGGAGAAATGCCAAGAAGGATTCCCCATATTGTTTTTCAAGTTGCAAAGATCTTGGATATGAATCGGATGTTGGATGTTGTGAGAATAGTGTTGTAGAAATAAATTGGCAATTTTATCAAAAAAATTTATGCCAGTTGGTAGTTTAGAGAACCACTTCATAGCTAATCCTCCAAAACTATGTGGGAAGAGATGCATGAGATAGGTTGTGTCATGTATAAACTCCATAGAGAGAGCACCAAACTCTCTCAAATGATTGTGGGGATCAAATGTACCCAAGTATTTATCATATTTGGGAAGTTCAACTCCTTTGGGAAAAGGAGGCATGCATAGACTCTTGTCAAATGGGAAAGGACAGATGCTTTCCAACGTGAATTGTGTAGTAGGTTTGTCTTTCTCCTTCAAGAGTTGAGAGAGTTTCTCTTGCATACTTTGGACTTGTTTGTGTAACCTAGAGTTTTCAGTTTCTTCCTCTTTAGGGACAAGCGTCTCTACATTGTAGTTGGAGGGTAACTTAGCCCCTTGATTGGCTAGTTCGAGAAGGTATTTCTCTTTTTCCTCAGCTAGGAGAATTTCCATCATCTTGCGGAAATCTTTATTGGCACGAGCATTCATGATATCTACTTCGCTAATTTCCATTTCCTCATAATTGGGGGGGTCTTGAAAAATGAATTTACCCCTAGTTTTAGAGAGGTCATCTCTTCTATGTTCACCTGATTGATCATGATCTGCCATCTTGCTAGAATGCAAGGGTTCAATGTGTAAAGATTCAATATGAGAAGGTTGAGTGTTTTCAAAATTTGGTTCCTCTTGGAACAAAAGATTTTGAACCTGACCAAAATCCACTGGAAATGACCGTTTGATGTATGGTCGACGTACCAAAGAAGGAGATCGAGATGATTCCTCACTAGATGTAGTCGACAATGGTGTGGAAAGCACATATTTGTCTTGATTGATTGAAAGGAATGTTTTGCCACTACCAGTTGTAACAGTCATAGACAAAGATTGTATAAGGGATGTGAACTAGGACCAAAATTGAAACTATCTCAAAGTAAATGCACAAAAAGTGCCAAAAGGTGAAATATCCTTGGTGCAAATCATCGAAGATGAGGCTAGAACAGCCAAGAGATGACTATTGCGACACAAGGCATGATAACATAGTAGAAATAGACCAAAAGATATGAGACAAGAGCAGTTTAAGCAAGAATCACGTAATCCACAACCCAAGAAACCAAGTTTTTTACTGTGTAAAGATAGAAGGAAGATAAACAGACCCAAATCAAAGACTAGATTTGACAGAAGTACGCTTAACAGACGAGAATTAGCTCACTATTTTGACAAAAAAAGATTCAAACTCGCATGAAGAAGTGCATTATCGTGTGAAGATTCTCACTGACACACGTGAAACTATGCAGTCTCGCATGAATTTTGATGACAGACTGGTGAAAAAAATAATAGCAATATAGAAAAATGTCGCACGAAGATTTTCAGCATATCGAGTGAAGTTTCTCAGATAATGATGCGAAGATGGAAGAATGTTGTGCAAAACTATGCAATTTTGACAAATGAAAGTCTACAGAATTAGACAGTTAAGACCAAATTGCATTACCCGAGATAAAATCATGTTGTTTTCTGACAGATAGTTTGAGTTACAGATTGTTTTGGACATGTTCAATTTTGACAGTTTGTGTGTTTTGATGATCATTTCAATTGTTCAAATGATACATCCACGCAAAACACATTAAACAAAATGTTTGTAGCACCAGAAAAGAAACATCACAATCCTAGGATAGCCAGGACAGTATCTATTGAATCCCCACTTGAACTGAAGTTCAAATATGCATACTCTTAGAGGACAACTTAAAATCTTGGAGGCACGGGCTCCACATTACCTTTGCACTCACTTCTCAGGCACACCAAGCTTTGAACCCCAAAAGAATTTATTCCCAAAGGGCTATTGTCTCTACTAAGAACCGTAAGAGTGTGGGGCATCTTAGTCAGCCTCTAACCTTCCATGCCAATAGATAGAGGTTTTTTGGAAACTAGAACAATAGTTTGTGGTAAGGACATCCATTCAGGTGGTTGTGATCAAGTCA
The DNA here is from genome assembly GCA_018584345.1 of Thuja plicata. Classification (NCBI taxonomy): domain Eukaryota; kingdom Viridiplantae; phylum Streptophyta; class Pinopsida; order Cupressales; family Cupressaceae; genus Thuja; species Thuja plicata. The sequence goes on from MU224112.1 coordinate 937,951, forward strand.
TTTTCCCAATTAAGGGGGCTCTCCCAATCCTTTCAAAGCAAGGCTTTCACCTTAACGATGTCGGGACTTTAACACACCACTAGGGTACTGGAGGAGATTTTGGTTGGCACAACGAATTCACACCTGTCTATTGTGACAGTAATCACAATAGCATTTTTTGTACACCGGTTCGGAAGGGCTTGGATTTAGCCTATTACCGATTGGGCATCCACTCTCACCGGCTCTACTAAAGCTCTCGAGAGGTAGCCACTCTAGAAGAATCACATGAATTTATCTTACACCCAAGATCCATAAAGGCGAGGGTAGAGGATACGTTCGTGTAGTTCTTGGAATTACAATATATAAAATACTTCAATCACGCAAGACAATGATTCATTTTAAGAACCAATCAAAGTGTGTTCTAACTACTAAAAATAGACATGAGAATTTGTGAAAACACACAAGGTCTTCGGCAAACGTCCTGCAATAAACACATTAGTATTTTGTAATGACTTTCTTCATTTCAGCATCCTGCAATAAAAACGTTAGAAGTTTATGATTGCTTTTATTTATCTCAGCATCCTACAAACCACTGTTAAGCTGTTCCAGAAGATAAAATCAAAGAAATACAGATGTCAGAAAATAGTAGATGGTTAGAAAATTGAGACAAGAAATATCAAATAAAAGCTCTGGTGTGGAATTTTGTGCGATGATTTAGCACAGTTCACGTGAAGAAATACAGAAGTCCCCACGAAGAACTAGAAAGTTCACGCGAGACGCTCCAAAAGTTTGCGCGACATTAAAATAGAGAAGTATGAAAGTACAGACAAAATGCAAAAAAATGAGAAAGAAGTGTAATGAAATGAGGCTAGAACATATTATCTCGGCCCCACGGTGGACGCTAGAAATGTATGTGGTAAATTTGTCCTGGTTAATCAACCATACACTTCAACATAGTCCTTATTCATCAGATACACACAAGAATGAATATGAGATTATTCATCTTTCCTATCTGTATGATTCGACCTGTTGCCTTCTATCCAGACAGGGTTTTGAAATAGCTCTCACAATGAGAGTCTCACAACCATAGACCAATCTCAAATGAAGGATTTATGCTTCCATGAATGCAATACAATGATTAATCTAGAAATGAAACATGCAAGATTAATCTAAACGATCCATTTAAACTAGAAATGAGATTAAAAATATGCCATGATTTCAATGAGATTATTCTAGAAATTGAAATTAATCTATTGCAAAATGAGATTATTCTATATGAGATTATGAACTAAGAATGTAGCAACAATTTAGTATTCTAACAATGCATATGACTAGAAATTTAGGAAGGGTTTTGAATGAGGAATGGGAGTTCTTTTATAGACTCAGAGGTTGTTCAGAATAGAAACTTTCCTCTTTGAAATAAAACAGATAGAAAAGCCAGCTCAAAATAGAAAGCTTTCATTAAAAGAATACAATAAATTGTTTTCGTGTTGCTTTAACTGTTTTCTTTTTTTGATTCTAACTATTTTATTTATTTTATCTGTTTTCTTTCTCTTTAAAGCATAGTTACAGAGAAGTTTCCAATTTTGAACAGGAGAGAATATTTTGTTGACAATATTTAATTAATAAAATAGAATATGACCTCATAATTGTTTTTCTCAATTATCTGAATAATTAAATTCAATTATTGAAAATGTGGATATTTATTTAATAATTAAATATCATTTAATTTCCTTTTTATGTGTCTTAGCTAAAGGGGGTGAATTTAATTTAATTAAAGTGCTAGGACTTTATAATTAAATTAATTCAATCATAGGGTTTGTTTAGCCAATAGATATTTAGGAATTAAATATAATGTATGATTAATGCAGATTTAGGATTTTCTGCATTTGACACTTAGGTCGAGTAGAGTCAGTCAAAACTCAGAATTGCCCAGTACAATAGGACTTTGATGATTAAGAATAATGACAAATGCAAAAAAAATGGTTAGGGTTGCATGATGCCAATTTTGGGGTGTTACAGAAGGCATAAAGAATACTAATTCAAGTGTTTCACATTAAAATGGGGAAAATTAAAAATACTCTATGGTTGAAAAAGAAGGGGTTCAAGAAACACACTATCAAAACATGGACAAGTTAATGAAGAATTTTGAAAAACAATGCAAAATTAAAAAAAGGGGTAGGAGAATACTCTATCTCATTGTTTGATTTACCTACCTCCCCCAAATCATATGGGAAGCCATCTAGTGCTCATTCAATTGAAAAATACAATGCATATTTTATAAGAGCTAGTGAATCCTCATTTATGGAGGAAGAGGACAATGAAGTTTTGAAGTGGCTTTACAAAGATTATGAGGCCTCAATTTCTCATACATAAAGGGTCCAAAATGTTAGCACCCAAACACACCAATATGGAAAGGGTTATCCAATTATGAAAAAAATGGGGTAAAAAGGAAGAGGACCTTTGGGCATAAGGAATAAAGGGTTGTTAGAACCTATACAACCCCCAGGGAGGATATCATGAATACGGAAATGGTCAAAAGAAATCCAATAAATCCTCTGAACACATCGACATGATAGATTCATAAAGTGAAGATGATTCCACAAAATATGAATGGGATTCATGATCCGAGGCCTCTTGTCATGAAAAAGAGGTGGATGTGATTCATACCTATGCTCCCATATCTAGTGAACCTAAACAATTGAGTTTTGAACAAGGATTGAGTTCCGATCAAGGGCCTAACATTCATCAAGAATAAAATTCAAGGGAGGAATCAAATGGAACTCATTGGGTGGGTGAACCATGGGTATCTTCATGGATAGGATAATATAATGTTATGTTTAACTCACAATATTTTTATCCTCAAGAAACCCAAGAGGACTCGAGTGAGGAGAGTTTTGATCCAAATTATGTGGAACAACTTGAGCAAGCACATGTCATAGACTTTAATGATACAATGTATGAACCTAACAATGAAGTCATGTACTTAAACCCTTTGAATGCAACATTACCTAATGAAACTTTATAGCCTCTATATCTCAAGCTAATTGATTGGGACTTAATTGAGCCAAATGATATCATTTCCTTCCTATATGACAACTCAGTGGTCTTATACCTAAATGTGGTTGAATCCTCTTCCATCAATGAATTTTATCAAAGAAGAAAAATGGGGGCAAGTGGAAAATCTATTCATCTAAAAGAAAATAATAATAATAAATAAATAAATGAAAATCAAGTGGTCTAGTAGTGAAAACCACAATGTGACAGTACTAGACCTAAAAAAATTGAAAATAAAGGCCATTTGCAAAGGTGAAAACCAAAACGTGGCACCTAAGGAAGAATATTGGACACTCTACTAGAACATGATGCAGAAACGCCTCCCATACTGATTGAACCCATGAAGAAGGTGAACATTGGCACCGAATTAGAACCAAAGATCATACCCCTTGCAACTTCATTGACTCCAGCAGAAAGACAAGACTTCATTAAATTATTCAAGGAAAAACACATCAATTTTGTATGGTCTTATGTGGATATGCCAGGGCTAGATCCAAGTTTAATTATGCATCACTTAAATGTAAGGCCAGGGGCTAATCCAGTTAAACACAAGTTAAGGAAAATACATCCTCACATAGCCTTGTTAGTCAAAGTAGAATTGGAGAAGTTATTAAAGGTTGGTTTCATAAGGGTTATTGCATACATTGAATGGATTTAAAATATTGCACCAGTTTCAAAACATGATAAGTTAATCAGAGTGTGCAAAAATTTCTGAGATCTTAATTTAGGATGCCCAAAAGATGACTTTCCACTACCAAGCATTGACGCTATAGTGGATTTGACAGCGGGACACTCTATGTTTTCTCTCATGGATGGGTTTAGTGGGTATAATAAAATCAAGATAGCTCCGGAGGATCAAGAAAAGACACCTTTTACATGTTCTTGGTGTACCTTTTGTTGGAACGTCATGCCCTTGGGCTTAAAAAATGTCAAAGAACTTATCAAATGCTTATGACCACAATATTTCATGACATGATGCACAAGTTTCTAGAAGACTAGGTGGATGACATCTTGGCTAAATCACATGCAAGGAAAGATCACCTACCAATTTTGGAGAATATTTTCACAAGGATAGAGAAATTCAAAGTAAGGTTACATCCCAAAAAGTGTGCATTTGGGGTACAATCTGGAAAATTTTTGGGTTACATAGTATCTACAAAAGGTATACAAGAAGACCCTGAAAAGGTCCAAGTTATCATGGAGATGGAAGCACCAAGAAATGTAAGCCAAATGAGGTCACTTCAAGGAAGGTTGAAATCCATAAGAAGATTCATATATCAATTATCTGAAAAGTGTCATTCCTTTACTCAACTTCTGCATAAGGATGTAGTGTTCAAATGGGATCACAAGCAATGTAATGAAGCCTTTTAATTATTGAAGAAATACTTGATAAACTCACCCATACTAATGTCACCTATTAAGGACAAGTCATTACTCTTATATATTTTAGCAACGAATCACTCTTTAGGGGTATTATTGGCTCAATAAGATAAAAATGGCAAAGAAAAGGCAATTTATTACCTAAGCAGGACCCTGGTTAAGTATGAGCTAAATTATAGTTTCATTGAAAGAGAATGCCTAGCAGTAGTTTTTGCTTCACAAAAACTACATCATTACATGTTATCACACAAGGTTAAGATCATATCTAAGATTGATTCTCTAAAATATCTACTTAGCCAAATAGCTCTAACAGGGAGATTGGCAAAATGAGTCATGGTGTTGAGTGAATTTGACATAGAGCATGTGGATAAGAAAGTGATAAAAGGAAAATTTGTAGCTAATCAATTCATGGAGGCTCTTCTAATTGATAATAATCCTATTCAAGTTGAGGTCCTAGATGCATAAATAATCAATGTTGAGGCTAAAACATGGACGCTCTACTTTGATGGATCCTACACACAACATGGCTCAGGATAGGAATTCTATTGGTTACACCCCAAGGATATACAATTCCAAAATCATATAAACTTCTCTTTCCATGCACCAATAATATTGCAGAATATGAATCCCTCGTTATAGGCATCAAAATGGCCTTAGAATGGAAAGTAACTGAATTACAAGTTAATGGTGATTCTCAACTTGTCATAAATCAAATCAATGATGAATATATAAAAAAAAAAGATAAGTTGATGCCTTATAAGAGGATGATAGATGACTGGAAAAAATATTTTGTCTTGATCAATTTTGAGAAAATACCAAGTGAAAAGAACAGAACAACAGATGCCATGTAAACTTTATCTTCTCTCTTGCAATTACTAGAACAAAATGCTAGATAGGAATTCTTGGTGGAAGAGTTGGTAAAACCCGCATTTGACCTTCTCGATTCCCAGATAATCTATTTATTAATTAGACATGACTCCTGATGGTATGGACCTATCTTTACCTATCTAAAAGACCAAACATTACCCTTGGACCAATCCCGAAACCAAAAAAAGACATTTTATATGCCAAGTTACCCATTATACCATCATTTCTAAACTATTATATTGTAAGAGTCTTGACGGAACCCATTTAGGTCACTAGAGGATGATGAATCAAAACTTGTTTTATAATAATTTCATGAGGGAATTTTTGGGTCTCATTCAAGTGGGTTTAACTTAGCTAAGAAAATCCTTCACATGGAGTACTACTGGCCAACTCTAGGGAAAGATGCTTGTCAGTTTGTAAAAATATGTCAGAAATGCCAATATGATGGACATATGATTCATGTACCAGCACAAGAGTTACACCTAATGACCACACCTTGGCCCTTATATCAATGGGGGCTTGATTTAATTGGGATGATTTACCCACCTTCATCCAATGGTCATAAGTACATCATAACTGCTATAGAATATTTCACCAAATGGGTAGAAGTTGTACCTTTGTCAAATGCAACAGGGAAACAAATTTCAATGTTTATCCTAAATCACATCATTTTTATATATGGCATTCCTCATGCTATAATAACCGATAATGGAAAATATTTTAAAAACAAGAATGTGGATGAACAATGTGAAAATTTTCATATTACACACCATTCCTCTTCAATTTATTATCCTCAAGGGAATGGTCAAGCAGAAGAAACAAACAAGAACATCCTTAAGATTCTGAAGAGAACAGTTGAAAATTTAGGAAGGAATTGGCATGTACAACTAAATCTAGCATTATGGGCATATAGAACAAGCATACGAACACCAATTGGTGCAACACCTTTTTCATTGGTTTATGGAGCAGAGGTCATTTTGCCTTTAAAAGTTGAGATTCCATCCTTAAGAGTTTTCTTACAGGGTTTTGTGAGTGATGAGGATTAATGGTTGCTAGACTCCAACAACTTGAGTTATTAGAAGAGCACCAAACACAGACATATGAACATCTCAAGGTTTGTCAAAATAGAATGTCAAGGAACTACAACAAGAAGATAAAACGTAGAGTATTTCAAATTGGCGATTTAGTGTTGAGAGAGAACCCTAAGAATCAATAATATAGAGAGAAGAACTGAAAATTAGAAGCAAACTAGTTGGGACCCTTCATTATCACATCTTCCTTTGGAACGGGGACATACAAGCTAGCTGATTGTGATGGAGATGAGTTGCAAGAAAATATAAATAGCATTCACTTAAAGAGGATTTATACTTAAATCAGATGAAAGTGTATAGGATTCATAAGTATCATAAGTGAGAGTATCAGATGAAAGAAAGAATCATTCTTTGTACAGTGAAAAGAGATCCTGAAGAAATCCAAAAATAGTGAAAAGAGTTCCTAAAAAAATCCAAAAATAGTGAAAAAAGATCTTGAAGAACTTCAAAAAAAAGGGGAAAATGGAGCATGAATAAAGAAAAGACATTCAAATATAAATCCTAAAAAAAATTTATCTTGGTGAAAACCTGGCAAACAGACAACCTTGGTAATATTAAAAAAAAAGTGAAAAAAATAAAAAAGTGCCTTGGTGAAAACCTAGCAATAGGCGTCTTGGTAGCAGAAAAAAGAAAAAAAAAAAGTGAAAAAGTGCAATTACTTCAAATGGTGAAAACCTGGTAAAAAGGCACCATTTGACCCTTAAGTCTTGCCTAGTTGCATTGTCCATCTGCAATTTTTTTTTCTATCACCATTGTATATCCTTGCATCTGTCATTTGTGCATAGTCATAATAAAGTCTCCAAGTTGCATTTGCATACACCGAGCTTTTGTAATACTTTGGAAATAATTTCCTAAGTCCAACATCTTCCTATTCAAATAGGGGCATTAATCCAAATTATAGAATTCAACAAGAAGACACCAATTCAAATGAATCAATGCATCAAATCATGGAACTTGATCTTTGACCTTGGATTCCTATTTGTTGTCACATTAATCCTTGACCTTCATTGAATTATTATTATCAGGATTAAAATAAAATCAAAAGATCAAAATAGATGGCATTTTATTTGAAATATGGATATAACAACAATATCACTAAGGTTTTGATAGATTACTTGATTTATGAGTCATTTCTTTCTAGCCTATCAATGATGTTTTGACTAGATCAACAATGATGCAATCATGACATTTTTATTGATTTCTATGTGATTATTTGTAAGTTTAATTCATTGAAGTATGAAACCTTGTCTAAGTACATGATCATCAAAGAATCATCAAGGACATTTTCATATGGAAGGGATTAAATCTCTGTCTTTTTATACAAACAAATACCTTGGCCATTTAGATCTTTCATATCTCAATTCCAACATCCACTTGCAACATTGAATCTGATGATTTAAGCGATATTCATACTCCCATAGTTTGGAAATCCAACTCGTAAGGGTTGTACCAATTTCATGATTGAAATTTGAAAATAACAATATTCATATCTTCATAGTTTTCCAATCTCACCAATGTTGATTATATGTGCTAGAGATTCGTGAAAGCTCAATGATGAAAAATAATGCATGCCTTTCAAAGTGACACGTAGTTGTATTCATATAGAGTAATATGCATAAGGTATTTCCTTAGTTAGGAAGTGAGTCCATCAAAGGTTGAAATTATCAAAATTTATCTTTTAAATCAAGTATGTTGGACTTTAATAAAAAACATTGCATAACATTATTCATTATTCATTATTTATTACTCATAAAAATCATTAAGCATTAATCATTCAACATTCAACATTCATTCATTAAACTACATTCCTCCTCACCTTCATTTAAGATGTATTTCATTAAGTCATATTGCATACAAAAATTCAACAAAAATATAAAGTATAATACATTTATTATTTAGTTCCATTGCATAAATCCATCTTCCAAATCATTAAAAGCATTAAGTAAAAGTGTCATCATGCATTATGCATCCATCTAAAGTATGTCATACATAAGACAATTCATCCAAAGCATGTATAAAGTAAATGAATATCAATCATATAGAAGTGCATCCATATATCATCAAAAAACTAAAAGTCCAACGTATGATGACATCATAAAGAGAACATGAAATCAAAAGCAGGAGAGTCTATCATAAGAGATGATCAAATATCCATCAAATGTCTATCAATGTACATCAACAAAGATACATACATTAAATCTTGATCAAATGAGATACATTGTGGTGCATAATCATAAAAATATTGAATAAACAAAATCTCAACTAGGGGCACCATCTGTACCATTTGTCCCATCTACCCCACCTGCACCATCTGTCCCATATGTCCCATCTATCCCACCTGTATTACCTGGATCTATCTGAGGAGCCTGGCTAGTAGTAATTATACTAGGCCGATGTGCCATAGAATCCATAAAACTCTGCATCATAGTAGAAAATTGATCCATCCAACTACTAATCTCTATCATGCTATCATGTAAGGTCCTGACATCCTAGGTAAGAGTATCTGGTGCTTGAGAGACAAATAGAATCTGAGGAGCCCCTAGAATCTAAGGAGCCACCAATTATGGAGCCACTGGAACCTGTAGAGCAACTAGAATTTGAGGAACCTTCCTAGCCTGATCTATCTGTACCTATGTGGCTACTCTCTACCTCCGCTGACCCCAAAATACTAGTGCAACCCAAGGAGGAGCCCTTCCACCCACTTAGCCACCTCTCATTCGTACTCCTCCACCCCCTATCCTCACTCTACTACCACCTCTCTGAGGACCAATAGCCACACCACCTCCACTTGCATCTCCAACTCTCCTCTGCACTCTCTCTCTCTCTGAGGTCCACCACCTCTCCTGCCACTACCTCATGCATCATCATCACTATCACTATTTGAGCACTCATCAATATCAGGAATTGACTCAGCAAGATTTGTATACTAAGGGAATTAATGCTGAATTAACCACTATGCATAATTGGTTGTCATGCCTGCATCAACTACATGATCTCTCATATCCCATGCAAGATGAGGCATCCTAAATATGTCACCACAAGCATAGCGGTAGTCTACCTATGGTCTCCACATGGATCTCTCTACATGTACTCATGCATATAAAGCCAAACCCTATAGTACTCCCTCAACTTGACCAAACTGTCGTAGAACTCGGTGGAAGAAAAATATCTCAATAATCAGAGGAGTCCTACCTATCATCCATCATGGCATAAACATGTATGGTAACTCTAGATCATCCTCTCACCAGGCCTTGCATTCAAGGTACGGTCACCACACAACATGATCCATGTCATCTAGCATGTGACGTCAGTAATCCATCTTGCCCAGTTGAGGCTAGATAATCACCCCCTCGTATAGGTAACCATAAGGCCATCTGGGATTTGTTACTCTCATAGTAATGGGTCTAGTCACGAGATATGCTCCCATGTCCATAACTATAATAAAAATGCACTTGCAAAAAGTGCAGCACCCTATCGATAAAAAACATAGTGTAACTCATGTTATAACTAATAAAGTAGGCAAGATCCCTAATCAAACCTCCGAGGATCTACAATCATGTCCTCTAGTATCCTACCCCACCCGACTGTAAATCCATGACCTCGGTAATCAGGGAGAGGGAATCTGCCAATCAATGATCCCAATACTGTAGTAAGTAGCGTGAATTAAACAAACTATGCCCAGGGAATTCTCTCCTCACCAATCTTCCTATCACTGAAGATGCATCTACACACTGTGCCATTATAAACCTGATCATAGTATACATGATCATCCCGTTTAGGAATCCTCAAAAATCTATGCACATCCTCAAGGGTCATTGTCAACTCACCCATCAAAAAATGAAAGGTATTATGGTCCAAGTGCCAACACTCAGCCATAGCAGTCAGTAAACCACCATTCACGTGGAACTGAGGCTTCTCTAATAGGAAAGACAATCCACATCAACCAATAACTTGCCGCTACTAGGGAGATAACTGGTCAACCTTATCAAGGAGTCATGGAGGCAATCCACTAATGTATAATCTACGAAACTGTACATCATTAGTAACATCATCTAAATTAGATCATCACAAGTCAATCAAGTTATCCTATCATCCTATCGCTCATCTAGAGCACATCAAATTTTTCCTAACTCTATATCGCAAGGACAGAAAAAAATCTCTTATCCTATCAACCTATTAGGATTGACATCATACAACATTCATCAAAATGATTGAACTAACATCAAAACACATGTTTTTCATCACAACATTAGGCCACATCACTCAATCGACCGATCATACTTGCCGACCAATCAGATGACATGCCTAATAGGTTAAAATTTTACAAAGCATCCTATGTGTCATTTTATCTTATCCTACGCGTTGTAAGGTGTATGTGTCATTTTATCATCTAGTACACGCTATATAATACATATCATATGCGCTAGAAAAGCTTGTACGTGCCATTTTCCTAGAACGCGTTATTAAAATTGACCCTACGCGCTAGAAGAAACATTGTTTTGCATTATGGTTTAGTACGAGCTACTCAATCTATAGTATCCACTAAAACCTAACTAGGGAACTCATTTATATGCGCTATTTTGCACTATCCTATGTGTTATTTCATTCCACTGATGCGTTAAAACAAATTTATACACACTATTTCATTTCATTCGACATGCTACTTCATGAAAAACAACAAAAACCTAATGTTTTAACACCTAAAAATTCAAGAAATTGTTGTATATCAACAAATTGACCAATGGGAAAGGATTTTGATACTCACTGGAGGCCCATAATCTACTAGACGTTGGAATTTGCATCCTTGCTCAAATCTGTGCTCACGAATTGGGACCACCATCGCGATCAAATCACCAAGTAATTTTAGAGCTCAAGAGGGTAAATAGTGAAAATGATTGATGAAAATGACCTTTTTCCCCTATATATATACTCTTTTGACCTAAAGGGAGGGTATTTTTACCCCTTATTGTTATCAAAAGGTTAAAAATTCATCATTGGGGCATCATCAAACATTTCAATATCAGAAATCAAATCAAATTTGAGGTCTATCATGCAAATTTTTATCAAATTTTGATTTCATTTCCAAGGGGGAAATATATCATCATAGTAGGAAATTACCAAATCAAATCAGGGGCATCAAATTTTTGTAATCATCATCAGTGGGGCATCTCAATCAGGTTGTTTTTCAAATCATGGCATCATATCAAGAAATGTTTCTTCATCAAAATCAGTGGTAATAGTGAATTAGTCATCAAAATAAGATCATACGTCAATTAATCAAACATCAAAAATTATTTGAACCAATGTGCTTTGCACATTGATTCAAAAAGGGGTATTTGTAGACACCTAAAATTGGTCAAGCAAAGAGAAAAGTGAGCAATCAAGCAAAAATCTTGAATTAATTGAAAATCAAAGCCATCGATTAATTAAATAAAAAAGATCAAATAATTATACAATTGATTTTTATCAATTAATTGTATAGTTTAAATCAAATTAAATCCAACTCATTCAAGGGTAGACATGGCCAATATAAATCAATGAATTCAATTAATTAATTCTTATTATTCTCACCCGCCACATGGGACAAAAATCAAATCAACCAATGAGAGTGAAGAATTGAGCTCACATGGATCAAAGGAAAAAGTGACTCTACTCCATTCATCTTAAGGTGCATCTTGGTCCTTCATTTTGTTTTATTGTCTCTACATTTGAAACCAAGCTTTACTTTGTCTCAACCTTTGAGACCATCAACTCAACCCTTGGCTAATCATGAGTCAACCTAACTCACTTGTAACTCTCCTTCCTAATCTTGGAATTCCTATAAATAGGAGTGCATCTTAGAGAAAATCATATAATTATCTAGAGCATCCTTACTATAGGAAATTCATTTCATAATCATAGAAGTTCATTTGTTAATTTGCATAATAGGGATCATATTGGAGAAATTGTAGTGTAATTGAGATATGATAGGGTAGATTTTCATCATTTAAAGCTTAATTTCTCATTCTAGGACTATCACTAATGGATGCTAAGTATATGTGGCAAAATTGGCCTTTTTATTCAACCATACACTTCAACATAGTCCTTGTTCATCAACCACATACAGAAGTGAATATGAGTTATTCATCTTGCATGCCTATATGATTCGACCTGTTGCCTTCTATCTAGATGGGGTTTCGAATAGCTCTCAGTATGAGAGTCTCACAACCATAGACCGATCCAAGAATGAAGGATTTTTCTCCATGAATGTAGTGCAAATGCAAGATTATTCTAAGAATTGAAAGATGCAAGATTAATCTAAGATATGATTTCAATGCAATTATTCTAAGAAATTGAAATTATTCTATTGCAAATGAAAGCTTTTAACTAGAAATGAGATGATAAAGTATAGCAACAATTCAGTATTCTAACAATGCCTAAAAATGATTGGGCAGGGTTTGAATGAGAAAGGGGAGTTATTTTATAGTTCAATATTAATTTTTATTAATATTTGCCCTTAACATTATAGTTGTTTTTAATTAATTAACTATATTGTTATATTCCTCTATTTATTTAATTTAATTTAATTTAATTAAATAAATTCATTTTCCCTCT
>MU224112.1:962891-976524 GCA_018584345.1 Thuja plicata
GGGGGCAGAGTCCTTTTGCACGTTCCTACCAAGACCACTCATCATGGCTTGGGTGTACTAGGGCTTTCCTATGAGGATTATGACATTTGTCCCATCATGACTACCTATCTACATCTATATCATTAAATCTCACCTTGTCTATTTTTGAGTCTGGTCCATGCAAAGAAATTATGTCATTCATGCTTTCTAGCATGTGATGCATTATTTCAATGCTATATCAAATTAGGGTGTGCTCTTCAAATTTTGACACAATGTAAATCCCTTTTAGTTAGTTTTCATATAGTTTAGATTGCATTTTAGTTAGGGGCATTTTTTGCATTGTGAGGCCTTCTTTTATACCCCTATCCTTGCCTAGCTATATGTTCCTCTGGGTCACTTTGATACACAAAAAATAATTTACTTAGTCTACATAATCATATTAGCATATCATTCCATTATCCACTACACAATTTTCACACACATATATGCATTCACAACATTAACCATTACTCATTTAAGTACATGCATAAGTCATTAACATTACGTCATTTAGTCACTGCATAAAAAAGTGTCAGTCTCATAATAACATCATTTATAATATAAAAAAATCTACATAAAACATAATCACACACATCACATAGTACATCATATAGCCATCATCAAGATAAGTACTGCATCATCATATAAATATGCATAAAGTGTCATACATGTAGTGTCATCAGCATAGACAAAGTACATCAAGTCCATCAAATAAGTACATCATAAAGCATACATCTAGAATGCATGAGCACCTAAGTGTTGCTATACATATCATCTCATGTCATAAAAACTATAAAAACTGTATCAATGTGTACCCAGGGGTAGACCCTCATGTAGCTGGGCCCCCCCCCTGGCACTGTCATCCCCTCTGTCCCGTGGTGGTCGCATCACTACTGATGCCTGTGATGCACCTCCCCCTATCGTCTGGCTGCGACTCGTAGCCCTCCTAGTATACTCAGGAGCCCTCTGATCTGCTGGGACCACCTCCCAATACAGTCGTATGTAGTACTCCCTCTCCTTGACTAGTCTAACCTCTCGTCTGCTGGCCGCAATGACCTCATGTGCTAGCTGTAAGGCCCCCTATCCTGAGGCTGCCTGTAGGGCAATCTCTCTCTCCCCCCTGTACCTGTCTGCCATCCTCTGCCAATGATCCCTGTCACCTGTCAAAACCTATACCTACTATCTCAACTCATCTGTCTCCTGCTGTGCTTCTCCCCCCATATGAGTCTCAACTATGGTGAACTCTCCTGAATCCACTTGGGCCTATAATATCTCTAAGGCTCTCTATGCACTATCCACTCGCTCTCTCTCTCTGATGCTGCTAGTACCCGTAGCTGTGCCATCTCCGCCTGAAGAATGGCCATCTGATCATCCTCTGGTCCCCTACCCTCATCCTCCTTCATCCAATCATCTAGAGGTCCCCCCTCTGCTGGCTCATCTCCCTATCCATGTCCCCTCTCTAGTGCCCTCGATCCTGATCCTCTCCATACCTATGGTGGGCCTCCCTTTGCTGGCCTCTGGACCACTCCTCTCCTCCGCTCTGTGGACTAGAATAATCTGATCTTCTTTACCGTTGACATCGAAACTCCTCTGTCCTCCCCACCATCACTGTCATCATCTCCCTCCTCATCCCCATCTCCCTTTGCACCCCCATCATCTGACTCTGATTCACTCTCTGACTCCTCTTCATCTCCTGGCTCAGTCAATATCACTGGCCTATGCCTATCCCACCACTGACCATACTCCATAGTAATACCTAAATTTGCTACATGTGCCACTGTCCATAGTACTACCTACATCCCTCTCTAGCTCACTCTGGCTAGCTGTATATCCACCCCTATCTCCCATAATGATCCTACCTCTCTAGAAATAAGAGGATGAGGATAGCTATCCGATACTACATCCTGTATGATCCCAAACTATCTACGGACTCGAGATGGCATGTACTAGGATATCTAAAATGTTATCCTACCAATCAATGAACAATCTGTCTATATATAGCCTAAAAAATCCCCATATAGACTCCTATCCTCTGCTCCGCGCTTCTCATCCCAATATCCCCATGCCTCGCAACCCCTGTATGGCATCCACTCAAGAACATCATCTCATCCTATCGCCTCTGCCATAGCTCCACTGATCTCACATTTCCATAAGTCAATGGTGCCTTGTATCGACATGCATACGGCTCATATCGCTACCACTCCCCCCTCCTTGTAGTGGTCTGACTACTGCGATGTACTCCCATGCCTGAAATAGCAGCAATGTCATACCTGGTCCTATAGTCCTTTGATTACAATAAGCACACATGTGCAGATCATAGTATACCTGTGCCAAAATTGTGTACCCCCAGCAATACACTATACCCTCATCCTCCTTTAACAACCGGCTCAGCACTCTAGCCCATCCAATTGAAAAATCGTGTCCCGAGTGATCTGGCATCACTCTCCCTCCTATCAGTCCTGCCAAGTACAACACCAATCAGGGTAGTCCTGCCTGTAGTCCCCCTCACCATGTCAACCACTGACGTGATATCGATAGCTCATCCGCTGTCTCCTAAAGCTCGCCTCCAAGTAAGCCTCTGCCCCCTCCACCCGGTACTCGGGGATAGCTCCCCTAATCGGCACCCGCAGTATCCTCCAGACGTCCAGCAGTGTCACCATCGCCTCCCCCGTCGGCAGATGAAAACTCGATGTATCCGAGTGCCATCTCTCAATCAGTGCTATCAGGAGCACATTATGCGCTCTCAGTTGGGGCCACTCATGGACATGGTGTAGTCTACACAATGTGACATGCCCCCACTCAGCTGCTGTCAGCTCCTCCTTTAGCTCCATTATGTCAGGCCACCGCTCCTTCGACCTAATCACATGGTCGAGTTCCTACAACCAATGAACTTGGTCAATTTTTGATCTAACATAAAAACTAATTTTTCAATCATGGGAGATTTTATTTCCCATTAACCTGTTACTGGCACCTGTTTGTTAATAGCATGCCTTATCCCCTTCTCAAGTTCTCTAGCCACTGTCTCTTGATAGGTAGTCGCATCCCCCACCACCCATAGCAGGGCCGCCCGTCTATAGACAGGCGGATGCACCCCCCGCCCGCGCGGCGGAGCCGCCATCCCTGGAAGGGCAGCTGCGCCCGCCGCTGCAAGGCGGAGCCGCCCGTCTATAGACGGGCGGCTGCACCCGCCGCCCGCACGACAGAGCCGCCCATCCCCAAACGGGCGGCTGTGCCGCCGTCGCAGGGCGGAGCCACCCGTCGGCTGCGCCCACCGCCCGCGCGGCGGGCCACTCGTCTGTGGACGGGTGGCTGCGCTCGCCACCCCCGCGCTGCAGAGCTTCCCGTCCATGAACGGGCAGCTACACTCGTCGGTTGGATGGGCAGCTGCGTGGCAGAGCCACTTGTTTTGAACAGGCGACTAGATTTTTTTTTTCCCCTTTTTTTTTAACATGGGTCAAAAAATTTTAAAAAATAAAAAACTAATTAAAACACTAAATTAATTTAGTGGGTTTTTGAACTCACCAGTTCCCCCATTTCGGCTGGACGTCTGTAGGATCGAACTCGCTCCCCCAGTTGCTGCTTGTCTTTCAAATTAGCCATTTCCCTCTTCTTAGTGCAAATGACCTTTTGTGGTCCCCTTTTGCCCTTTTATAAGGGGTCTTTTAGTGGACTCTTTTTTTTACCTTTCTTCTTCTTTTTCTGCCCTAATTTCTCCTTTTTGAGAAATTTGTCCAAGTTATCCATTTTGGCTAATTTTCTCGAGGGGGCACATCCTCTTCTCTCATTTTCCTTTCTTTGCCGCAATGCCAAATTTCGACACCACATCAAAGAGGGGCAAAATGTAGACACTTAAATTTGTCCATTCCCACTCAATATTAATTTTTATTAATATTTGTCCTTAACATTATAGTTGTTTTTAATTAATTAACTATATTATTATATTCCTCTATTTATTTAATTAAATTTAATTAAATTAAATAAATTCATTTTTCCTCTTGTATTTAAATTCTATTTAAATACTATAATATATTAAATTTAATTTAATATATTATCCTTCCATCTCTTATTGTAAAATAAATTTGATTTATTTTATTCCTCCACCAACTAATGTTCTTCTAAACTTTGATTAAATTAAAATTATTTTAAATTAATCTCTATTTACCTTATCTAAATTCACCTCTTGCTAATTATTCCTCTAATCTTTATTAAAGGTAGATTACCTCTAATCATGTGCACAATCACCTTTTCCAAGGTGAGGGTTGACTTTTTCTCTTTTTAACCACTTAATCCTAGCCACTCATTTCTTTTGCCTCTTAATCTCCTTCACTCCCACCAAAACCCTACCTAACCCTTCATCTCAGCCACTCATTTTCCACCTCTTAATCCTATCCCTCCATTTTCATAAGAAAATCCATAAAAGGAGGCCTCACTCCTTATTTTGCAACTGGTTAGTGAATTGAGCATTCTTGCACACTTGAGCACTTAGTTTAGATTTCATCCTTTTTCATGATAGTCTAGATTTACTTTCATAGTTTAGTTTGAAATCTTGCATGTTCATCTTTAGTTTAATTTTCATCTCAATTTAGTTGTTAACTTCTTGCATTTGCATTCCTAGTATAGATCTTGCATTTTACATCACATCATTTGAAAGATTTGGGGCAAGTTCCACATACTTGTGCTCAAATTTTCATCATTTTATATTTATCATAGTAGAATTTATTACATTGTGTTGGGAGAGCACACCCACAAAATCTCTAAGAGAAAATCAAACAAGTCTTAGGTGCACTTGTTTTAGCTCATCGGAGGTTGTAGTGAAAATTGGGTTGTATTTCAAATTCTTTGCATGCTTTTAATATTTGTTATATCTTGTATATGCATGTTTTGACTTGTTGTGCAGCTGCAGGGATTTTCATTGCATACAATAATCATAGAAGTTCATTTGTTAATTTGCATAATAGGGATCATATTGGAGAAATTGTAGTGTAATTGAGATATGATAGGGTAGATTTTCATCATTTAAAGCTTAATTTCTCATTCTAGGACTATCACTAATGGATGCTAAGTATATGTGGTAAAATTGGCCTTTTTATTCAACCATACACTTCAACATAGTCCTTGTTCATCAGCCACATACAGAAGTGAATATGAGTTATTCATCTTACATGCCTATATGATTCGACCTGTTGCCTTCTATCTAGATGGGGTTTCGAATAGCTCTTAGAACGAGAGTCTCACAACCATAGACCGATCTAAGAATGAAGGATTTTTATCCATGAATGTAGTGCAAATGCAAGCTTATTCTAAGAATTGAAAGATGCAAGATTAATCTAAGATATGATTTCAATGCAAAAATTGAAATTATTCTATTGCAAATGAAAGCTTTTAACTAGAAATGAGATGATAAAGTGTAGCAACAATTCAGTATTCTAACAATGCCTAAAAATGATTGGGCAGGGTTTGAATGAGAAAGGGGAGTTCTTTTATAGACTCAGAGGTGATCAGAATAGAAAGTTTCCATCTTGAAGTAAAACAGATAGAAAATCCAGTTTAAAATAGAAAGCTTTCTTTAAAAGAAAATAATAAATTATTTTTCCTTTGCTTTAACTGTTTTCTCTCTTTAATTTTAACTATTTTATTTATGATTTTAACTGTTTTCTTTCTCTTTAAAGCACAATTAATTCAAAACTTCTATTTCTGAACTGAAGAGAAGATTTTTGAGAGAATATTTAATTAAATAAATAAAGTATGACCTCATAAATGTGTTTTTCTCAATTATTTAAATAATTAAATTGAATTATTGAAATGAAGATATTTATTTAATTATTAAATATTATTTAATTCATTTTTATGTATTTTAGCTAAAAGAGGTCAATTTAATTTAATTAATGTGCTAAGACTTTATAATTAAATTAATTCAATCATAGGGTTTGTTTAGCCAATAGATATTTAGGAATTAAATATAATGTATGATTAATGCAGATTTAGGATTTTCTGCATTTGACACTCAGGTCGATTAGAGTCAATCAAAACTCAGAATTGCCTTGTACAATAGGACTTTGAAAATTCAGAAGAATGTCAAATTTAACAAAATTGGTTAGGGTTGCAAGATGCCAATTTTGGGGTGTTACATTTTGCCCCTCTTTGAATTGATGTGCAAGCAGCGTATTGATTCAAAGAATAGTCTGATGCTTGAAGAATAGAAGAATAGGTTTGAACATTGGTGATGCAAAGTTTGATTGATGAAGATTTTAGAGCCATCTCCAAGACAAATCTTAACTCTCCAAAGTCTAGGTTAGATTGCCAAGACGTCGGTTAAGTAGAGTTTTTGAGGGTCATCTCCAGAACAAAGCTTGATCCTTAGGGATCTGGGTTAGAATGCCCTGATACCTAATAGATTAAGATTTCAAGAATCATCTCCAGAATGAAGCTTGATCCCCAGGGATCCGGGTTAGAATGCCCTGATACCTAATAGATCAAAATCTTTCAAAGAATGTCCCTAGAACGAGGCTCAACCTTCAGGAGTCAAGGTTAGATTGCCCCGTTACCTGTCCACAAAAAGATAGTCAAATAGAGATTTTTAGGACTATCTTCAAAATGAATCTTAGTCCTCCAATATCTAGGTTAGATTGCCCAAATACTGGTTATATTGATATCTTTCACAAGATTGTCCCTAGAATGAGGCTCAGCCTTCAGGAGTCAGGGTTAGATTTCCCTGATACCTATCCATAAAGATGGTCAATAGAAATGTTGGGACTATCTCCAAAATGAAGCTTAGTCTTCCTAGACACTGGTTAGATTGCCTAGACACTAGTTAGATTGAGTTTCAGAATCATCTCCAGAATGGAGCTTGATTTTCAGGAGTCAGGGTTAGATTGCCCCAATTCCTAATAGATGAGTTTTCGAGAACCATCTCCAGAATGAAGCTTGATCCAATTTGTGTTAGATTTCTCAGATACTTAATAGATTAAGATTTTGAGAATCATCTCCAGAATGAAGCTTGATCCTCAGGGATCCAGGTTAGATTACCCTGATACCTAATAGATGACAAGATGTAAGGAACAAAGATGTCCTTATTGATTGTGGAGTATCCAATTTTGACTATGAAGTATGAAAAATTAAACATGCCCCAAGTGATGAGATGCCCCTATAAATGAGGACTTTTGAATTCAGATCAGATTGATTGGAAATAGATTCAATGATGTAATCATCCTGCCCCCTTGGGAGCGAAATGGAAAGATGAACACGTCATGATGATGATTGAGAGAAAGAAATTGCAGATAGATGTTGAATCAGAGATTAAGAAGAACTCAAAATAGATTAAGGAAGAATTTAGAAGATTCAGAGTCTATTTCAAGTGATTTTGAGGTCTGGTTGACCATGTTTGACTAGAGTTGACTAGAGTTGACTTTTGATAAAAAAAGAGTCAAAGATTTGAGAAAATATTGATTAGATATGATTCTGACAAGAAAGTGACATCAAAAAGTTGACTGCACAAGCATCCAATCACGTCAGTTTTGAAAATTTTAAAATGCGATTTTGAGCTATATAAAAGTGTCAAATTTCAATTTTGATCACGAAAATAGGTTGAGAATATAGCTGAAGATAGAGAGCGAGGATCAAACACTTGGGCAGTCATGATGAAACCAGGACATTGAAGAAGAACTCCCCAATGGATGAACCCAGGAGTATGCAATGAAGTGAACATTGAATTGTTGCCACAATGCAAGTCTAAAATGAAAACGCAATCTTATGCTAGATGCAATATGAAAGTGCAATTCTAGGACATGGTTGTGAGACCCATCATAAAACCATCATAATTGAGCATTTTTGAAACATCAGAGTCAATACAATGCTTACTGGTTCCAATACAACCATAAGAATATGAATATGACTTTCATCAGATAAAATGTAGGAAATGAACGTAAGCACCAGGGCACAAAAGATAAGATGACCTGAACATTGTTTCCAATTAATGTTGCAAGAGTACATCAGTATCAAGGCATTCAAAGCCAAGATGACCTAAACATTGTTTCCAATTAATGTTGCTTGGATTTAGAATGCAATTCTTCTATGATGATGATAAGATCAACATTGACACACCCCTTGAAGGGTAGTGGACGAATGGAGGACAAGTGTGTGAAATGGATTTAGGTTTTGATATGGAGCTTGGTACACAAGGACCCAAGATGGATGAAGACATATTCAAAACAATGGATTTTGGGACATGAGGACCCAAAATAGGTTTAGGAGATGAAAAATATTTGCAAGGAGATGGAGTGGAAGCCTTTGGAAGCTTGGATGCCAACTTTGACGTTTCCTTTTTGTTCAAGCCTTTTAAGAGAGACTTTGGAATCCACATAGCTTTTGATTTTGTTTTTGTATCCAAGTCTTTTTGAAGAACCTTCGGAATACACATAGATTTTGATTTTACTTTTCTTTTGGATGATTTAGAACACAATTATTCCATGATGGATTTAGGAACCCATATTTTATTTGATTTTATTCTTTGCTTGGATTTAGAACGCAGTTCTTCCATGATGGATTTAGGAACCCATATTTGCTTAGTGGACCCTTGTGGTCTCTTGGATATTTCCATTTTCTTTGTAGTCACATGTCGATTAGATGGGACATAGTGATCTTCATATGTAAGTGGATTCTTGTATTTCTGATTTTTTCATTGTACATCCAAATTACTTCCAAAAGACTTAGGAATTGTGGATGAATGAGGTTGATATGACTGGCTCATATGGATTGGGTGATACGGAGAATTCAAGGATGTATGTCTTTGTTGATCTTGATAGGAGATAGGGTAAGTGGATGACAAGCTAGTATTGATAGGCATGGTAGATGGAGGGACATAAGGACCCAATATAGATGGAAGGTTCGACGGTCTCATCTTTGGGATGTAGGGACCAAGGATGGATTTGGAAGTTGGAAAAGATTTATGCTTAAGTTTGAATGGAGGGATATAAAGTATGGAGGGAATATAAACATCTTTAGAGTGAGCTGCATGACCAAGGCACTTCACTTTAGAATTCATATTTATATCAATAGGAGCATAAGTAGCTTTGATAGGAGAAATTGAAGCTTGATGGGATGTATTTTTCTACAAGGGATTGATGCTCTGATCTTGACAAGGATCATGAGATGGTGTGAAAAGGATACTTTGCTCTTGATTTTCAATAGGTTCCTTAGAGATGGTGGAAAAGATATCTTGATCTTGCTTGGGAGATGGATAAGATATAGGAGATGTAAGAGTTTCTTCTGGGAATAAATGGAAGGGGATGATAAAATCATCATGAGACTCTTGAGATGTGTGACTTTGGTTAACCATTGGATAAAGATGGATGGTGTCTTGATCTAGATCATAACTGATATTAGTTTCTTCACACTTTGGATTGCCCTCTTGATATGGAGCCAATTCTATGGATGAGGTGGGAGCTTTGATATGCATGAGGGATTCTTGAAAGTATAATGGAGTATCATTTTGAGTAGGCATGATAAGTGTTGAAGTACATGGAAGCTTGGGATCTATGATCTTTAGAGACTGAGAAAGGCTTGCATCTGTATGTTGATTAACTTGGATCTCTTTTAGAGGTACTCCTTGAGGGTAGACATAGTCATCGTTAGGTTCAATCCTTGATAATGATAATGAAGCTTTAGGAGATGGAGGAATGGTGGAGGAAGTAGATGTGATAGGGGAACTGTTGCTATACATGGATTCCTGATATTGATCATGCTTGAGATTAGTATCTTCACTAGATGATTCGTTAGCATTTTTTACTTTGATTATGTCATCATCTATGAGATCTTGGATTTTATGTTTCAACTCCATGCAATATGAAGTGTTATGCTTGTTATATCGATGATATGCACAATAGTTACTTAAGAATTTGAGTCCACATGATGTGGCTTGAGGTAATGTTATGAGGTCATGCTCAAGAAGTTCTACCAATGCAAATTCATAAGATTGTCCCAAAGGAGTAAAGATTCTCTCTAAAGGATAATTAGATGCTTCTTGACTTGCAATATCCTTCTTTTGCGAATAAAAGAGACTTTCATCTGATTCTGTCATAGTTTCCTCTACATGCTCTTGATCAAAGATAAGATGGTCATAAAATTGTTCTTGATCAAAGATGGGATTGTCATACCAAGATTTATCCATGTTGGAAGGAAGTGTGGAGATATAAGAATCATGATTGAATAACAAAGGACAAGTTGATCTTAATGAGGATTCGTCAGATGAAGTATCATTTTTCCCCTTTAATTATTGTAGTTCAGATTCCAAAGTTTGAAGTTGTTTTAATAAAGTTGCCCTAAGAATCTCTTCTTTGCTTTTAGACATTGTAAGATTGCCTGAATGCGTGTTTGCTTAGAAGATTGAAGAGAAGGTATGATACATCAATTGATTGATTGACAGGTGCTGAAGTGATATCTAAAGTGCTGATTAAGTCCAAGACCAAATTACAAAGGAGATAATGTCCAACTGAGACGGAGGTAGCAATGACTCTGAACTTGAATCAAGGTTGACAAACCTACTTTCACAACTCAGGATAAGGACAATGCAAACATAGATGATAAGATTGAAATAGATAATGGGTCACTTGGACTAGCACAACAAAGTCAAATTTTGAAATAGTGACAAGTCAGACTGTCAACAGATTGCAGTAAAAGATAGACTAGTGATGATGTTGATGAAAGCATAAATTTGTGAAGATTCAGACAAAACCTTCACAACAGTATACAGAATTGGACAGCAAGGTGATAGATTTCTAGAAGGGCTTGGCTTTAGCCTGTTATCGATTGGGAAATCCACTCTCACTGGCTCTACTAAAGCACTTGGGAGGTAGCCATGCTAAAAGATTTGTATGGATTTATCTTACACCCAAGATCCATGAAGGTGAGGGGAGAGGATACGTCCATGCAATTCCTTGGGTTTACAAAACTAGAAGACACTTCAAGCAGAATAAGAAAATGACAATAATGTTTTTGGATTTCTGATCATCCCAAAAGGGTGAGAGCATAGTTTTATGAGATTATTGTCATCCCCAAAATATTAAACAAATGTTCATTTTAAGAAGTCTTGCATGTGGGTTCCTATTTTAAGAAATCAAAAACAAGATGCAAGCACAATGTTTTATGTTCTATCGATCAAAGACAACCTGCAAAACCAATTCGTGAGTAGTTTGTGTTTTATTCTTCTTGGATAATGTTTTGCAAACCATTGTTGGGCTATACGCAAAAGATAATCACATGAAAATCAAAGCCAAAGATTAGTCCACATTATCAAAATTAGAAAATTAGAAAATAGATCACATATTTAGAACATAGACAGAAAATCATGCACTTTAAAAAAAAATTACACTCAAAAATATTACCGTATGAGCCCGTACCAGGCTTTGGAAGCTGCAAAACAGAGGATTAGATAGGTACAGTGATGAAAACCTAGAATTTTTGATAAATCTGTGACCAAAATCTAGAAACTAAGAAAAACCCAAAAAATTTCAAACAATTCTACCCAAAAGCAAAAAAAATTGCACTCAATTTGGACCTAAAATGAGCAAGATATGATCGTTTAAAGTTAGCCTACAAATTCAAAAAGCTCAATGGTGAAGGCTAAAGATTTTTCAAACAGTGTTGACATCATCAACCTGTGAGTTTAAATTTGACGGTTTTGCTGCTGTCACAGAAGGTCTTGGAGAATGATGGTTTGATGGCCGTCAAATTTAACATAGTGAAAAAAATTTGATTTTTTTTTTGTTTTTTTTAGATTTTTTTTTAAAATTCAGCCCCGGGTTGCATGCAGAAAAATTGAAATCTGCCTCGATTTCCATGTAACGGGTTGTACGACCTCCTTGGGCAAAATATTTTTGCCACAAATTCAACTTTTGACAAGTATAGGCATGTTTACAGTTGTTTTCAACCGAAATGATGTTCCGGACGTAATGGTGCAGTCAGATTTGGCTCAAAAGGAGAGCTTAAAAGATGCTGAGAGAATAATAGACCGAAGATAGAAGGAATTTTTTAACTTGCTCCATGCTAAAGCAAAGATGAAATGCGTTATATTATCTACAAAATCAGAGTACAGACATGATCCCAAGATTTTCAAAACTAATTTAAATGTGATGACAGAAATAGATGTTCTACCCCACGGTGGGTGCTAGAAATGTATGTGGTAAAATTGGCCTTGTTATTCAACCATACACTTCAACACAGTCCTTGTTCATCAGCCACATACAGAAGTGAATATGAGTTATTCATCCTGCATGCATGTATGATTCGACATGTTGCCTTCTATCTAGATGGGGTTTCGAATAGCTCTCAGAACGAGAGTCTCACAACCATAGACCGATCTCAGAATGAAGGATTTTTCTCCATGAATGCAGTGCAAATGCAAGATTATTCTAAGAATTGAAAGATGCAAGATTAATGTAAGACATAATTTCAATGCAATTATTCTAAGAAATTGAAATTATTCTATTGCAAATTAAAGCTTTTAACTAGAAATGAGATGATAAAGTGTAGCAACAATTCAATATTCTAACAATGCATAAAAATGACTGGGCGGGGTTTGAATGAGAAAGGGGAGTTCTTTTATAGACTCAGAGATGATCATAATAGAAAGTTTCCTTCTTGAAATAAAACAGATAGAAAAGCCAATTTAAAGTAGAAAGCTTTCTTTAAAAGAAAATAATAAATTGTTTTCCCTTTGCTTTAACTATTTTCTTTCTTTGATTTTAACTGTTTTATTTATGATTTTAATTGTTTTCTTTCTCTTTAAAGCATAGTTAATTCAAAACTTCTATTTCTGAACTGAAGACAAGATTTTTGAGAGAATATTTAATTAAAAAAATAAAGTATGACCTCATAAATGTGTTTTTCTCAATTATTTGAATAATTAAATTCAATTATTGAAATGAGGATATTTATTTAATAATTAACTATTATTTAATTCATTTTTATGTGTTTTAGCTAAAAGGGGTGAATTTAATTTAATTAAAGTGCTAGGACTTTATAATTAAATTAATTCAATCATAGGGTTTGTTTAGCCAATAGATATTTAGGAATTAAATATAATGTATGATTAATGCAGATTTAGGATTTTCTGCATTTGACACTCAGGTTGAGTAGAGTCAGTCAAAACTCAGAATTGCCTAGTACAATAGGACTTTGATGATTCAGAAGAATGCCAAATGCAACAAAATTAGTTAGGGTTTCAAGATGCCAATTTTGGGGTGTTACATTTTTCCCCTCTTTGAATTGATGTGCAAGCTGCGCATTAGTTCAAAGAATAGTCTAATTCTTGAAGCACAGAAGAATAGGTTTGAACATTGGTGATGCAAAGTTTGATTGATGAAGATTTTAGAGCCATCTCCAAGACAGAGCTTAACTCTCCGAAGTCTAGGTTAGATTTCCAAGATTCTGGTTAAGTAGAGTTTTCAAGGGTCGTCTCCAGAACAAAGCTTGACAAAGGATACTTTGCTCTTGATTTTCAATAGGTTCCTTAGAGATGGTGGAAAGGATATCTTGATCTTGCTTGGGAGATGGATAAGATATAGGAGATGTAAGAGTTTCTTCTGGGAAGAAATGGAAGGGGATGATAAAATCATCATGA
>MU224112.1:977752-1012161 GCA_018584345.1 Thuja plicata
AACCAGCTTTCCGACGATATCTCGTTTGCCAAAAACGGAGTCTGGATGAGCCAGATATGACTCCCGGAAGGCAAAAAGAGACATCAGACTTCAACAGCAAAAAATGCTATTGAAATAGTAGAACCCAAAACCCTAATCACCATAGTCAAAAAGATCTCGGAAAGAGCTTTCTGACGATATAAAGAAGTCAAAAAAAGACCTCTGTATGCTCCCTGTAGAGCGAAAAAGGTGATAAAGGCCCAAAAAAGCCCAACAAAGCTAGTTTTAAGCCCCAGGGGCTAAAAAAAATTGGCCCCCGGGTGCATGGCGTGCTCCGGGGGTTGGGCCGCAGCCCCTGGTCAGTCATATGACTGCGCGGCTAAGCAATAGAGCCCGCGAGGCTGGAACGGGCACCGCCGGTGGCGCGGAGCTCTGGGCGGCGGCGGAGCTGAGTGTTCGAGCAGCGGGGGCCGCGCTGAGCGAGCAAAAACTGGCGGGGGAGCCGCAGTGGGTGGCGCTGAGGGGCCGCAGACCGGTGGCAGTGGGGAAGGGGCGGCAAGGGCCGGGCGGGGTGGCGGGGCGGCCGGGAGGTGGCAGAGTCGGAGCGGCCGCGGAGGGCAGCGGGCGGCGGGAGCCGCTGCAGAGTGGCGAGGACGCTTGTGGGTGCGAAGAACGCGTAGCCGGGGGCCGGGTCGCGGTGGTGCGGCGGTAGCGCCCCACAGTTATAATTGGCCGCGTTAATAAAAAATGCAAAAACCTTTGAAAAATAAGGTTTTTTATTATTTTTTTCTCGTTTCTCGTGTCATACGGCTCTTGAAGGCCGAAAAAAATTTGCCTGATGCCCCGGTGTCCAAAATGGACAAACTTTATATGGATTCTGGGGTTTTTGGGCCTTCTAGATGAAATGGTAGTGTCCGTTTGGGCCCAAAGTGCCTCCAAAAATACAGACCCCTCAGAACCACTAAAAGAAGCCAGAAAAAGCCTGGCAAACTGCAAACCCTCGAATGCTTCAATAAAACTCGAACAACAATCAGCAGGAGAGCTCTGATACCATGTTAGATTTGCTGAACTAAAAATCAACCCAAAAAACCTGCATGCAAGACTGTCACGAAGTAGAAGCAAGATAGAAGAGAAAAAAGCAGCTATGGTGGCCAAAAAGGCAGAGTTGAAAACCATGTTGCAAGAATAAGCTTCTATTAACAACAATAAAATGATTACAATCTCTATATCGAAATACAAAATGGTAATTCCTTATAAAGGATACCGAAACCCTAAAAGGGAAACTTCTAGGAAATAGAAACTGCCTAAGTGAAACTTAAGCACTAAAGAGTAACATAATTAATTACTCTAACATGATATGCATGAGGGATTCTTGAAAGTCTAATGGAGTATCATTTTGAGTAGGCATGATAAGTGTTGAAGTACATGAAAGCTTGGGGTCTATGATCTTTAGAGACTGAGAAAGGCTTGCATCTGTATGTTGATTAGCTTGGATATCTTTTAGAGGTAGTCCTTGAGGGTAGACATAGTCATCATTAGGTTCAAACCTTGATACTGATGATGAAGCTTTAGGAGATGGAGGAATGGTGGAGGAAGTAGATGTGATAGGGGAACTGTTGCTAGACATGGATTCCTGATATTGATCATGCTTGAGATTAATATCTTCACTAGATGATTCATTAGCATTTTCTACTTCGATTATGTCATCATCTATGAGATATTGGATTTTATGTTTCAACTCAATGCAATATGAAGTTTTATGCTTGTTATGTCGATGATATGCACAATAGTTACTTAAGAATCTGAATCCACATGATGTGGCTTGAGGTAATGTTATGAGGTCATGCTCAAGAAGTTCTACCAATGCAGATTCATAAGATTGTCCCAAAGGAGTAAAGATTCTCTCTAAAGTATAATTAGACACTTCTTGACTTGCAATATCCTTCTTTTGCGGATAGAAGAGACTTTCATCTAATTCTGTCATAGTTTCCTCTACATGCTCTTGATCAAAGATAGGGTGGTCATAAAATTGTTCTTGATCAAAGATGGGATTGTCATACCAAGATTTATCCATGTTGGAAGGAAGTGTGGACATATAAGAATCATGATTGAATAACAAAGGACAAGTTGATCTTAATTAGAATTTGTCGGATGAAGTATCATTTTTCCCCTTTAATTCTTGTAGTTCAAATTCTAAAGTTTGAAGTTGCTTTAATAAAGTTGCCCTAAGAATCTCTTCTTTTCTTTTAGACATTGTAAGATTGTCTGAATGTGTGCTTGCTTAGAAGATTTAAGAGAAGGTATGATGAATCAATTGATTGATTGACAGGTGCTGAAGTGATATCTAAAGTGTTGATTAAGTCCAAGACCAAATTACAAAGGAGATAATGTCCAACTGAGACGGAGGTAGCAATGACTCTGATCTTGAATCAAGGTTGACAAACCTACTTTCACAACTCAGGATAAGGACAACACAAACATAGATGATAAGATTGAAATAGATAGTGGGTCACTTGGACTAGCACAACAAAGTCAAATTTTGAAATAGTGATGAGTCAGACTATCAGCAAATTGCAGTAAAAGATAGACTAGTGATGATGTTGATGAAAGCATAGATTTGTGAAGATTCAGACAAAACCTTCACAACAGAATACAGAATTGGACATCAAGGTGATAGATTTCTATAAGGGCTTGGCTTTAACATGTTACCAGTTGGGCAATCCACTCTCACTGGCTCTACTAAGGCACTTGGGAGGTAGCCACGCTAAAGGATTTGTATGGATTTCTCTTACACCCAAGATCCATGAAGGTGAGGGGAGAGGATACGTCCATGCAATTCCTTGGGTTTACAAAACTAGAAGACACTTCAACTAGAATAAGAAAATGACAATAATGTTTCTGGATTTCTGATCATCCCAAAAGGGTGAGAGCATAGTTTTATGATATTATTCTCATCCTCAAAACATCAAACAAATGTTCATTTTAAGAAGTCTTGCATGTGGATTCCTATTTTAAGAAATAAAAAACAAGATGCAAGCACAATGTTTTGTGTTCTATCGATCAAAGGCAACCTGCAAAACCAATTTGTGAGTAGTTTGTGTTTTATTCTTCTTGGATAACATTGTGCAAACCACTGTTGGGCTGTACACAAAAGATAATCACATGAAAATCAAAGCCAAAGATTATTCCACATTATCAAAATCATAAAATCAGAAAATAGATCACATATTTAGAACATAGATAGAAAATCACGCACTTTAAAAAAAAATTGCACTCAAAAATGTTACCGTATGAGCCCATACCAGGCTTTGGAAGCTGCAAATCAGAGGATTAGATAGGTACAATGATGAAAACCTGGAATTTCTGATAAATCTGTGACCAAAATCTAGAAACTAAGAAAAACCCAAAAAATTTCAAACAATTCTACCCGAAAGCAAAAAAAATTGTCTCAATTTGGACCTAAAATGAGCAAGATATGATCGTTTAAAGTTAGCCTACAAATTCAAAAAGCTCAATGGTGAAGGCTAAAGATTTTTCAAACAATGCTGACATCATCAACCTGTGAATTTAAATTTGATGGTTTTGTGGCTGTCATAGAAGGTCTTGGAAAATGATGGTTTGATGGCCGTCAAATTTAACATAGTGAAAAAAATCTCATTATCCTAAGAATTGAAAAATGCAAGATTAATCTAAGACATGATTTCAATGCAATTATTCTAAGAAATTGAAATTATTCTATTGCAAATTAAAGCTTTTAACTAGAAATGAGATGATAAAGTGTAGCAACAATTCAGTATTCTAACAATGCATAAAAATGACTGGGCAGGGTTTGAATGAGAAAGGGGAGTTCTTTTATAGACTCGGAGATGATCAGAATAGAAAGTTTCCTTCTTGAAATAAAATAGATAGAAAAGCCAGTTTAAAATAGAAAGCTTTCTTTAAAATAAAATAATAAATTGTTTTCCCTTTGCTTTAACTGTTTTCTTTCTTTGATTTTAACTGTTTTATTTATGATTTTAATTATTATTTCTCTTTAAAGCACAGTTAATTCAAAACTTCTATTTCTAAACTGAAGAGGAGATTTTTGAGAGAATATTTAATTAAATAAATAAAGTATGACCTCATAAATGTGTTTTTCTCAATTATTTGAATAATTAAATTTAATTATTGAAATAAGGATATTTATTTAATAATTAAATATTATTTAATTCATTTTTATGTGTTTTAGCTAAAAGGGGTGAATTTAATTTAATTAAAGTGCTAGGACTTTATAATTAAATTAATTCAATCATAGGGTTTGTTTAGCCAATAGATATTTAGGAATTAAATATAATGTATGATTAATACAGATTTAGGATTTTCTGCATTTGACACTCAGGTTGAGTAGAGTCAGTCAAAACTCAGAATTGCCTAGTACAATAGGACTTTGATGATTCAGAAGAATGTCAAATGCAACAAAATTGGTTAGGGTTTCAAGATGCCAATTTTGGGGTGTTATATTTTTCCCCTCTTTGAATTGATGTGCGAGTAGCGCATTGATTCAAAGAATAGTCTAATGCTTGAAGCACAAAAGAATAGGTTTGAACATTGGTGATGCAAAGTTTGATTGATGAAGATTTTAGAGCCATCTCCAAGATAGAGCTTAACTCTCTAAAGTCTAGGTTAGATTTCCAAGATTCTGGTTAAGTAGAGTTTTCGAGGGTCATCTCCATAACAAAGCTTGATCCTCAGGGATCCAGGTTAGAATTCCCCGATACCTAATAGATTAAGATTTTGAGAATCATCTCCAGAATGAAGCTTGATCCTCAGGGATCTGGGTTAGAATTCCCTGATACCTAATAGATCGACATCTTTCAAAGACTATCCCTAGAACGAGGCTCAACCTTCAAGAGTCTGGGTTAGATTGCCCCGATACCTGTCCACAAAAAGATAGTCAAATAGAGATTTTTAGGACTATCTTTAGAATCAAGCTTAGTCCTCCAATATCTAGGTTAGATTTCCCAGATACTGGTTAGATTGATATCTTTCACAAGACTGTCCCCTGAACGATGCTCAGCGTTTAGGAGTCAGGGTTAGATTATAATATCAAGTCCTACTTTTGGATCCACCTGTGTATTCAAACATGCAATTACATACTCAAAGTAATTAACCCTCCCCTTGGAAGAGACCCTGGAATAGATAATACATTAATCAACATCTACTAAAAGATGAGTTGACATATCCTTGATACCCCAACTTGTACATATCTGAATACAAATCCCAAATCACAGTTATCCTTTAAATAACTCTATTGAAGATCTACAATAGATAAGACTAAAATACCCTGGATGTCTTAACCTATGTGATTTAGGAAACATAATGGAGACAACTTGATAACATAACAACCATTCTGAAATTTCATTCATAAAAATTGATATGACAATGATGTTCTTCTCTGGAACCATAAAGAAACTAAGAACGCCCTATATGAAGAGAAAAGGCAGAAATATTTACAGAGGAACCACACTTGGAACCTTCTCTAAAAACTTGCAGAGAAATAGGAACCCTTACAATAGAGAAAAGAAAGATACATATAGAATAAGGAAACCCTAGAATTCAATATCTGATTGACATCTATCCTTCCGTATCTTATTCACACTTATCCTTCTTTCTCCACAGATTGATCTTTCTTCAAAAGATCTGAAATAATATATGATCTGAAAAACAACTCCAAAAACATTAACTTAGTCAATGAATGCAAAACCAACATCAATCTGATTAGAACCCTAATAGCATCAGTCAACAAAAATAAATCCATAATCAACATAAAACATCTCCTCAGCACCCTATGACTTCACCAAATCAATCCAAAAAATTAGAATGATCATTTAATAGCTCTACAGCTTGGAAAGGAGTGCCACCCTCTTGAAACCCTGAGAAAACCATTTAAAATTCAAATATCCAGTTCCAATGGCCATAGGTGGCATGGAAATCTTAATCAATGCCCCATCATTAAACCTTTTTTAACTTTAAAACACGACCGCTGATCTTCCTTAAGTTACCCAAGAACTACGATCTGATCTAGATAGGTGGCACTCCATCACGATGCCTTGAACAATAAAAACTAAGCATCTTCCCCTTTGAGGCTTCGTGTTGACCATCCGATCAAAATGCATCTACACGACCTTTATGTTGTCCTTCAAGGCTGACCAAAAATCTGGGATACGACGTGGCAAGCGGTCGTGATGCCTAGATTGATAAATGTCGAGCACCTTTTCATTTAAGGCATAATGCACACCACAAGATTAACTTAGATATGCATGTAGATTAACATCCCTTTCAGCTATACTAACCCTATGCCCCACTTTCTAGGAAGGACACATGCCCGCTAGTCGCAAGGTCGTGACCCTTTAACTATTATCTTCACTAACCACCATGACCTCAGGAAAATTTCCTGCCAACCCCATGACTATGTGACAAGCCGCCACTTGTCACACCATTGCTTTTCCTTGAAGACTAACCTACATTCAACTTGAAGACCAAGGCTTAACACATGTCATTGGATGAACTTGGATCTATCTTCCATTAACCCCTCTATAAGCCTGACCACTTTCCACGTGGTCTTCAGTCATGAAGCCTTGAAGACTAAAATCCTCGCATTTTTTTGTTTAAGGCTTAGTGCCCACCGTGGATGAAACTTTGTTTGGATGGTCCATCAACTTGCTTTTATCTTTGATCACGGTAGGACACACGGCAACCGGTCATAGTGCATCGAAGACTAAACTTCGATCTACTTTTACTTTGAGGCATAACAACAATCGCTCGATAAAAAGGAAGATGCACAACAAATTTGTAAAGGATAAAGCATGTCAAGGACTTAGGAAAAATTAAATCACCACCCTGCTAGGAAAAGACTTAGGGAAATAAAGTGGCCCCACTCAGACATAAATCATAAAGGCACATAGATTTAAGTGATTTAAGTGACTCAATAAAGTAACTTCATTTTATAACGTGAGCTAGAGACCTAGGGTTTAGGGTTTTTCATACCAAGGGATACACAATTTGAATTAGGGCTTAAGGATTAGACCAAAAACCTTGCAGTAACAAGAAAAAATGGGACCAAAGAGATCGGCAACTTTGAGTCCTAACAGGTGCTTCATGGACAACCAAAATTGTTTTTGTGACACTTTCAACTTCTGGAATTGGTTCATTAGACATCTTCTCACAAAGGCCTTTACCTCTAAAAAATTTAGTGACCTAAATATCAATGTTATACTCCATCACCTTAGTGATCCATCCAACCCTCTTATAATTTAGATCTTTTCTTAGTGAGAATTTCTTAACACTCAGATGAGCCACCTTTATATGTATCTTCTTATGAGAAACCAAATTCCTAAACTTTTTAAGGCTCTTAACAACAACTAAAACATGTTTCTCAACAAAATTGTACGTATGTTCATAGTCTTCCAAACCCTTGTTGAAGAAAGAAATAGGTTGTTCAAAGCCTTCTGCATTTTGTTGTACCAAGATTGTAGAGATAGTGCCCATGGTTCCATAAACATAAAGTATGAAATCTTTGGTAAAGTTAGGATTTACCAAAGTAGGAGATGAAGATAGGGCTTCTTTAACTTCTTGAAAGTTGTTCTTTGCTTCTCTGCTCTAGCTGAAAACTCAATTCTTTTTCAAAAGACTAGCAATGTCAGGAATAAACCTCCTTACAAAATTCAGTCTACCTATAAATCTTTGCACGACATTCTTATAATGAGGTAAAGGCAACTCTAAGATAGCTGCAACTCTATCAGGGTCAATGGTAATACCATTCTTAGACACATTATACCCTAAAAGATTACCCTCGTATACAAAAAAAAATCTTGGGATTCAGGGATATACCAAACTCCCTACATCTCTCAAATATCTGTCTCAGATGACTTATGTGATCCTTAGCATCCTTGGAATAAACACTAACATCATCAAGATAACCCAATAAAAATTTATATATTAGAGCAGCAAAATCCATATTCATGGCTTTCTAGAAAGTTTCCCCAGCATTGGATAAGCCAAAAGGCATCCTCCTATAACCCTGGTTCCCCAATTTGTAGTGAATGCAATTTTGAACTGGTCCTCTTGTTTTACTAAAATATTATTGTAGCCAGAAAACCCATCATAAGCAAGAAATGCCTTGAACTAGAGACACACTGGAGAATTTGTTCCATGGATGGAAAGGGATGACAGTCCTTTAACGAGGCCCTATTGAGATCCCTAAAGTCAAAACATAACCTTAGTTCCCCTTTATTCTTCCTAACGGGAACAAGGTTTGAAACCCAGCTAGCGTGCTTAATTGGAAATATTATCCCACTTTCAATGAGTTCGTAGACCTCTTTCTGCATTAAAGGATCTAATTTGGGGTTGATAGGTCTCTTCTTTTGCCTTATTGGCTTAGCATTAGGCTCTAATTCAATTGTGTGTTGAACTAATTATGGATCAAAACCTTAAAGATCTCCATACTCCCAAGCAAATACATCATTAAATTATTGAACCAATTGAACATAAGCTTTCTTTTCAGAAGGAGGACTAACTTTACCAAACTTGAGGAACTTACCTTGAGAAATTTCTAAGTCCTCGTAATGATCTTGTTTAACCAACATGCTGGTTTTGTTCTTTTTTACCTGATCATTTGGACTGAAATAGACTCTAAGGTGACCAACCCTTTAGAAAGCTTGTTTGAATTCAACTGAATGATTTGATCACCATATTTTTGTTTCAATGTATCTTGATTGGTGGCTATAAACACATCCTCTTCAAGAAAAAAATCAAAATTTTCTCATCACTATCAAACACTTGCTAATTAGTATCATTGTCAGGAATTGAAGGCCTGACTACAATTTTAACATGTTGAACACAATCTTTATGAATATTACTTGGTATATCAAACTAGGCTCCAATAATAGCAAGTCTATCAACATGTTGATTTTGTCTTCTAGGAATGGCAACAAGATTAGAGGCTTCAAAATGTTCTATCATGTCCCATAAACGATGCTTTTAAGACTTAAAAACATCATTTTTTACAACATTAAGACCCCTTACCTAATTAACAACTAACTTGTTGTCACCAATAGTAACAAGCAAAACTAAAGTGGAAAGTTGAATAATATCTATCACCCTAAGGAGACAAAAAATTGCACCTCCACCAAAAACATTCTTACTCCTAGACCTATCAAAATACATCTCCCAAACCTTATCTTGTTGTTCAAGATTTGTATCTGTATTTTTAACAAGGTTTGACATTATCAAACTAGGCTCTTGAAACATATAGTTCCCAGTACCAACATCCATAACAATGTTGTTTTGATCATTATGAGAATTTTCTATTGCCTATTCATCTAATATAATACCAGGGATGTTGTTAGTTTGGGTATTTGGTTCCGAGACAGAAAGGAGGTTTTCACCTTTGTCAAATGAGACACAATTTGCATTGATGACACTAGGTATATGTTATGCCTTGCATACTCGTCCCTACATTTTGTAGGCAAAATGTTGGGTCCCCCTTTTTGTTGTTGATCTTTCCCTTGGTTTCTTGTTTCTTTTGTTTTTCCCTTCGGGATTTGCTTCCGCAAGGGTGGTCTTCCTTTTGCTTTTGTCTTCTTGTGTCTCCGAGACCCGGTCCTGAAGTTTGTTCATTATTTTGAGTCAGCCGAATTCCAGACTCCGGGATTCTCTGTCTTCATGTCTTCGTTCACAGGAAGATGTGGCTACATGGAATCCCCGGGCCTGGAGTCTGGAGGTTTGCTTGTTCCAGAGTTTGCAGAGAGAATGCAACACATTTTTACCCTAAGGGTATAAATAGAAGTTACCTATCATTTTCATATTTACCACAATTAAAACACTCAGAATAATTACCATAGTGATTAAGGTGATTTGAAGTGATTAAGTGCAGATTGCTTTGGTGATTAACAATGACTTAACGAGTGATTTACAGTGCTTGCTCATGGTTGCTTGAAGGTGAACTTGTTGCAGAGCACCTCCTATGTTTGTCTTCCCCACATTTTCCTCGTGTTTCTAGGTAGGCCTTCGGCTCTCTCCTCTTTGTTTTTGGTTCTGGTTCTTTCTTGTCTGTTTTTGTCTAGTTTTCATTGTGGTTTTGTCTATTTTATTTTCATTTCACCGCATCTTTGCACTGGCCTTTCTGTCACCTCCCATTGGTAGGATGGCTCTTCCAAAGTGTTTTTTTCCCTCTATGCAGTTGTAGTTTAGGTGTAAGTACTTTGTACATTTTTGTAGAATGATGTAAGTACTTCTATAGAATGTGTATATACTGTGGTCCTTCTATATATTTTTGTGTATATGTCCATTTTTGCAGTCGGCCTACGAGTCATGCTTCGGCCCTAACTGCACTTTGACTCCTATAATTTTAGCATATTCTGTGTATATCCTTCTTTCCATGTCAAGCTTGGCATGCTTTGTCATGTTTAAACCAATTGGTGAGCTCGTCAAAGAGGTATTTGCCACAATTTGAACTCAACACCTTGCTGGTTTGAGCCATGGCAACTTTCTCTCTCCCTTGTCAAGTCATCTTAATGGCAAGATTAATTTCCCATGAGTGGGCATTCAAATCCCATCCCATCTAGTATTTACTTCCCCCGTGTCAGCCCACTTGTTGCAATTGATGCATTTACACCGCCTGTCACGTGACCATGTGATGACCCATGTCAGCCAAGTATGGCTCTCTACCAGTCACATCGACAACGGCTAGTTCTTTCAGACTTCAGGTGCTAAGAAGCCCCAAGGTCTTCATCTTATTTTTGTCACTTAATCCAATGCCCCGAAGCCCCAGGTATTTATCAAAATCTGATCCATGTTAATTTCACCATTCTGAGATCTTGATGCATGCTAACACATTTTTGGACAGGTGCAAAATGGTGGTGAATTCCCCAGAGTCCTTAAAATATAATTTTTATTGTATCATGTATTGACGGTTCTCTGGTCTTGCAAGTTGTAGATAGATTGATCAAAATTTCTGAAGTGATCGCTCCTCCTGATAGCCCGGAGCTGCCAACTACCTCCAATCAGGCAACTACAAAAACAAAGGCTGAAAAGATGCTGGCCAAGTTGCCACTAA
This sequence comes from Thuja plicata, assembly GCA_018584345.1. Lineage (NCBI taxonomy): Eukaryota > Viridiplantae > Streptophyta > Pinopsida > Cupressales > Cupressaceae > Thuja > Thuja plicata. The sequence continues at coordinate 988,827 of MU224112.1, forward strand.
ATTCCAAGTACCCAAAGGAGGGTGCTCTCATAGGGTCCAAGGTGGAATCTAGGTTGCAAGAGATAAAAAATACAGAGCCTGGACTATGGGTTGAAGTGCAATTCTTGGTCCAGGCTATCTACCAACAAAAGGTCACCAGAGATGATATGGAAAAATACTTGGCCGCCTCTGGGATCTTCAGGGCTTCAAGTTTTCCCTGCTCGGTGCAAGCACCGAAACTGATACTCCAAATGGCGATGCTTTACAATGCCCCCACTCAGGTTGTTCTCCTTGTCGATCCCTGAGTGCTACATTATCCAACAACTATTGTCAATCTAGACGCAACAATGTTTTCTTCAGGGCTGGGGATCCTGCAATTTAAGGGATTTGTTGTTCTCCCCCAGTCCACATCATTGAAAGAGTTTGAGGAGGCTTCTCTCCTCTCTCAGCAACATCTCAACACCCATTGGCTGAAGTCCCCGAGAAGGGATTATAAAAAAATGAAGCTGGAAATCCCCCGCGGGGATTTCAAAGAACCTATCCAAGTTTGGATCATATTTCTATGCAAGCTCTTTGGAGAGCCCCATGCCTAAGATTTCTTAGCATGGATGTATTACTTTCTGTATTACATCACCACTCACAGTCAGACATTCAATTGGGCGGCTATCATTTCCAACCATGTGGACACACAGATGAAGAGCGTCCTCCAGACTTCAAAGTTCTCTATGACATCATACGTGTTATGGGCACTGGCCCAAAAAAGACCTGTATTCTATGGTTTGTAGACAATGGGTGTTCTTGGGAATGGGTCAGGCCAGTTGATACCATGGGACCATTATCCCTAGGTCCAGTGGGAAATTAGTTTCCCAAATTTTTGCAGGGTAAATGATGCCTTCATTTACCAAAATATCTTGACACTTACTAAGGATTTTGGATACCGGTTATCACAACAGGCGATGAACCTGGTGAGCACCTATGGGAATTATTTCATTCAATTCCAGCAACACATATATTCAGGTGACCAAATTCTCCAGGAAACCCTATCTTCTTCCCCGGTATTACAGGGATAGAATCATTCTTTTAGAATTCTGCAGACAAATTTTGGAGTTGCATGCCCTCTTCACATGAAGAAGCTTACCAATGTCTCATTCCTAGTCTCTTGTGGGAACTATTCTTGCAGTCTTTCCGTAGCAAAGGAGGTAGACAATGAATTGAAGAATCTGGGACTGGTGGAATTTGACCATACCAGAAACAACTTTGATCCATTAGGTAAGATAGCACTTGCACTTCCCTAGGCATCCCCACCACACAAAGAAGATATCAAAGATTTCTGGGCGGATTGCCAGGACAATTTTGATCTCTGGGCCCTCCAACACTCGTGGATGTCTAAAGGCTTGAGGAAATCCCTTGACCTTTAGGGTTTCTCGAAGGGTTTTTCAGATGATGAGCCGCTGGAGGACCCATTATACAAAGAGCAGGGGTTAGATAAATTGGATCTCCCTCCGGTGGATTGGACCACCCTAGAAGATTTAACAATTGAGGGAGTATGCCACCCCATTATAGAAAATAGTCACAAGTATTTTGCACAGGTGTGTCCCAGGAGTACCTAAAAATGATAAATTGTTTAGAGGTTTGCCTCGACCTCCGAAGCTGCAAGAATCAGCACAAGAAAGGGGAAGGAGATAAAAGGTACCCCAGCCAAGGTACCTCCCCAGTGTGCGCTCCCCATAATGGCATAGTTACAAGAAAAAATGGAGGCATCGAGGCTGGCAAGCCAGAAGATAAGTGCACAACTTTCCCAGGGCCTCCTCGCAACTCCAGTGGCATCTGCTCACCCGGTGGGATCCCCATCATTGGCTGTGATGATGAGTAGGCAAAATTTCACTGAGGCAGAGTCTACAAGTATTTTGTATGCCGGGGCCCCACTACAAAGGAAGAAGAAGTAGAAGGTAAACCCTACCCCAAGCATAGACGAGGGCCCCGGTATGCCTAACATTCCCCTAGTAGATGTCAATTCAGATTCCCCCAAACTTGAAAACATTTCAGATACCTCTCCTCCGCATGAAAAATTTGATGATGTCTTCAGGACAGATGAGCTCATGAACGTACATAAGGATATAGATCACGTGGTAGAAGAGATCGTTGCTCAAGAAAAAGAGGAAATCCCTGCTGAGAAGGAAGTCTCAGAACAAGAGGCTTCCACATAATGGGAAGTCTAGGAAGACACACAAGAGGATCAAGATGAGCAGGAGAAAACACTGATCCAGGAGACCAAGAATGGACCAAGAAAAATAGTAGATGAGAAACCAATGATTGGGGAAACCGGACCCATGGGATCAACCGTACCCCCATTCATCATGCTCCAAATGCCTTTGGTTACTCCAAGTGACCAAATTCCCCTAAGTACATTCGGTTAGGTAATCACAATGGCCCAAACATTGAATCTTGGCCCGATACCTTAGCCACCTATAGAAAATGATCCAAGGGAGGAAAATGTCCTGGCGAATGATGTCAAGGAAGAACAACAGCAAGAAGGTGAGGGGGAAATCCCCAAAGATATAAATTTAAATTCAACCAATGCTGAGAAGGATGGGGAAATCCCTAAGGATACAGGTGATGTTGACACCAGCAGAGGAGAAACCCTGGACATCATGAAAGAGGACACAAACCTGGCAGAAAATACCGAGGCCTCCGGATAATAGGAGAAGGAATAGGAACATGAACAAGAGAAAGAACCCGATGACACTACAAATACCAGGAATGCGCTGCCAAATTCTGAAGGAAATCCTGATGCTCGGCTCTTAATAGCAAAGCTGCCCCAACTGCCCCAATGGCTAGTGGAATCAAGAAAGAGAAAGGCCCCGACGGTAGCAATAGGTGTTCCACTTTCCTTGGCCAAAATGATGGCCCAAAATGCAAAGGCCAAGAAGCCTAAGAAGGCTCAGATAGTCCATACCCTAAGGACTAGTCCAGAAGGAAGTACTGTTGCAACAATTGCAACACCTCCCCCAAATGCAGATCCAACAGCAATAAGGCATGCAGATTATACTATTACAGAGGTAGCACTAGGAAGGAGAGATAAGCAGGGTGAGTTGGACCTGCTGAGGGAGGAAGGTTATCAAGATTATCTAAAATGATGCTCTGAGCACATGATGTCATGAAGATAGTGGATGATTTCTGAAATGGGGCCAGAGAAGTTGAAGAGAGGCTTGAGGCTGTCCGTGGCCAGTGGGACAACATTAAGGACATAGATGAGGAAGGAATAAACCAAGTTTTAGAAGCATTTAAAAATAGTGAAAGGCAATAAGGCTCTCTAGATTCTAGAGATTTTCACCAACAGGTCATATTTTGAGCATCCTTTATTCTTTGAGCGCAAGCTCCCAGATCCTGGAGTCCCGGATCCAACAATTTTGTATTCTTTCTGTGACTCATGTCTAGGTTCCCCGGAGCTGACTAGTCATCATCAGGAAGTTATTGAGGATGTCACAAAATAGGTGGCCCCAACAAGGCACGTCGACTCGGGGATGGTTTTGACAGATGGTCTTCCCAAGGTGCCACTCTAGCATAACACTTGGCACATCAAAGATAGTGAGCCAATTTTACATTGATGAGGCATGTAGCCTCGATCGGGGTCAGATTTCTTCTATTCTCCCTCTGGCTCTCTTCTCGAGGATGATTCTTCCATCCCTCTTTTCTTGTCTTATTCTTCTGACATGTCAGACCTCTATTCTTCTCGAGGTTGTTGTAGTGTGGTGCAGGTAGTACCAACCACCAGAAATTGTATTTTATTGTTGAGTTTAAAGATAACTTAGGTTATTTTTAAGGCAAACATGTGTATAAATAATAAGTTCAACCTCATTCCAGGGGTCGGCAAAATTGATGATTTTGTAGTCCATAGCTATAGAATTTTAGCATTTTAGTTCTTGTAGTTGTAGAGCTCAATGCTCCTTAGTTCTTAGAAGTTCTCAGTAGATAGATGCTCCCTTGGATCCATTATTGTACGCACCAGTGCTCACTGGAAATTCTGTTAATGAAGAAGGAAGAGTTCTAGCAATGAAGTTGTTAGCATTCCGATATCTAGATTAACACTCTTTTATGTTGTATGTTTCTGATGTCCCTTGCTCTGATATTTTAAGCAGATTAATGACCTTCTTTTCCCCTCACTATTAAATATGTATGAACTGATGGCTCTATGTGCATTCAGTATTTTAGTGTAGTATGTTAGAGCATGATTGATGTTTTAAATGTATTTGCATGACTATAAGTAGATGGAATATTTCTAACCATGACCTATCTTTTGAAGTTTATTTGGTTAACTAACATGTGCTTTTAGGAAACCCCAACTTACCTAAATCCCCAGAGAAGATGAACCAAGAAAACCAGCTATCCCCCTGAACAAAATAGTCACACTCCCAACTTAGCTCCCACACCATCGAGACCCTACTCTCACATGTTTGAAGGCCCAGAAACTTTATTCCCCGGACAACCTTTACAGGAAAAGTTGGTTGGTACCCCAGTACCCAGTGACAACTTACATCTGTTGGTGGACCCGGTCACAAAGACCCTTCAATAGTATATAAGGCTCAATGTGATCTTTTGCAAGGACTTCATACTTAATGATTACCTTGGTTTCATAATAGGTTCTGAATAAAATATGGGATCACTCTGATGAAAGGTAGTCTCCTATCTTGTATGTAAACTCCCTTGACAAACACAAGGAAAAATAAGGAGGGAGGTCAATAACAAAAATGTCATGTGGAATTGAGAAATTGGGACATTCATGGATTGTCAAGCTAGCATTCTTAATTTCCCCAATTGTATTGATAGTTGAGCCATATAATTGCACTACTCCTTTCTCTAAAGGATGATAAGATAATCCTAATTGATCAAGAATTTTTTTATGCATGAAAGAGATAGGAGCTCCTCTATCCACCATATAGTGATGCACTAAGTTATCCCCAATAATCAAAGATACATAAAAAGGGGGAGGTTTCACATTTTTACCTTGCACCTTGTTGTTGTCTTGAGGAGTACCCTTTTGAACAACATTCATCAAAACAACTTTGAAGGGTTCATCAAAAAAAAATTTAGGATCCTTCTCTTCTGATAAAGCTTTCTTCAACAAATTAGTTTGTCCCAGAATAGCCAGTGAATCCCACATTGACATAGTGACATTCATTTTCTTCATATTCTCCACAATGTTGAAAGGCACGATCGCATGCACCTTGTAATGTACCTTAACATCAGCATGATAGAAATGTGACTATGGTTTCTGCTTAGTTGGTGAGGTAAGGTTTCTTTGCAACACATTTGAAATTTGAGTGGTTGATGATTCTGCAATTACAGGCTCTTTACCCTTAATTTTTTCTTGCTTTGTTTTGAGAGCTCTTTTCTTCGCTCTAGTGTTAGCTGCGATTCGAGAATCATTACTTACTCCATATAAATCTTCTCCTTGACAATTAAGGAAAGAAATATCAGTTGGAGAAGCATCATGTTTCTATTGAGATCCATCATTAGTCACATCTGATAGTGAACTTGATGGATTTTGAACCATTAGTGCTTTATTTATAATCATGTTTGAACAGGTGGCTTGACTATGTGCTTGATTGCATGGATAACACCACTCATATTATGCTGTCAGGTTATTTTGGGCTAGAACAAGGTCTCTGATAGTGTTAGTAGCATTAAGAGGTGTTGGATTATAATCCTGGAAAGGCCTTTGGTTCAAATTGTATCTTGCACCTTGATAATTTCCTTGATATGGTTATCTACCACCTTGATTTTATTGTTGTTGCCCAAGAATATGATTTTTTTGTTGGTAATATTGATTACCACCTTGATTATATTGTTGATAAGGTGGTCTACCTTAAAAAAATTATTTTTTTCAGGCTCACTAACTCATTTCCTAAGGTTTGTAGAATGATCTCTATCTCTTGTTGGCTTCTTTTGATTTCATGTAGCTCCTGTGAAGGACCTGTAGTAGCTGAATCACTTGTCACAATATTTGGTAATGATGGAACAATGGGAAAAGGAGAAAAAGATGGTATACACAGAGGTATATTAGGCTGTATATCTAGAAAAATGGGCATACGCATCCTAGGTGCCATCTTTCCTACCTAAATAAGGTCATTTTCTGCTCTAACAATAATACCAAAGGCTTGAGGAAGGGAAGTACCTCCATGGACTATATCATCACTAAGATATCACTATTCAAACTCTTTAAATAATATAGGAAAACATAATTAGTTGATGGCCTTACCGTGACAAGAATCATGTTCCACGTCCTATGAAATCATGTGCTAAAATCAATCATCTGCTCTTGAGGAGCCCTTTTAATATTGGTTAATTTTTCCACTAGATACAAGTGATCTGACTTGTCCTCAAATAATTTGGACAATGCATATCTAAGATAGTCCCAAGATTTAATTAAACTGACCACCAGAGTTCTAAACCATTTCAAATCTTTCCCTTTCAGTGAAGTTGCTAACAACTTGACATCTACTTCTTATTTAGTGATTTGATATACATTACAGAGAGTAGCTAGATCTCTAATGTGTTTGAAAGTAGTGGTTTGACTCTGTCTAGTAAAATTAGGTAGGCTCTATTGGAAATGAGATAAGTAACTGAGAGGGGAGGAGTGAATCAGTTACTCCAAAACAAATCCTTGTCCCTTAGATGTCTAAATACTTTAATACTGTTACTCAGGTTAGTTAAGATATTCTTCTGTAGCTCGGGTGTTCCTTCTGTAACTCAGGTGTCAACGCAATCTTTAATGCAATTATATTTAGAGATTAAGTGCAGAAACATAAAGCATAAAACAAGTAACAAGTACACATATGACACCAAGATTTAACGTGGAAACCCAATATGGGAAAAACCACCAATGTAACTAGTTACTATTTTTCACTCTTCTGAAGTGAGCCCTGTTAGGAGCCAACCCTGTTAAAGGTTACAATAACACACTATTAGGTGTGACCTATTTAAAGGAATTAATCACCCTCTGAGGAGTGGCCTTGTTAAAGGTCTTCAACACTTTAATCTGGAAATGCTACCTTGTGAGGGGATTTACAAAAGACTGTTAAGTCTACTATGTTAGGAGATTTTGATCACTGCTACAATTGTTAGAAAGTAACAATGGATTGACCTGTATGTGTAAGAAACTTTCTTTTCTAATTCAGATCTCTGCTTGATTGTAACTGGATCCTTGCTGATCAAATATTCTATTGCAGCTCCGAGTGTTTTGTATTCAATCAGAATCCCATATGATTTTTCCTTCACAAAATTCCACACTTCTGCCTTTTCACTTTCGCTTCTTCTTACACACTTAGGCTTCTACTACAACACATTCAATCCAAACTTGACCTTTCATAAATACATGGTAAGCCCTATCAAGTCAGCTTGAATAAACTCTAAATGATAAATCATAATTCAGTCAGCCTCATATAACTATTTAATTACATAATATAAATCATTGTTAGTCGGCTGCAACTGAATGCCTGACCAAGACTGAAATGCCTGAGTGACCTCGGTCAACACTGAACTTCTTCAATGCCCGAACTCATCTCATTTTGTTTACTAACTATGCTTGGTCTGAATGTAGACATTAGTGTAAAACCACTACATAAGTGTATATACATGTGTAACATCAATGATAATACACAATTGAATAATTGTCTTCAACAGGGTCTTCAACGCTGCCAATGGTATATCATGATTTGGAGAAAAATTTAGTGGGTATCCTTGGTTAAAAGACACAAATGGAAATAAATTGTCATGATAGGAGCTTATACTGGTACATAACCTATAGGTACAAATTTACTAGCTTCTACTAGGAATGAAACAACAAAAGAAGAAAAAATCAGAGGTTCTTCTCTCCAAGTTGGTGAGTTTGAATGCCTATTAACTTCCCTTTTTTATGGTCTTCCTCTCCTTTTCAATTCTCTCATAGGAGGTGGTGATTGGAATCTTTTTGAAGGAGTGCTTCTTAATGTCCTTCCTTATCTTCTGGGCAAGGACAATTACAAATACAAAAAGATGTTGAATTCCTGATTTCAATTCTTCTCATAAAAATAATGTAACACTAGTCCTTTGATTCTTCATCAACAAAGTCACCAAATATGTGAAAACAACCTCTCATGGGTCTGAAACTCACTAGTATCATATCAAAACTAGAAAGCAAGAAAGGGCATGCCAAAACTGTTAACTCTAAAAAATGCACCCTATCAAGTTCTCAATAAATTAAATTCTTGGAGAAACATGGAAACACACTAGAGTAGTGGGTTACTCAAAATTGGAGTGAATCTTCAGGTTCTAGGCCAGTTAATCTATGATGCTTTCACCTAAAAACTTAATGGAACATAAAATACTTGGTTGGAAAAGGGATAAGATATTTTTGCACGAACTTAACATTACTAAAAAAAAGGTGATACACCAAAACTTATATGAATATACTTCTGACCTGAACACGATGAAGCTTTTATAATAATACACGGCTCCAAGATTGACACAAAAATTGGCATCTAAAAACTCCACATATAAATATTTTACAGGAAGGATTATCAGTTCATAACACAAGTTAAAAGGAAAATAACTTTTCACAATTAACTAGATTAAGTGAACTATAGTTCACAACCTATAACCTATATGAAATGAGAACTATTCACTTATAGATGGAAGACTAAGACATAAATTTAAGGGATTCAGTAATAAATCACAAAATGAAACATCAAAAATCAATGCATGCATACAATAGAGTAAACTCAAAATAGGCCTCCAAAATCTGTATTCTTTATTCAAGCTTCAAAGATCTTCTGCAAGTACATTCATGAAAATGGGCTGCCAACAATATCTTTAAACTGTCAAGAGGACTCCAAAATCACTCCAATAATAGCTACTACATAAAGTTGAACTCTCCGCAACCAAATCAAGTTTACCATATTTATCTCTTTCTTCCAAGGTCATTGCATGAAAATAGGCCATTAATCCTTGTGGTCAGATTCAATAGAAAATCCTACTTTAAAGGACCTTTGAAAGCTCTAAAAAGGCTCCAAGAAGAAGAAATGGTCAACTTTGAACCATTCCACCATAATGACACCCCAAAATGCTCCAAATTCCCCTATATCCTTGGTCAAGCTCATATATCAGTTTGACTCCTTGGCTAAAAAACCACATGTTTTCCTATAAATTTGCATTTTAGTTCTAATTAAGTAAAAACAGGTTTAACAAGGACCCAAAACATTTACAAAGTAATAAAATTTAGCAGGTTTTACAAGGACCTGAAACCTAAAGAGTTAAAAACAAATGTTCAACAAAGAGCATAAACAGATGTGCCCGAGTACCCAAAAAGGAAAGGAAATAGAAAAAAAAGTAACTAAGCCAAAAGAGGTCCCACAGATACAACAATAAAAATAAGGACAGCAAAAACCCCCCAAAGGGATAGAAAATAGGACAGCTACATCCTGTGCACCAGTTCCTCCACTTCGATGATCATAATCTGCATGTTGCTGACCAAACTCTTGAGCTTTGCAATGTCTTTGTCCTCCTTAGGACTGTTCTACTTAGTACTAGCTCTGGTACGTGATCCCGGGCTGATTCCCTCTTTGATCTCTCTGCTTTCCTTCTCCTTGTTATCCCTGTCCATTTTGTCCATCAGAATCTATGCATGGCCACAGTAAGCTTTGAGACTAATAAGACATTGTTCCCTGATTTTTTTAACTGTAGCCTCCAACCTCTCCACCTTAGCAGTCAGATTCATGATCTGCTCAGCATTACTATCTTTCTCAGCCCTGTCTTGGATGTCTTTGATTTTTCTCTCCATAATCCCAACTTTATTAACAAATTCTTCCTAGGATTCAGAATTCCCAACCACTTCTTTCATTTCATTTAGACAAACAACCACCGGTTTTTCCCCAATTCTCATACTATTAAGAATATTTATCTTGGCCTTTATAATATCAACTTATTTTTTCATATTATTCTGATCATCAATCAAGTTGCTTACCAGACCAGTGAAACCCGTAATGCAATCTTTGTTGTCCGTAGAGAACTGGTGCTCCCCTGTTTCCACATTGTCATGAAAATCACATTCCTTATGCCCAGAATCTTCATCAGTTTTGTTATTCTTTTCATCTTTTATATTTCCTTCTTCCTGCTTTTTCTCTTCAGTATTCTCCCTAAGACTGGTGTCATTAATGCCCTCATCAATTTGCATTTTAGTTAATATTCATTAAGTGATTTATAATACATCACCTAATAAACATTAATTAAAATTAAAATGTGCAAATTAAAACAAAAACTTAATTACATCATTATGACTTCTCTCGACTGAGTCAAAATACCTCCTATCCACTTAACATTCCAATCTCACCACCTTTCTCTTTCACATAAATACATATCATTCAAATGACACTTGGAATGTCCTCATTGGCTCGACCATTCACTTCAGCATGATGCATTTCATTACTTGGAGACAACCACTTGCCAGCTTGTGATCCTGATAACTGACGGCCCAACTGACCTCACAACTAAATACTAGCAGTTCAATCTCTAACTCTCCAACTGAAAATTCTAAGTCAGCAAACCCTCATGAGTTGGTGACAAGCACTTGTTTCTAACTCTCCTAATCTCATAGTTGATCGCCACAAACCTTCATGACCTCGTGACAAGCAACCACAAATTGTTAGTCACCAATTCTCCAATATTTCATGTTACCTTTCCTCATAGTCACAAGATGCATATAATCATTAAATTTAACCCTCTGGATAGGTGGCAATCACTCGCTAGCTCTACAACTGAAAAATAAACTACATTGAGAACTTGAGAGCTAGAAAAAACCAAGAAACTTAACATTAATCACCGTAGTGTCTGAAAACCTCCACGTGACAATTTCTCACTAACTCATGAGTCTGAGAAGAATATTCCTTTTCATCCCGTGAGCCATCGATAAAGTAATACAAAAGCTTTAGTTTATAAATTTTCAGACATGTGGCAGCCTATCGCTAACTCATGACCTGACAACACTTAACTGCTCATGACCTCACGAGATGTCAATCAAAAAAAATACTTAACCGCTAACCCTTATTTTCCATCTTGCGAATTAATGATGATAACATTAAGTTGGCTCGTGATCTGGCGATAACTATAAATTTAACTACTTACTATTTAATTTTGAGCTCACAGTTTAAAAATACTAACATGAGAATGGCTTCGGACCTCATGAAAAAACAAAAAAACTTAACCTCTTTCCAAGAACTAGCCACCTATCAGAAATAGAAGCATAGTAATGAAAATCCCAAAATTATGAAGATTTGGATGCCTGTCAGAAATTTAGGATTTGGGTACTCATCGGAAATAGAATTTGTTGGAATTATTGGAATGATGTACTAAGAGGGGAGGGGTGAATCAGTACCTCTAAAACTTTTTATGTGATTGGCCTATTAACCTTTGTGTCATCAGATTTGTATATTTACCTATCTATCTATTTATCTTTCTTTATGTATGTGAAATCATAATATAAGTTCTTTACATAAGTAAACATTCAAGAAACATTCATGAAAATACATAACACAAGATATGATATCGCAGAAAACTCTTGTTAGGAAGTAAAAACTACGGTGGGGACGTCTACCCACAAAACTTCACTATCTACAGATAAGAAGAGAGCCAGTTAAGGCTTACAATTTGATCACTTCTAATGATCTACCCTATTAGGAGTATTAGAGTGGAGACCTGTTAGGATCTACTTTGTTTGAAGTTTTAGCAACACCGTTAGGTGTGCACTTTGTTAAGAGATTTATCAAAGAACTGTTAATTCCACCTTCTACAAAAGGATTTATGATGTGATGCACTTGTTAGAATGCAACTACAATATAAATGTTGATCTGATAGTATATGCAATCTCTAATTGCTAATAACATATCCTGTAAAGCTTACAATGTATATGTAATCACCTTGAGTGATTGAATGATACCTTGTCTCTGCTCATCGGTAGCCTTGTCTGTGTTCTTGATAACTGATATGATCTATTTCTAAATGTTGCACGAATTTGCTTCTTCTGCTTAGATGTTCTCCGTGGCTACAATCATTTATCAACTCATTTCCTATTACAAATGATTGAACATCCATATATACTAGTTTCTAGGTCCATTCTTGATTCACTCTTTTCAGATTAACTCTAGATCCAAGGTTTACAACTTGACCTTGATCTTTAGTTAGTTATGTTTTAGATCCGTTAGGATGCTTTAAAAAATTTACAATATGCTTGCTTGACCCTCAAGTAATGTTTTAAAACAAATTAAAATCCTATAAATAGAATTACAACATTTTATCTGACGTGGAAAGTCAGATCCACTTTTTGCGAGTTCTATAACTGACTGTTAGTTCTGATGGTCGGGTTGCTCTGTCATTCTATCGATTTTCTTTCATTCTTTACTCTGTCATTCTTCTTCTCTGTTGGTGTCCCTATTTTGAACTATTTGTCGAGTTCCTTGCCTTTTCTGTTCTTTCGATAATGTTCACAAAATTGTATCATCGGTGATGTGCTTTATGCTTTGTCGTCGGTTCAACACTTGTTAGTATTCATCGGGCAATTCTTTACTTAGCATTTTCTTTTCAAGAATTGTTATCTCATCGGTTATGTTATGTGTTGTCCATTTCTTATGCCTATACCGATGACCTTTATCATGTTTTCCACTTAAGTATACTAATGGAAAAACTTAATGTCATCAATCTCCCCCTTTGACATTAGTATAAAAAACTGATATGCACAACTCACTTAATGTATTAGTATGTACACATGTGTATACTTCATCCTTAGTCATTTTTATTTTAGTCATGAAATGACTCCCCCTATGCATATGTCGGTAAGTGTAAGTTTATGTACATATCTATTTTACATATTCATGTTGTACATACAATATACATATCCATTTCTCTTTCTGCTAATGTAGTATATTGTACATATGTACTATTCATTCATTCCTCCTTTTTTGATAATAAAGGAAAAGGTACTTACAAATTTTCAAAAATGTGTGAGTGTGATGCTTTTATTTCCTCCATCATCTTCTCCCATTTCTCCTTTAAATTCTCTAGAACCATGTGCTCAAGTGATATCCTCACATGCATATTGTAGATTTTGTCTACTACAGACATCTTTGGGGTTGCTATCATATTTCTTGCATCTGTAATGTGTTGTTGCAGAGTGGTGAGGTTTGGCAATATGTGAGCCTGCATCTTGGTAACCTTATTTCTAAATTGTGTCTCTGCATCCCATAGCATCCCATATCTCTTGTCTTAATCGGTTTACCTTTGTGATCTTGTCATGATGTAGTTTAATAGTGTTTGCATCAGAGGTTAAACTTTGTGCACTCGCTATCAGATCTGAATCTAGCTGGGACAACTTTTCACTATTCTCCTTCATGAAATTCTCAAGTGTGCACAATTTTTGAACTAAGGTAATAGCTTTTGCAATCATAGGTTCTAATTGACTTGCTAATTTAGAGAACTTTACCTTGTTCTCTACCACTTCTTGGCTGATCTTCTCAAAGAGTTTATGTTGATACTTCTTCTTTGCCCGTTCTTCCATTGCCTACTCTACATCTACACTTTGAGTAGTGATGGCATCAGTAAGAATTGCAATTTTCTCCATGACTGATATGCCATCTTCAACTTTTGTATCAGGAACAAGTTGATGTAGTATATCCCTAGCTTTATCAAGTGCTTGGGCTTCCCTATGTGCCTTTTTCATTTTCTCCTGTATAGATTTTCTTTGGCATATCACTCCAAACTTTTGAAGTGCTTCAACATCCAAAGTAGATACATCCCACTTGGGTATTTCAAATACCTCATCAAGTGTTACTGTCAAGATGTCTTTCTTTATTACTTTCTTCTTCATCTTCTTTTGTTGAGAGATAGATTGGTGAACTACCATCTTTAGATCTTGAGATTGGATAGATTTGGTAGGTGAAGGTTGAGAAGATGAAACTTCTTTTTGCTTCTATTCAAAGCCCACCTATTGGTTGTGTGAAGACATCTCTTCATTGGCCTTGGGTGTATCAACAGATTTTTCTTCCTTTTCCTTCATGTTGTCATCTTTCTTAACTTCTTCACTCTTTTCTTTCTCTTCATCCTTTCTCAATGTATCATCTTTGTTAATATCTTCTCCTTTGTCTTTTTTAGTAGAAAACTCTTGCTGAGTGTCGGTTGCATCCTTCATCTCTGTGTCCGCATCTTTTTGAGTGTCTGATGCATCTTTATTTTCTTCATTACCCGTGTCCTTGGGTATGTCATCATCTTTCTTAGATGATTTCTCCTGACTTGAATCAATATCAATAGCTTCTATTAGTATTTTCATGTTGGTCGGTGTATTTACCTCTGTAGTGGTATTAAGTGTTTCTTGTCTGTCGGTTTTACCTTGTGCAACAGTGATATCTTCATCTTTTTGCACCTCTTCTGTAGGGTCTTTTCCTATAATATCATTAACAATATTATCCAACCATGTTTCATCTTTGACATCCTCATTAATGTTACCTTTAATTGTCAAGTCTTCTTTGGTAACCTCTGTTGCATCATCCAAGTCAATATGAGTTGGACTTGGTGGAATTTGGCTTTCTTCACTCTGAATTTTGTCAAGAGTAGTGTTGGGCCATACCTCATCTACAACTTCAGTATGTTTGTGGCCCTGCAGTCTCACTCTCTTCTTTGTCCAATTCCACTCATGAATCATCTTGTATATCTTTAATGATGATGTGTTCTCTCTCCAGGATAGCTTCTTTAGTGGGCTTGTTGAGTATCTTGCACCACTTCTTAGTGCTTTCTTGATTCAACTCATTTAGCTTCCCTTTGAGAAATTTGTATGCTCTCATTTTGGGTGAGAACTCCTTTTCATACTTATGCAGCATTTCATGTATCTCTTCCTTCTTTGAATCATAAGGCATAAGAGTAACAAGTACTTTTTCTCTTATCTCCTTTTTTGTATGAAGTGCAAATGTGCATCTTGCAGATAATCTCGCTGATAGTTCCTTGGGAACGTCATATTCTGAGAATTGTAGTGGAACATAATGGTGTTTGCACATTTTAGCTATTATAGCTAATTCAATTTTGTTTTGATCCTCTGGATCAAATTTCAACCATTTCCTAATGTTAGGATCAAAAATAGATGGTGATTCTGAGATGTTCTTACATATTTCATCAATTTTTTTTGGAATCAAGGGTTCTTTCCCTTTTTTCACATCTATGTTAGCTTCATCCATGGTTGATTCTTCTAGATCTTCTCTAGTTCTGTTCAACTTCCTCCTTTTGGTCTATTTTTCTTTTGGTGAGACTGGTTTCCTCTTATAGGTTCTCACTTTTCCTTTCTTCAGCGGTGAAGGAGTTGCTTCCTTTGTAGTTTTGCTTCTTGTCCTTGAAGCAATAGTTGTTCTTGATTTCTTGGGTGGAGGAGGAGGTGGTGAATCTGACTTTGTAGCCTCTGTATCACTCTTTTCTGTATCTCCACCGATGGGTGACTGGCCCTCAGTTTCTTCCTCCTTTCCTTATGTTTCCTCTTCACCTTCTTCTATAACTGCAAATTTCTTGGTTAAGTCCATTACCATCTTATTCTTCTTGTTTACAATTTTCTTGACAACAAGATTTGACTTGATTTTTAGTTTGGCCTCTTCATAAGTGCCAAATCTTGGTTGCTTGTTGTCCACTGGTTCATTCAATAGTCCCTGGATGCACTTAGTATCTTGTGTTGTTTTGATCTCATAATCTAATGGTGACAGCCAAGATTTTCTAGGTACTACTGGTTTGATATAGGTAAAATTAGTATCTACCATAAAACATATGTCATCCGTGTGTTCTTCTATCAAACTCTCAGGTATCCTAGTTCTAGCTTGCATCTTTTCCTTAAATCCTTTGAAATACTCATTCATTAGGTCATCAAAATCTGTACCTAATGATTCTATGTGCTCACATATCTGTATGGTGACTGGTTTGCTTATGTCCCATACTACTTTTCCTATAGAAGGAAAGTTTTCTTCAAAATAAAAGAATATGCACATAATTAGAGAACCAAGCTTACAAGTGTTTTTCCTTGAAGACCTTATGGTGTTCATGTTCTCCTCAAGTTGAGTTAACAGTATTTCTACAAGATCCATCTTCTTTCCTTCTTTGATGATCTTGTAGGTTGTGCTCATAGCAATGCTTGCTATGTTGTTCATTCTGCTAGTCTGAAAGATATTATATCCTATCACACATGCACCAAACTTAAGTTCCTCGTCGGTGATGGTGTTAACCTTGAGACCTCTCTTGTCTGATTTTGCACCTGTCAACTTTTCTACATCCTTCAAGGATGGGTGCTTATGACCTTTTGCCTTGTCAGTTTTGAGATATCCACTAACCGCATGAAAAACATCTTTTTTTATTCATTTAGGCTCATTAAGCCATAATGTTTGGTTATGCATTCTGTTGAGAACTATATGTATCCATTCTATCTTAAAAACCCTTAGAAAGTGTAGTGCATTTGTCAGACCTTTCACTTCCAGATGCTTGTGCTCTTCTTTTAGCTTTCTAGATTCATCACATAGAGCCCTATAGGATTTTTCCAGGTCTAGATCTCCTAATTCTGATATCTTGCAATGAATATAGGACCTTACATCCTCTACAAGCAAAACCCTAGGTGGGATTCTAGAGAATGCTCCAGAATCATCAGGTTGTGATGCAATTTCTGGGTGTAACTTGTATTTAGGTTCAATACAAGTACTATTGCTAATAAGATTAATCATTTTCTTCTTATCCTCTTTCATTTTTGTTGTTCTAGAAGTAGATGTCATCGTATTTGAAATTTAGGGCTTTCCCATAAACAAACAGTGCGGTCAGTGATTGTAGGTACTTACTGAATCTTTGTGTTTGCTCATGAATTTGTTGAGTCATGTTTGAATCTTGTTGAGGTCACACTTCAATCTACTCTTCAATTGCTCTGCTTAGCCCTGCTTTCTTGCTCAAAAATCACGAGTGTGAAATGAGTTCTTTCGTCGCGCTTTTATAACTTTTGTGCCCTAAGTTGTCATTAATGCCCAACAACTCATCGGTATACAAAGACTGAGTTTGTCAGTTGAGGCATAAATAACATCTTCCGTGTAGGCACAATATTTTAGAGTAGCTAGCAGCTTTGGTATTTTCACTAATGATTGTCAATAAAATGGCGACGACAACTTCTGTAAGCTCAAATATTATCAATGTTTGTCGGTTACACTAAGTGACTTGGCTTTTGTGTAATACCCGATATATTTCGGTAAGTAGTGTCAAATTTTTTGTGTGTGTTCACCGGTGCTTATTTGTACCCATTGACCAATGGAATTGTTTTTCAATAGTATTACAAGTAACAATATAGTGCATCTTCAATAATGCTAATTTTGTCAATATTATCAATGTGTAATGGAACTGATGCATAATATAACTTGTCATAATGTAGTTCCATACTTACTTGTGCAATTTAGTTGGAGATAGTGATGCCACCAGATCCATTGGATGGGGCGTCATCATTTGCATTACTTGTTCTAGCACCTTCAGTGTTTGTGGCTTTTACCCACATCTTGTTTCTCGTCTTCTTGATGCCATCAATGGTGTTTCCATTGGGATAAGTGTTTGTGTCTGTCTGTCGGTCTTTGTGATATTTTATAACATGTCCAACCTTATGATAATGTAAACATGTCATACCTGGATTGAACCATCCTCTTGGTCTTCTAGTCCATTTTCTCATACAGTTGGCAGATATATGACCAAACCTTCCACATGTTGTCCATGCCTTCTTGTTCTTTTTCCAGCACTCCTGACGTGTATGTCCATTCATTTTGTAGGTAGGACAGTACTTGTCCATATAGGTTTCCTTATTTGGATTTGTCACCTTTGATCTACATTCATGTGCCTTGTGTCCTTTCTTGTGACATTTATAACAATTACCAATGAAAGTAGATTGTGATTGAGGAATACCTTTCATTTTGTTTCTGCAAATATTTGAGGTGTGGTCTGGTTTTCCACGGTGATTGCATGATAGATTCTTGGTTCTTGGAGTTTCATAAACATTCCTTTGATCTGATTGATTAGATGATTCTCCATTGTTGGTGTACCCTATACCTATGCAGTTGTTGAATCTTCTTTGTCCATCAAGAAAAGCATCCATTATTTTATTGCTATCTTCAGCTTTCTTGATTAATTCATTGTGTTGATTATGAATTCTAACTTCGTGCTTTAGCTTCTCATTCTCTTCTCTTAGCTCACCAATGATCTGTATTCTTTCAATGAGTTTAGTGTTTAATCTATTTTCTTCTTGACTCATAAGAATAATCTTATTATTAATCTCATGGTGATGATCAGTAAGTATTTGAATCTCTGATTCTTTTTCTTGTAGCTTCTCAGTGATTTTCCTCCTATCATCAATAGCCAATGCTCTCTCTGATTCAGCTTTTCTTGAATCATTCATGACATCAATCATTTATACCATTTGAGTCTCTTGACCAATTTGCAGCATCTTGATTTTCTCTGTCAGATGTAGATTGACTTCTTGTAGACTTGTGATCTCTTCTACTAATGTGTCTGATGCTTTGCTTGTAGTGGATTCAACTGTGTTGAAGTAATTTGGGATCTCCTCTTCTTGATAATCTTTCTCATTAAGCCTAGTTGCCATAATATTTCTTTCATCAAGCAACTTTCTCATTCTTACTCTCGCCTCTTTGTACTACTCATAATAAATCTAAATTTGTAACTGCTCATTCTCAATAGTCTTGTCCAGTCTATACTTTTCCATTGTATTGATCTTTTCTCTTAAGTCTTTAAGCTTTTCAAGAAAGAGACTTAGCTTTGATACCAATTTTTGGAATTATTGGAATGATGTACTGAGAGGGGAGGCGTGAATCAGTACCTCTAAAACTTTTTATGTGATTGGCCCATTAACCTTTGTGTCATCAGATTTGAATATTCACCTATCTATCTATTTTTCTTTCTTTATGTATGTGAAATCATAATATAAGTTCTTTACATGTGTAAACATTCAAGAAACATTCATGAAAATACATAACACATAACACAAGATATGATATCACAGAAAACTCCTGTTAGGAAGTAAAAATTGTGGTGGAGATGTCTACCCACAAAACTTCACTATCTGCAGATAAGAAGGGAGTCGGTTAAGGCTTACAATTTGATCAATTTTGATGATCTACCCTATTAGTAGTATTAGAGTGGAGACTTGTTAGGATCTACTTTGTTTGAAGCTTTAGCAACACCGTTAGGTGTGCACTCTGTTAAGAGATTTATCAAAGAAATGTTAAGTCCACCTTCTACAAAAGGATTTCTGATGTGATGCACTTGTTAGAATGCAACTATAATATAAATGTTGATCTGATATTATATGCAATCTCTAATTTCTGATAACATATCCTATAAAGCTTACAATGTATATGTAATCACCTTGAGTGATTGAATGATACCTTGTCTCTGCTCGTTGGTAGCCTTGTCTGTGTTCTTGATAACTGATATGATCTGTTTTTGAACTTTGCATGAATTCGCTTCTTCTTCTTAGATGCTCTCCATGGCTACAATTAATTATCAACTCATTTCCTATTACAAATGATTGAACATCTATATATACTAGTTTCTAGGTCCATTCTTGATTCACGCTTTTCAGATTAACTCTAGATCCAAGGTTTACAACTTGACCTTGATCTTTAGTTGGTTATGTTTTAGATCCATTAGGATGCTTTAAAACATTTAAAATATGATTTCTTGACCCTCAAGTAATGTTTTAAAACAAATTAAAATCCTATAAATAGAATTGCAATGCTTTATTTGATGTGGAAAGTCAGATCCACTTTTTATGGGTTCTGTAACTGACTGTCGGTTCTGATGGTCGGGCTGCTCTGTCATTCTGTCAGTTTTCTTTCATTCTTTACTCTGTCGGTCTTCTGCTCCGTCAGTGTCCCTATTTTGAACTGTTCATCGGGTTCCTTGCCTTTTCTGTTCGTTTGGTGATGTTCACAAAACTATACCATTGGTGATGTCATTTATGCTTTGTCATCGGTTCAACACTTGTCAGTGTTCATCGGGCAATTCTGTACTTAGCATTTTCTTGTCAAGCATTGTTATCTCATTGGTTATGTTATGTGTTGTCCGTCGGTTATGCCTATACCTATGACCTTTATCATGTTTTTCACTTAAGTATACTAATGTAAAAACTTAATGTCATCTGAATTCTAGTAAGGAAAATCCTAAAAATATGAAAGATTGTTGGGACCCATGTTGTGTGAAGTCATGAAAGGGAATTTGAAGTGGGAACTCATTAGAAATAGAAGGCTACTAATGGAAATCCAAAAATTCTAAAGAGTTGGTTGTCCGTTGGAAATTCAGGATTCGGGTAGTCATCAAAAATAGAAGGCTGGTAAGGAAATTCCCAAAATTCCAAAGAATGGAACCTTTAGAGTGGAAGTTATGAAATGTTGGTCACCAGTTCATGAGTTTAGGAAGTGGTCAGTAAATAAATCCAAGAGCTGGAAATGACAGTTAGTCTCCAGGTCGCAAGGGTTTGAGGCAGTGGGCGGTAATGACAAGAATGTCATCAACATAATCTTCAAGATTCTTTAAGATGTCATCATGAAAGATAAGCGTCATGGCACGTTGATAAATAGTGCCTGCATTTTTCAAACCAAAGGGCATAACAACCCAACAAAAGGTTCCCCAAGGAGTGATAAAATTTGTTTGTATTAATCCTGGGTAGGAATGAAAATTTGATTATAACTAGAGAAACCAGTGATGAAATATAATAAAGCATGTCCCACTGTGGAATCCATAATCATATCAATGTTTGGGAGAGAGAATTCATCCTTCAAAGAAGCTTTATTTAGGTCTTGAAAATTTGTACACATTTCGATTTTATTATCACCTTTAGATACAGACACCATGTTGGAGATCCAAGGAGAATAATCAATAGGACGAATAAATCCAACATGAAGGAGCTTTTTAATTTCAACTTTCACAAGGAGATACATGTTGGGATTCATCTTGTGTATCTTTTGTTTAACCGAATTCCCATTAGGAAGAAGAACAATGTTATGTGTGACAAGTTTTGGATCAATGCCAGGCATATTGGACTAAGCCCAAGTAAAGACATTAGGAAATTCAAGCAGGAGAGAATAAAATTCTTCCCATTCATCCTCATTGAAACATTTTCCAATTTTGATCACTTTTTTAGTGTTATAAGGATCTATTTGCGCATAAATGGTATCAAAAATCAAAATATTACTCTTTTGAGAGACATCCATAGGAAAATGGGAATCTTGTTTATGTCCAAAATAAATGTATTTTCCAAAGTATGCTTCAGTTTTCAACCAATAAGGAAATACCCTATTGTGATGAAAAAAAGGGAGATCATCTTATGCCCCCAAGAATTCAACTAAAGCATCATCGTAACTAAAGGTATCAAAAGAAGGTTTTTGATTAAAATCAATTAGACTAGGATTCACAATTTTTAAAGATCCAAAAGAGATAGTGTTAACATTGAGAGTAACTAGTTGTGGTTGCTTATAAGTGTAGACGTCCAAAAATATTAATATTATTATTAATATTAAATTCCCTTTTTCATCTAACTATTTAATTTAATCAATTAAATAGTTTCATAGTTGGTATTTATCAATGGTCTAAATACCTATTCCAATGTATTTTATTTAAATACATTTGCCTCACAAAATCCCCTTTTTAATAAATTTATATTTATTAAAATTCCTCCATATTCCTAATTCCTCTAAACTATGATTTATTCAAATCTAATTTGAATTATAATCTAAACCCTAGCTAGAAACCTATTAATCCAATCTAGAGACCTATCCTAAGCCTACCCTATTCCTACTCTACTCCCATCACCTCATTTCTTAAACATACTTCCCTACCTAATCACCCTTTAATCATACTTAAAGAGGTGATTCCTAAACATTTTAAGGCTAATGGAATGCTCACCCACATGTGAGAATTCTTTCCAAAATGGGCACCCATTCCTCTTTAAGGATATTTACTCCTTTGTCCCCCACTTGGAATTCTTGAGCCACTCAATATTTATTGCTATATCTGACTTCAAATTAGCCATCCCTTCAAGCCTATATGTCCCTTATGTGGCTCTTATGTGGATGCCACATAGATGCCACATCATTCAACCCCTCCTCTTCTATCCCAAAAATCTATAAATAGAGCCGTTCTCCTCTTGCATTATCATCTCTCATTTTTGCTATTGTTATTATGCTAGAAATATGCTAGGATTTCCATTGATAGTTGTATTGCTTTTTAGCTTAATTCACATAGATATTACATGCTAGGTTTATTTTGTTAAAATGAATCATAGTTTCTATCTTGCATGTTTCATAATCAATTTCATAGTTTAAGATCATCTTTTTGGAGGATTTGAGACTAGTTCCTCATACTAGTTCTTAAATTTCTTCATTGCTCCAATCTTGCATTTTATAGTTACATTGCATTGGGGATTCACTTAATTTATGTTTGAGAGAGCATATATATATTTAATCTAAAAAGAACAAATCAAACAAGTAAAATAGGGTGCAAATAGCCTTTTTTAGTTCTATCTGACGTTATGATGTTGTCTTTGTTGGTTTCTTTATTCATTTCATGAATTATATGTGCTAACCCACTAACTTGTCATGTTTGAGCTTGCTCCCAACAGATTGAAGATTTTCTGATACACATTCTGGCACGCTGAGTGGGACCTATGTCCCTAAAACTCTTCTAAATTCTTGTCTTTTTTTCTTCCAAAATTCGCCAGACTCACAGAACAGCGTCTGCAATTTACGCAGAGGTGTCTGTGCAAATGTCAGTTCTCTCTAAACTATCGTTCAGCATCTATGTTGAACCAGTGTCTGCAACTTGCATCAGCGTCTCTGCCTGAACTATTTATTTGAGACTTTCCAAACATAGTTTTTGATTTTTCAAGATTTATTGTCTTTCCCACTATTTTTTAGTATTTAAGCATTCTATTTTTTAGCATAAATCAATCTTACAAGCAGTTATAATGCCAAATTTTTACTAAGGGAACAAAACTTGATAACTTCTTAAAGAAGACTAGTTTTTAAATATTTGGATAATCTCAAAATGGCTAAATTTGATCAAATTAAAGACTAAGAAACAAGGAACAATAACCCTTTTTACTATTTTTGTTGTGCTAAGTGTTCCATTCATTCTCATGAGTGCTAAGGATCCAATGAGTGCTAAGTGTTCCATTCATTCTCATGAGAGATGGGTTCATGTTGAACCACTACTCATGAATTATGGGTCAATGAGTTTGACTCAAAAACTACACAGTTAAATCCTGATAGCAATATCA